>JAFBMS010000044.1:0-515000 GCA_019788955.1 Albula glossodonta
ATCTGTGCATTGCACTCAGAGAGCAACATCTGGCTAATTTTGCATGTCTTTAGGACCTGCATATGATGCAGCCGGAACCACAGGCTATACAATTGGGTCATTTCAAGTGTGACCCTTTACACACATGATGGCTGGATTTCCCGGCTCACAGAGCAACATCTTGACCCATTTTTGTGAGCTCAGTGTTGAACCTGCCTGGAGTGTCCACCACAGCGACTCTTCTGCCACACACTACTCCTTCTCCTTTTCTCACTCATCAGGGTCAGAGAAGAGGAGCTGATCTGAGATTTAAATGTCTTCACCCAGGGTGGTGTTTCCTGCTACACTCTTTCCAACACCACTCAGCCCCACCAACACTAGCCTGAGGTCTTCAGCTACAGAAAGACAGGAGAGACTTTAATTAGGGCCTACACACTCCTGCTTTTCACACTCAAGAGTAGTTTGGTGTAGTGTTCTGTTTTTGATATTTTTATGATGCAGTAATTAGACATACCTTTTCAGCCAAATGAAAAAAAAAATGAGAAAAAAAAACCATGTCCTCTAAAAATTCATCCTTGCCTGAATGAAAAATAGAAATGGTAGATTCAATAAGTATACTTTCTCATTGTTTCTTGAAAGAGTTTTAAAATTTTTGATTAACAGGTCACTTGCCCATCATCTAAATCTGGTCATGATAAATAACATCATGAGAGAGCTCTATTAAATACAAACTCTGATATTGGGGGTCCCCCTTTTCCTATTTACTCTCAGCTCTGTTATAAAACTGAACACTTATCGTTATTGAGTTCTAACACAGATGAAAATGAGACACAAACTTATCATTTTGTTCAATGTTTCTGCTCATTTTTCTGATATGTAGATTATTTCAGGTATGAGTAAATATCAGATCAGATGTTTGCAGATCAGTCTGATGCAGTAGCGTCTCTCTGTGTCTCAGAGCTATAGTGTAAACTGCACTACAACTCCACCTCCTTGTATACACATCTGTAACTTCTGATACAGTTTAAGGTGTGGTTAGAGAGGCTGAATAGAAACTCCCAAAAAATAAAACACTGCACTGCTAACAGTCATTCGTGAACGGTCCTGAAGATATGTCGCACTATACCATTCTTAATATTCTCTAGCAGTGCCAAGGCAGCCATGGTCATGCTATCTTGATATGTTCACATGTTTTAGGTCTATTTATGTGAGCAAAATAAATAGGTAAAAATGCACTGGTTGCCCATATCTGTTAATTTAATGTATCACTTATTTAAGGCCAAAAACAAGATTGATTACAAAAAGTAATGTGATCCTAATTAATACAAGGAATAAGGAACTATTGTGCAAATTTATTTTGGTCTGTAGGGTGTGCTATTTAGAATCAATATGTGCCCTAAAAGACGACAAGACTCAAGCTAACCTGCGTCCCACTCGTATTTTTCTTTTCTGTACTGTCGTGTGTGTGTGTGTGTGTGTGTGTGTGTGTGTGTGTGCGTGCGTGTGTGCGTGCATGCGTACGCCTCCCCCTCCCTAGCACAGAAATTCCTCCTTGGATGGCCAAGGAGCATCCATGCCGGTGCCGCGTGTGGTCTTGCAGGGGAGTCCATGTGCAGTGTGTTGGGCTTTTGGCGTGCTGTGGAGGTTCTCTCTCCCAAGATCCCGCTCCTGTGGCACCCCCCAGTGCAGCAGGGTGGAGCGCCAGATGGGGGGAAATAAAATGCCTTTGCCATTCGTGAACTGCTTTGGTTTTCATTAATAAAGCTCTGCTAACTGAAACTCCGTCTCTTGGTCTTCTGTGGTGGGTGGATTGTTGTACTCCTTGCAGTATATGGTGTTTTATATGACAACAAAATTATTTTGGACTGTATTAGTCAAAATGCTAGGACAAGTAAGTAATATTTTTAATGGTAGTATAACAAAAAAAGAGACAATTAAATGTTATAATTCATGTTGCAGCGTTTTTCTCTTTGACACAACTCTAGGGCACAACTGAGCATGTCCATTGGGCAAAAATATTCCACAAATATTCCACTTCCTGCTTCAGTAGCTATCTCCATAGACATTTACTGGAGTCACAGTCTCTACATATTACATACTGTAAGGGTTGAACCCACCTATAATAAACAAAGAGGAGTTACAAATGTCTATAATATGATGCAAGAAAACTCGAAGTCAATTCCTGTTATATCATTGGGAACTGGGGTGAATAGTGGTCAGTCTAGATGGAGTCCAATTTAAATACAACCTCAAAGACTTTGGCCCACTGACTCATTCATTTCAAATATATTCACAGAATATATTCCATGCCATATACTCGATATAAAAGTGCTCATACTCTGAAGTCAGTGTGTATGTAAACTTTGATTGTGTTTAAATCATTGGAATATAAGAAAAAATTTTAGGAAACATTTAGGTCGTCTGAAGCCAGTTGGGAGACCTTTCTGGCGAGTATTTGACAATCTTGAACAAACATTCCTGTAACTCCTTTAATGTGTATGAAATGTGCCGTCTGTGAAAAGTGATCCCACGAGAATTGAAAGTGGAATGAATTTACCTCTCAGATCCTTTCGTCAGGTGTCTCTGCCTCTTGGAAAAGAGCACACTGCCCCCATACTGCCTACGCAATACAAATGAACATGCCACATGAACCACAGTACAACTACCAACCCTGTGGGAAAATATGGGTATTCACTTTCTATTAGACATCATTTCCTTGAGCTGCTTTCTCATCCATTGCACTCAGAGCAGCATCCTGGCTGATTTCCATGTGTTTGGGACTTACATAGGATGAAACCCAATCACAGGCCAAACAATAGGGGTCATTTCAATTGTAACCCTTTTAATTTCATCACTTGTAAGCAAGAGCAGGAGTTCAAGTGTTGTGTATCTGTGCATTGCACTCGGAGAGCAACATCTTGGCTAATTTGCATGTCTTTGGGACCTGCATATGATGCAGCCGGAACCACAGGCCATACGATTGGGTGATTTCAAGTGTGACCCTTTTCACGCATGATGGCTGGATTTCCCTGCTCACAGAGAAACATCTTGACTCATTTTTGTGTCTTTGGGACTTACATATGATGCAACTGCAATCATAGGCCAAACAATAGGGTTCATTTTCAGTGTAACCCTAGTTACACACAATCGTGGGATGTTCTCATTTGTCGGCAAGAGCAGGATCTCAAGTCTTGTTTCTCTATCCATTGCACTCAGAGAGCAACATCTGGTCTGATTTTCATGTGTAAGTGATTTACATATAATACAACCCTAGCCATTAGCCAAACAGTAGGAGTCATTGGAAGAATACATTTTCTCATACATGACAGTTGCAAGAGCAGTAGCTCAAGCATTGCTTTCCCATGCATTGCACTCAGAGAGCAATATCCTGGTTAGAAGAGCAAAGGTCCCACCGAGATTTCAACTCGCATCACTGGATTCAGAAAGCATGCTAACCGTTACACCATGGAACCCATGGCTTCATGGCCAGATACAAGATTACAGTCTCCAAGCTTGTAGGACCTCAGGAAACTTAGTTCTGTGTTTTGCTCACTGACATTGTCATGTATTGAAGATATTTCATTCTGGGACTTGCAACACTTCAGGTCTCCATTTAGGCCGGTGGAAGTGTAAGGTGTGCGTGTAGGTTCATTCTGAGAGCAGTACAGCTCTCTGCAATGAAAAGAACTCTCAAAGTGACTGAATCCTCACTCTATCAGTGTATGTGGAATTGTATCTGGCAAAGACCTAAGAAATTACATGTGTGTGTACAGCATTCAATAAAAGCCAACATTTTCAGTTTCTGCTTCTTCATACACTCCCCAGCCTTACAGATGACAAACATTACAGCAATGAAAGGAAATGTTGTTCTAAACGTGGTTTGGCACTTGCGTGTTTGTAAGGAAACACGTTCACTCTGATGAAAGGGACTACGACGGGGAGTGATTTGTTCACAGAGAGAGGAAAATGCATGCATGGACAAGCTGGGACTAAAATGGCAGAAATTGGCAGGTATTACAACCGATGGCTGTCCAAATTTGACAAGGAAAAATGTTGGACTTTTGAAGCGGATGCAAGATAAAGTGACTGAAATAAACCCAGAACAGAAATTGATATTTTTGCATTGCATACATCAGGAGGTGTTGTGCAAGTCAGTACTAAAAATCAACTATGTTATTGATGTTGTAACTAAAATAGTTAACTTTGTCAGGGTAAGAGCATTGAATCACAGACAGTTTGTTGTACTTTGGGAGGAGCATGAGAGCAAACATAGTGACATAGGCTACCAAACAGGTGTCAGGTGGCTCAGTCTGGGCAAGGTGCTTAAAAGAGTATGGGATCTGAGAGCAGAGATTCAGGAGTTTTGTGAGAAGAAAGGCAGGGACATCACAGAGCTCTCAGATGCAGACTGGATGGCAGATCTGGCTTTTGCTGTTGATGTGACTGCACGAATGAATGAACTAAATACAAAGCTGCAAGGCAAGGGCCTCTTTGCACATGAAATGTACGGCCTGGTGATGGCTTTCATGAGAAAGTTGAAGTTTCTTTCCAGCCAATGAGAGGGCAACATTCTTACCCACATGTCAACACTGAAGGAAGTCATCAGCATAAGCTGGTCACCTCCGCAGGTACTCATCCATGTTAGGGGCACTAACACGGATGAGTTAGTTAAGTTTAACAAATTCAGATACAGGTCCTCAAGTCCAATTGTAATTTCAGAATAAATGTCAATTTCAGCTTTGGTAAGCAATTCATTTTTTATTTTTTCAGTCGCCAAATAGGAAATGGAAGCTCTCCCTTCAAAAGGTCACTGAAGACAATGCAGGAGTAAAAAAAACCCAGAGAAGACTCACCAAGTTTGGAAGGTTAGAGTCAAAATGCCTGACATTTTGTACAACACCTTGAGATTGTTCACATAATTGTACATGTAATTTGGCAGACATATGTAGACCAAGGGGCAAGAAATGATAACAATGTGCTCTGTGACAATGACCAGTGTTCTCAGGTTTCACAACTAAGTATTCAGATACTTTGTTGTGAAACCAGAGAACACTGGTCATTGTCACAGAGCACATTGTTATCATTTCAGAACCCTCATATAAAGGCAAGCACACATTCAACTGTTCTACTATTCTCACACACAGCCAGGCCTCAGTCATACAAACACACACCAAGCTAGCCATCACTCACTCTTCTCTTGTCCACTCATTCACACTCTCACTCAGCCAAATCTTGCTTGCTCACCTTTTCTGTCATTCAGATACGCACAGCTAGCTCTCACTTTCTCAATTACCCACTCGCTTTGCTGTCTCACATCTACTGCCATTCTCTCACTCACTTTTCTTTCAATACACAACCTACACTCACTCATACAGGTGGTTTCCCATTCCCATTATTTTACTCTCTCAAACATGCACAGGTATGTTGCTCACACATACATATTAAATTAGACACATTAAATTAGTCGCAGTCATACCAAGGTTTATGTGATGAAAGAAAAGGCTACAATAATGTGTAATGCAATTAGTTAACTAAGAACTCGATTCACCAGTCCCCACTCAGTGAATGTCTCACACCAATTTACACACAGACAGATTTACACAAGCAGCCTCCCATTTTACCCATTTGTTAACTCTCTCACACAAACATGCACTAAAACACGAACATAATTTAATATGTTCATTTGGCAGGGTTCATGGATTTTGAGTGGTTCTATACTTAAATTAATTACCTCACTGATGGAGGAAGAGTCAGATCAAAGATGTATTGCTTCAATAGATATATTTTACTTAATAATTAGTAATTACATATCAAATTATTAGTACCACAGAATAAGGATATATTACAACAGAATTAAACACTTTGCTTGCTTGCCAGATATTTTATGCATCATCAATACCAGAGAATTCTTCAGGTCATGAAAAGGTCATGAGGTGAGGTAAAAGAAAACTGAAAAAAGACAAGCTCTACTCCTGAGGTAACTGACCACCTTTCATTTACTTCATCTCAGGTGCATAGAACGCGTACTCCCTCAAGCTCCAACACACACAAAAAACTAGCCATCTCTGAATAATTCATTAATTTATTAGATCTTACATTAATATTATCAGTTAAAAAAAGAGCATACAGTGTAACTCAGGCTTAGGTTGTACAAGCAATTCAAGTCCAACGCAGTATTTCCCTCCAAAAACATAATCTAAATCAGTACAATGAAAGATGCCTCAGAATTATGGTAGCCAATCCTTTCAAGTCTGGCAAACACAGCAACACTTCACCCAATGACAGACAATATCAAATACAAAACAAGCATGCATGACTCAGAAAGGTCTGACATAGTAACACTTTATCCAGTAACAGAGAGAATTAAATTCAAAACAAATACACTAGCTATAAATACAGTTTTTACCTCAGATCACAGTAAGAGATGCACAATGTTTTCAAAACATTCCATTCAGGAGCTGTTCAAGTATCAGGGGAATAGGACACTATGTTCTAAACTCCCGACACTACGGGTTAAATGGGTTTCAGTAAGGGAGGCAGAGAAGGCCGTATCCTTCAAATTTTTGGCAGATGGAGTTCAAGCTGAGAAGACAAAACTATTGGTGCACCTCGGCTTCTGTGACCACGTGACAGTGCTCAAGGCAACAGCAAACCGGCCGCTGTATGATGCCCTGTCTCATCCTCCAAAAGAGGGACTTACATGATTAGAAACTACAGGCTGGTTTCACCAAAATGGCATTATAAATGTCAAATTTATTTTAAAGCTGACACAAAAGTGTTTTTGTGCAGAAAAATGGACACACATGAAGAGGTCATGGAGGCAGCAAAGCACTCCGAAGAGCACCCCACTCACACTGGGCAAAGAACCTCCAGCCGAATTCCAGCTGGTCATCATCTATATATAAGCTTACTAAATGGATTACAGAGGCTCATATATCACTTTTTTATGCTACTATATCAGTTATATAAGACATGAAGACACTGGTGTTTAGGTCTACCGACAGCAGCTTCTTTAATAGCCTACAAAACCCTTTCTGGACTTTTGCTTGTCAGTGGTTGCTATACGATGAATATGTGCCTCATGTGTTGTGTTTCAACTAGAACCATCTAAGAGAGACATCAACATAGCCAGTTATCTCTTACATTCTAGGACAGTGCTCCTGTGGAGTGGAGGATGCGCAATGGTGGGGAAAGTGTGCCTCTCCGCAACATTGAACTGGAGCAACATGGCCACACGGCCAGAATTTAACTGTGGAGAGAGGCAGCCCTACAGCAGATACAGACTGGCCAGAAGCTATCAGCTATCAGAACACCTTAAGATGGGGGAAACCTTCTCCGGGGGACTGCGGATGGCCCAGTACCACAGTACCTTGCAGACTACAACTGTTGAGGTATGCCACCTGTGATTAATAAAAAAAAAAATGTTCAGGAAACTACAGTTCCCACAGGCTACCACTTAAAACCCACCAACTATGAAAGGGGCTCCCGAACATTATTCCTCTTAAATAGCCTATGCTACTATGATAAGATGGTGGTGTTTAGGGCTGCTTGCTAGGTCCATACAGACAAAATGTAGTTAACAAATGAAACTTTAATGTCCAAAATAGCCTCTTGTTTGTCAAATAGTTAATGTGCTAGATATGAGTACACTAATTTTACAATATGCAAATACTGTTTCTAATCATTTACCGTGCCCTCCATAAGTATTCAGACTGTGAAGTCAAAATTGTTAATTTTGCTCAATACTTTGTTCCATTTGAACTTGAGAAAACAAGATGAATATGAGACAAATGTACAGAATGTCAGCTTTTATATTCCGTCAATGGCTAATTTCAGAATATTCCCACATCAAGCCAAGTTCCACTGCTATTTCAAACTGAAACATGAAAGAACGACTAAGAATGTCTACAATGCACTTTTTGTTTTCTCTTTTATACACAGGACCCTGGATCCGCAGAGGAAAAGACAGTGGTCCTCACAGTACCGAGCATCTGTGATGAGGAGGAAGGCTTTACCCTCTTCACTGAAGAAGAAGGTGACCAGCGAGTGCCACAAGAATTTTTGTCTTGTATCTAAGTTACTAGCTCTGGAAATGCAATGAATGCGCGCAAATTCAAACTTTACTCTGGGAAGATAGTTTGTATGATTGACAAGTACTAGGACACGCCCCCAGCGTTGCGCTGGGCTTCAACGGAAAGCGCCACGTGAACATACCTTAACTCCTGAACCACAGCTACGAATGGAGCAAGAAATGGAGGAGATGTCTCGAACAGAACACTTTCAACACACTAACAATTAACACTCACACATAAAAGTGCCTTCATGATATGATTAGCTAAGGCCTGATGTAATTTGCCTTACATATGGAGGACTCCAGGCTAACCCACAGCTATTGAGACATTGCGTAAGATAAACTTTGCAACAACCTCAATGCAACAAATCAGACACCAAGGTGTACGCCCAATGCAGTACTCCAACATGTCGACGACGAGGCTTATCTGTGCGAATGACCCGTAACATAAATGGAAATGACGTAATGAAATCCAGGGTTGCTATACTAGTGAACATGTGTTGGAAATGCACATAGCCATCGGCGCACAATATTAGCCATATCGTTAAACCAACTTAGCAGGCCAGTGGCACGTACTTTCACTGCAAACCAATTGGCGGTCTGGCCGATAGCCAACGTTCGCAACACATAAGATAGCTCCCACTATTGCAACTGTATGCCAGTGCTTATGTCCTGCACAGGTCTTTTTGGATGGAACAAATCCGACTGCACTAAAATGAGCTAAAGATATGATATCTAAGCTGGCCGTCGTACTAAATATCATCCTGCTAACTTAATTTTTCAAAAAATACAAACGTAGGTTAGCTAGGTAGCATGAAAATTATCCAGACATTCAGTAATGCATAGATTACTAATGCAAAAATAATGCAAAAAATAACAACCTTTTCTCATCTGCTAATTCCTCTTTTCACTGTCATACCTTTCAGCCATTTTGGTAATCCACCGAGTCCACGTGCACTTTGACAACTGCTGACTTGCACGCGCAGCACGCCCATGCTGGACCAATCAGGCATGCTTCCGGTGCGATTGCAGGTGGTATGTTTTGAATAAACCGTTACAAGAGGTTGCTATGGATACACTGGCAGCCAGCTATCTCACTCTCATATCCTCACTGTAACTCAGAATAGATCAACGGTTACTAATAGTTCTAATATAGAGAAAGGAATAAGCTTGTTCCTTAAAAAACGTAATCTTTATCACTTGTCCAGTTAGCTAGAACAATGCAAGACAAAGCTAACCAGACACAGAAAGTGTAAGTGTAAGGTTCATATTTCTGTTCCTTGTGAGAGCAATACAGCTCTCTGCAATGACAAGAACTCTCAAAGTGACTGAATCTTCACTCTAACAGAACAGGCAGGATCGTACCTCGCAATGACTGAAGAAATGACTTAAGAAACTACATGCATGTATACGGATGCAAGATCCAAGTTTCCAAGCTTGTTGGGACTTAGAAAACTGAGGTTTGTGTTTGGCTCACTGACACTATAATGTATTAACGATATTTCATTCTGGGACTTGCAACACTTCAGTTTTCCTTTTTGGCCAGTGGAAGTGTAAGGTTCATGTTTCTCTTCATTGTGAGAGCAGTACAGCTCTCCGCAATGACAAGAACTCTCACAGTGACTGAATCTTCACTCTAACAGTATAGGCTGGATCGCACCTCGCAAAGACTTAAGAAAGTACATGCGTGTGTGAAGCATTCAATATAAGTGAACATTTTCAGTTCCTGCTTCTTCGTACACTTTCCAGCCTGTACGATGACAAACAGTACACCAATGAAAGGAAATGTTGTTCAAAACGTGATATGGCACTTGCGAGTTTCTAAGGTGCACATGAAACACGTTCATTCGCTCCTGTGCTGTACATGAGATAAGAAAGCCAAAAAACTTAAAGTGAGTGAAGGAAAAAGTTTTCACTGTCAGTACACTCCAACAACTGCAAACGTGTATACAAATGCAAGTTGCGAGTTTCCAAGCTTGTTGGGCTTAAGAAAACCAAGTTTTCTGTTTGGCTCACTGACACTGTCATGTATTGATGATTTTTCATTCTGGGACTTGCAACACTTCAGTTCTCCTTTTTTTTCAGTGGAAGTGTAAGGTTCTTGTTTCTGTTCATTGTGAGAGCAGAACAGCTCTCTGCAATGAAAAGAATTCTCACAGTGACTGAATCTTCACTCTAACAGTACAGGCAGGATCGTACCTCGCAATGACTTAAAAAACTACATGCGTGTGTAAAGCACTAAACAAAAGTGAAAATTTTCAGTTTCTGTTTCTCCATACACTTCCCAGGCTTTATAATGACAAACGTTACACAGATGAAAGGAAATGTTGTTCTGAACGCGATATGGCACTTGGAAGTTTCTAAGGTGCTCATGAAACACGTTCATCCGCTCCTGTGTTCAACCAACTGTGCTCCTTGTTTGGTGGACAGAGTGATAAAAAATCTTCCATTGTTGGCATTGCTCTGCCGATTGTTGCTAGGACACGTCCAGGCTGTTGCTCATTGATTGCAGATAGGATTTCCTGTAAAAAAAAGCAGTAACAGAATGTGATTTACATTTCAAGTACTGAGGAATTGTGGTAGGAATTATTTATTGATAGTACTTTTGTATACTTCAGTTACCTCACTTTTCGCAGGTAGGGGAAACATGGCTTCAGAAAATGTTCTTTCTATTTAAAAATCAGACATGCACAAAAATGTTGTTAGTGACAATGTAAGTAAAACATCACAGTTTCAAACCCTGCATCGGTACTTGCCTTCATCATGGGCTGCCTGCTTAGATGCCACACTGTCACTGCTGTATGTTTTCAAGACTTTTCTCTGCAAAGGGAATGTCTACAATTAGCATTGGTAATGTCACACACTTGCGTAAGGGGCCATTTGCAGTGATATTCAAAGCCATTATTGCTTCTACCTTGCCATTCTCTGAAGCCCAGTCAAGTACCCATTTCCTCTTTCCTGGTGGTAGAGTGAAAGCAAACATAACAGTTTTGGACAGTTATTGACTGGAAATCTGTTTTTAAGAAGGACTCATTCTGACCCTCCAGGAACTTCAGTTTTCTCACAGCTACATCCCTGAACTGAACCTTGCCTGTATCTGAAGCTGCCTGTTCTGTGGTCATACTGCAGCTGCTCCTCCCTGAGCAATGTTCTGCCACTGTAGCTGTGCCACTTTCTCCTGAACGCTGTCCTGTCACTGTAGCTGTAGCTGTCCTGCAGTCCTCTGAACTCTGACCTGCCTCTGATGCTGTCTCTTGCTTTGCATAATCATGGTCAAGCAGGTGGTCTCCAATAACTGCTATCCAATTTAGTAGAGGAAAACCACAATTAGAATTCTTTACCTGCATCTAACTGTAATCAAATAAAAATGAACATAAGGAAAAAACCAGTTGAACATGCAAGTGGATGGGACGCTCTCGCTCTCGCTCAAGAACAGAAAAACATAACACAGACATTACAAAAACTTCTGAACACTAAGGCTTAATGTAACCTATTCCAATGTATGCATACATAATACATTACCATCCTCCATTTGTCTGTGGAATCGCCTAAGTTGGCCCAAATTGGCCTGCTGACGAAGTCTCTTTCCGTCAGACTCTGTCAAAATTGCCACACCCTTTTCAGACAGCTCTCGGACAATAAAAGGGCCTAGGCAGTCTTTCTCCAAGGCTCCTCCTTTTCTACCCTTTTTCCTCATGTTGGCCTTCAGTACCTCGTTGCCCACGATGATTTGAACTGCCATTGGTGTTTTTGTGTCTGGACTCATAGTCTTTCTTCTGCTTCCCCTGTGCCTTGCCAATACTCTGCCTAATCTTGTCAAACATCGTCTCGGCTTCCTGGATCTGCTCATCAATGCCATCTTCTACACTGCCAATTACAAAATCGTCGTCCAGTGGGTTCCAGGGTAGTGCTGTTGGCAATTTTGGGTGCCGATTGAACATTGCCAAGTACGGTGTGTGCTTTGTGGACGCCTGACGAACAGAATTGTCTTAATACTTAGTACTTGTAGTAGGACATTCCTGAATGCTGATATAAAGTTTTTACTGTGATTGAATACTTTGTGACACATACAAAGGTGTTACGAGTGTTTGCCAGAATGTAAACCGACCTGTTTTGAAGTATTAATCGCGAACACTGCATCTGTCACATAGTTGTTCCAATCGTTCATTGATATACTTTTTCAAAATGTCCTTGATGTTCCTGTTGGTCCTGTCATCCTGGCCATTTGTTTGCGGGTGGTATGCAGATGAGATGCTGTGCTTCATGTGCAGAATGTCAAACAGGTCATTGTTCAGCTGGAAAACATTTTAGAAAATTTGTGTTCAAGTAAAGTTACCTTGATATATGCTTTCTGCCAGCTACACGACAAAAGGAAAATGAATGCAAGTATAAAAGTCACAGTTTCCACAATACCTCGTTCACAAACTCCTTCCCCTGGTCTGTGATGATTTTGTCCACCAGTCAAAAAAGTTTCAAATAAAATGTTAGTTTTGAAGTCACCTCGGCTGCAGTCTTTGTCTTCGAAGGCTCAGCAATTACCCACTTGGTGAACAGGTCAGTCATGGTCAGGACATACACATTGCCTCTTGGGGTTGCAGGTAGTGGCCCAATCAAATCCATACCCAGAACTGACCATAGGTTGTGAATGACAATGGGATACAGGTCATGTGCCACTTTCTTAATGGGGTTGTTCAACTGGCAGCTCGGACAAACTTTAACCTTCAAGACGATTGAAAGTAGTAGGTAATATGAACAACCTTCAGCAAGAAGAATAGTCTTTTTAACACTTTTTGTGGTTAGCACTGTCTTATCTTACCCAGTTGTCTGTGTCAGGCCCCCTGGTCCTCCAATAGTAGTTCTGACACATTCTGTTTGCTGTTGACCTTTTGGGACGGTGTCCACAGTAGTCATAGCATTCTTGCAGCACTGTCTCCCTCTCCTCAGGGGTCATGGCCACGGGCTTGGGAATGCCCTCACCGGTGTAAAACAAGCGTCCACCTTAAACAGAAAAAAAGATGTACCTCATAAAGTTAGTATTAAGAACAGATTCCTTAAACTTTGTATCCAAGGTTTTTCTGGCTATAAATTAAAATAATGTGTCGCAGTATGTCCATGCACAGTTAACCTACCTTCTAATGCACCAAATTACTTGAATCTTTACTTGTGACAGCATCTGTTCTCTGATTGTACCAGTTAACTTCACTAATTCGTCAAACTTACAACTTTGAAGCCAACAAAATTTCATGTTTCTATACCTTCTACACTGTAATTCCTGGCAGCCCTAACAATGGAGGACCTCATCCTCTTTGTCAAATCATTTGGACAAAAGCCACTCTGCAGGAAGCATTTAATTTGTTGAAACCACTGAAATTGGTCCATTGGTCCCACTACACAAATGAAAGACATTCAGTTATTAAAGACTGTTGTAAAAAAGAAGTTTGTACAGTGGACAATCATTTGTTATCACCACTGTTGTAATTTGTTGTTTTAAACTGGCAGTATGGCAGTTGTGTAGTTTTAATTTGCATGTCCTAAAAAGTACTGATGTTGTTGTACCCTGATTCGTTTTCTATAACTCTTTTTTCACTACATTTACATAAATACATGTATGTTTGTGATGGAAGTGTTTCAGACCCCTTTTTGCAAGTCATAACTTTTCCCTGTCACAGATATCTGTACTCCCTAGTGCACACCCCAAAGAACAAAACATACCAGAAAATGCCACCAACAGTTACTGCAGAAATGCACAGGACACAATTAGCTCTACTTGCTCACATTTCACAGTCAGTCAAGAAGTGCATGATTTGAACACAAGAGAATTACACAAAATAATGGCACAACCTGAAACGTGTGAAATGAGGAGCGTGGGAGGGGTCAGGGTCACACCCCCAGTCACAGCTTACTCCTGGGTCCTGAGTCTCCAAGCCCTGTGGAAAAGCAAAACAGACAGAGTATGAGAGAAAAAAAGAACAAGTGGAAAACTAATTTAACCAATGTATTAATGTACAATGTGTAGGCCTTCTGTACAGATACGTGTAATGTGTCAGGGAGGTCAGCAGACGGCAGACTCAAATCTGGAAAAAAAGAAAGAAATTGATTAAGTAAACACGTACCTTTACATTACTTCTCAATCAGTAAATTAAAGAGTAAATAGAAATTTGAAGTGTTTGTCATGTGACAGTGGTTACCTAGCATTGACACAAATTGTACTGTGACACAAATTGTACTGACATACAGCGACACATTTGCCAATGCAGTAGCGAGAGGAAACTAATAGGTTGTTAACAAAATTACATATTTACCTGTGCAAAAACAGGTATGCAAAAAATATATATAACAATTACAAAAATTATGTTGCCTGAATATGGAGTGAGATAATAAATTTGCAAATACAAGATCTAGGGTAAGTGTACCGATTAAGCCCACCAAAGTCTGTTTTCAGGTATTTTTCATAGATATTGGCCAGATTTTTAAGGGATGTCAGTTGGGAAAATGCAAGATTAATCTGTAATTTGTAAATGTATTCATTAGTTCATGTACATTTTAGAATATGAAATACAGATAATTTTAAAAATAAGGCAAAAGTCTCATATGGGTTTAATTGGTACTGTGACACAATTTAAGCCTGTGTGTTTTCCAAATAAGCCCACATCATGATGTTTTGACAAAATATAAAAAAATATTGTTTTCAAACATTTAAAAATAGCAACATATGTATTCGGTAACATGTTAAGTATTAAAAAATGCACCCCCTCTTTTTATTAAAGCTTGCTGGCTCTCTCTCTGCCACCACCTTAACCACTAACCCTCAACATCAAAAATATATGTAACGCAGAACAACTCAAGAATCATATTAATTTTAATTTGTGTTTTTGTGTAATATGTGTATTTTAAATATGAATCGGAGGGTTTATCGTTTGGGGGTTGCCGCAGCCTTCTGGACATCGTTGCACGTGCACTCTCGTTGGACAAGATCCAAAGAGGACTTAAATTTACTGTACTGAGCTATATATATGGATCACAGAATTTTGGTCCCTCCCACTCACAGACATCGTCAAACAAAACTGTACAATGCATTGTTATGTCATATTTAATCTACAATGCATAAATTAATCATTAAGTAGTATAAATGCTATATGTCAGTGATTTTGAACCTTTTTTGAGCCACGGCACATTTTTTACATTGGAAAATTCTTGCGACACATCAAAAACCAAAAATGTTACAAAATGACACTCTGTATTCTAATACAGTACACCAAGCATAATGGAGTCAGTGTCGTCTCATCCCCGGTTAAAGTAAATCCGAACGAAGATAGCTTTTGCTGTATTGCCTCGAGCTCACCGTCTTTGCTTTCTTTTTACCACCGCTCATACTAGTCAATACTCACACTGTCACAGTACATTCATTGCTAATATCACTGTTTTAGTTTGTGACAACAAGTACTTTAAAGCGTTTTTCTTATGATCACGGCAATAGAAGGAAAGTGCTAAAGACAAACCAAAAATATTGTGCTTATGTCATAAATATGTTTTAAGCAGTATGTCATCGTTTCATTATTGGATTGTTTGGTTTAATTTACTCCAAATACCTGCTGTTAAAACACAGCAAACTTATTTGTCATTTTTTGCAGCCAAAAGATAATCCCTTGTTGCCATGCCTGGCAACCACTCTTAACATGTTGCATTCAGCCCTGATTTACTGCAGAAAGGGAACTTTGTGTTCTTACATATTTAGGACTGCATTCTGAACTATTATTATTTTTTCCAGTTGTTGTCAGTACAATTATTACCACTACTGTCGTTTCAAGGGTATGTCATGTCAAATCACTTCTCTCCCACTTAGAAAGGACAATGGAAAAAAGGGTTTCCAAAATAATTAAAATATTTATTTAAAACAGTACACTAAAAAAAAAGAAAGCAGAAATTAAAAAAAAAAGATTACTGACACATTTTTTGAATTCCTCATTGATTAGGAATATATCATATATATACCGGTGTCTGTCAAATGCACGGCATCCCACCTAAAAAGCCCAGCCTGATTGTATGTAATTTCAGGGTGTCCAATTGATTCTCCCCCCAGCCCCCTAACAAAGTCCCCAATTACATTGTTCACCCAAACACGTGCCTTCTCAATTTTCGCTGGAGCTTTAGCTCTCCAGACACGTTTTTGGGTGATGGATGAGAAGACTATCTTAATTGTAGGAAACCTCTCATGTAATTTAGTTAAATTGTTCTTCATCCAGCTCACCATTTCCATACTTTTGAGTTTCCCCAAATCGTTGCCTCCAACGTGAATGACTAGGATTTCAGGGGAGAAAGACATACAATGAAAAAAAAATCCAAAAATTTACAAATTGTTAGGCCACTGTGGCCAAACCAAAATATTTGGGCAGTAGTGCCCAAATTTAGGCCCAGGGTTTTCTGGGCTCTTGCCTTCCCCCACCGGATGAAGGAGTGCCCCATGATCCAAATAACAGGACCTGAAATGCATAGTAACAACAGATTGTTGATGCTACAATCAAATGCAACTCTTTGTTTGTTCCAATGTTGGTTTATGTATTAATTTATGTAATAATAAATCATTTTTTGGTAGTTCAATTAATACAAGGATTGCTTTTATTGTCTTAAAATACATCTTAAAATGTTTTCCAGGCACAACACACCTGGCACTTAAAGGATCCATCATGTCATTTAATCATTTAGGTTCTAGTAACGTGACTGATAGCATAAAACCATAGCGCCTAATATTTGAAACACTTACTTTGCCTGGCAGGGCCCCCTCTGTGCTGGACCGTGGTGCACTCTCTGTTTGGAACTGCAACATGAGATCGGGAGAGCTGATTATGAAATTTTAAAAACCTTTATTGTTGGTAGTGAAGTTAATACAAGGATTGCCTTTATATTCCATGAAATGTAATATATCATAAAATGAATTTTTTCACCAAAAATCAACCGTAGAAGAGGTGTGCCATGATAGTATAAAAGGGGAGGGAGTGCACAGATAGTAATTCGGCAAAATAAATAAGTTTGTAAAGTCCTTGCTGTCATTGCCAGTGAAGTGTCCCCTACCACTGCGGCCCCGCTGCATGGTATGGCCCCTCCATATGGAACTGGCTTGGACTGTAACGGGTACACTTAATTTATTACCATCACTGAACAATTAGCTGTTGAATCACCTCCTATGCACTGAAGCAAATGTACAGTAGTACAGTAGTACTACAATAAATTTGGCATTATTAATTTCTCCAGCACAAATCTATTGTAGAACAGTTGTGTTGATACTGCAAAAGGGGAGGGAGTACAATAATAGTATTTCAACAAATAAGTGAAATAAGTTAGTAAAGTCTGTACTTTCATTGCCATTCCTATAGCCTCTGAAGGGCCCTGCCACGTGGCACAGCCTCTCCACGTGGAACGAGCTTGGTCTAAAACAGTTACAACAATACATGTTTTACCATCACTGACCAATAACCTGTAAATCAACTCCGGTATATGCATTGAAGCAAAGCAATAATAGCAATACATTAATTGCCTACAACATTTTTGTTTTAAGATGTATATCCACTATAAATTCCTTCAATTCATGTCAAAAGGTTAGACACAAGGGCCAATTCATGCTTATGGTACCAAGTTAGCTAAATTTAGCCAACGTAGCTTGTTCAACATCAGAAATCACGTCAATCGTAGCAATATCCATAACCCCCCCACCAAAAAGATACATAAATAAGTAATGTAATAAAAACCTTGTAACCTTTTCATTATATCCCAACTAAGTAGAGTCTGTAGCTTAATTAAATGGAACTTACATTCAGAGCTTCGTCACACACTGTTCCTTTCCATATTGTACTTGGAATAATGATGTCAGTCTTCTCACTGTAACGTACTTATAGAATGTTCCCCCTCTTACCCCCCTTCTTTTTTTAGTCAATGAAATTGGTATTTTAAACCGAAAGCAGGACATTAAACTCTATGGTAGCAGCTGTTCCCTTTTTTGGAATGTAGGCAGTGCTATTGTAATCATTAGCCTGTTGGTTTAATATCACATACATTTAAACTGTTGTGTATAATCCCATAAACATGTAAGACAGTTGAACGGTAATGGAATTTCAATAAGGCATAAAAATATGTTTCACATAGCCTGACTGTAGCATGTACGTGATAACGTATAGCCTATGTAGCCTAACTGTAGCTACAGGCTTGTTGTGCATCTGGACTGAAGTGTCTCTGGCGAGGACATGGCAAAAGCAGTGTTGAAACATGGAGTACATGTTTAGGGGGCCGAATGAAATAGGGTTAAATATTATTAGGAAGACAGAGGCAAATGTAATAAAAGTATTATGAAGATGTAGCTTAATGTAGCCAATATCTGTTTTGCTATTGGCCGTCCCTTTTTTCAATCTCCAAACCTGAAGGACAATGTGCCGTATAATTTACTTAAAAATGTAGTCACAAAGCCCGAAATGCTTGAGTTTTTTTTTGTGTAGAGCTACATTCTTATAAAAATTTATTTTTTATGTTCTTATAAAACAGCTATTTCTGAATGACACGAGTGCTCTGATGGTATATCCTTCCACGACTTAGAGGGGAAACCTGATATCATAACGCAACCACACAAAGGTTACAAAATGTTACATTTTGAATTTGTGGTATGGGCGACCTTGTCTGCCAAAGGAGACTGAACTACACAGTCGCACTGTAGGCCATGTAGCCTGTACGACCGAAAGAAATGATGAAATATGAATTAAAGGATCTTAAAAAATGCAATAAATAAATAAATAAATTTAAAAAAAAAGGCAATTACTAACATAGCTGAATAATAAAAAACGGGTTGATCATGATAGAAAGCCAGTAGGATAAAGGATTCAGGTACAGGACTTGTACATGCCATGCTAACATACGTCCGACTTATGTCCGTTTCGGGATATGACCGGTCCATCAGAACGGTACTCGGACGTATGTCGGAGAATGGCTGTAGTAGGCTAACCTTAATGAATAATAGTCTACAGGTAATTGACAATAAAGTGTGGGACAGCGGTTTAAAAAAATGTTCAAAATAAAATTTTACATAATTACCCAAAGCCTAAAAAAACGCAGTGGTAGCATGAAAGAAGAGACAAAAACAGAAGAACAAATTTGTCAGACGTGAATCAATAGAAATGATGGATTGATATCTTTGAGGTAAATATTTGCTCTCCTGTCTGAATGTCAGATAGAGGGATATTTACCACGAAAAAAATAATATTCCACAAACAGAACGTTTCAGGATTGTGGAAGTGTGTATAAAAGAGAGTACGCAGCCCCACGAATCGACAGGTAGCCTGTACTCGCATCTTTTTCAGAGTCCTTTACAGTAGCAGTAAAACAATTCGGGACATGAGTGGTGACCAGGACCCTCATTTATCGTGGTTTCGTAGAAAAACTTCTAATTTGACTCGTAACAAGAAAATGTTGACTTTACATACGCATTAAACGGTTGTTATTTATCAAATTCGAACGACCGATTTACGCACATCTGTAAGTACTCAACATTGATAAATCCCACACTCTCTAAACCACACTGCTCGTACACTTCTAGCCTCACGTACATGAAGAGCTGTCCTTAAATCACCAATTATGATCACCCATCCTCCTTATAAAAGCTGCAAGAAATGTAACTAATAGGCTATGTGAAGACTCACGTCTTCAGGCTGCACCTCTCCCCTCCCTTGCTGTCTGTAATGTCTCTCCACTTATCTGCACTGTTTTAACTGTGATTTGTTTCTAATTTAGGTTGTTGTTGTTTGTTTTCTCATTACATAGTCTTTGGGGAGTCCTGATCTTTTCGGTCATCTTTGGCACTTAGGACTTCACCCCTCTCTAGGGTTATCTTTGTACTTTTTGTACCATTCATATGCACTTTGCCTTGTAAGTCGCTCTGGATAAGAGCGTCTAACAAATGCCTGTAATGTAATGTAATTTGTGCATGAAAATGGACAAGACAAAGACAAAGAAGAGAAACTTCCCAGAAGCCGAAACTGAAGTTTTAGTGACTGAAGTGGAATGGAAACAAAAAATCCTTTTTGGAACGCTCCGCTCCCGTTTCTAAAACAAGAGCACAATTAGGGAGCAGGTCGGAGCTGCAATCAATCAAATATCTTCAGAGTGCAAAACCATAATTAAAGAAATGGTTCGATTTAAAAATGACAGTCAAAATAAATAAATAAATAAATAAATAAATAAATAATGATACACAAACGACAGTTAAATGTATGGTATAGGACAGAGCAACCCGTCACTGTCGCCGAAGGACAGGAGAATTGCCAGCATTATCGGAGAGACCTCTGTATTTGGCATAACTAATGACGGTTTAACAGAATATCAGTTTCACATCTGAGTGATTTGCCTGACCCCTCAGCCATCCAGAGGGAAACAAAAAAGGTGTCCTCTTTTCCGAGCGCTTAGGCGAACACTTTGGGGAGCGTTTCGGCTGCACCACGCATGTTGACTGACACAGTACCGAAACAACAAGAAGAGATAAAGACGTCAATTCCTGGAGTGACACAGCAGAAGATGCTGTTCGTATGCATGGTCAGACTTGTGCGAACATTTCTGTTCGTATACGCACGATGAGGGCTGTTTTGTCTTTGTGCAATTGATTTGTGTCAACTGCTTGCATTGGACTTAGGGCCGCTCTTGAACAGAGCCGACTCTCCAGTGGCCCGACATTTACGCAGAACATGTACAACATAACAAATATTGCTCCTAACTCGGATTTGAATTGAGGCTTTAGCGCACCGCAGTTCATCTTAGGTTAAATCACAATAGGCTATAACCTTGAGATGGGCATACAGACCTTAGTGGTAAACGAGACCAAGCTGAGAGGGGGGGCCATTTGATCTGCAGATGTTTCATTGGCCATTGATGTCGAGATGCACTGTAAAGATTTGAAAAAAAGGTTTATCCACACATGTAGGGTGGATTCAGCACAAGTGAATTGGCAATAACATCCCCCCCGACAAATTTCATACTCACTAATGATGTCTAGGTTAATTCATGTGAGTGTTTAATATCTCCATATGTTCATTAAAAATAAAACGAATACGACATATTACATAAATGTTTTGAATTACTTTGCAAATTATAACGACATAATTCATCGTCGTAGCTACTAAATATGAATGTCCCACTCTACTCAACTGTGACCTGGGGAAAAAAGGGTGCTTACTGTGGTTGAAGGTCTGTAATTTCATAAAAAAATAGATTTCGGAACCCCCCCCCCCCCCCCAAAAAAAAAAAAAAATCAATAAAGCCATATATTAGACACTCACACGAAATAATCAAGGAAAAATTTGTGAGTGTGATGTTTTTTGGGTGGGGGGTGGGGGGGGTTATTTCCAATTCACCAAAAGTGTCCCACTTTTGCTGACTCGACCCTATTGCATTTGGTATGGAAGACTTTTTGTGAATGTTCTTGGTTGCTGTAGCGGCTCTAAAGCGTCTTCCCGAGGGCAATGTATGAATTCTTTAAAAAAGGGGATGAACAAGATCAGACACAATTTGTACGGTTACAGTAGATTTAAGAAATCCCGATCGGAGAACGGCACGTAAGCGGACGTATCCTATTTAACCCATACCTTGCCAGATACATTAGCTGAAATACAGTACTGTAGGCTATGTGTACAGTATCTTGGCTATTTAGTCAATACAGGTTCTCTATAACAGGGGTCACCAACCTTTTTGAGACTGAGAGCTACTTCAAGGATACTGAGTAATACGAAGGGCTACTTCTTTGATACAAACGTACTGAATAACAAAGTTGAACGGTTCACCTTTAATAATAATGTCATTATCAATAATAATAATAAATATAAATAATAAATGTGAAGAAGAGACTGTCTGATCACATGTTAGTGTTAATGATTCCACACAATAATTTTTTACATTTATTCCACAATACTTTTTTGTTCTTTATCAAAAAATTTTCAGCTCTAAATGAAGCTTCAGTTGCTTTTTGAGTCTGTTTGCCCAAAGCTACCTTTAACTCACCGGCTTTTTCTGCCCGTAGTGTCTCTCCACGTCGCCCCGCTAACGAGACATACACACTTTTTTTCACTGTCGTAAAAAAGAACTCTTCCTTCCAATCACTGTAAAAATGGTACGTTTTCTTTCGCTTTTCTGCCATTTTTTATTATTATTGTGAGTTAATGAAAGCTTTGTAGAAAACGACGAGTAGGTGTATAAGTGATATTTGTGTGGCAGGAGTGTTTACTTATTGTGGCTATTATGTATCCTATCTATAATTTTGGTTAACAATGATAACATTTTAATAGCTAGGCTACTCGCTAATTAAGCAACTTCGCAAGTAAGACTGCATTCTGCTCCCAGATAGGTGCGTGTAGCTTCAGTTGCTACAATACACTGAGAGGCCCGAAATTATTGCCGATTGGAAAATTCAAGATTATTAATAGATACTACCCTGTAAATATTACCTTGAAAAGACTAATATTGATGGAAGATGTTCAATTTTCTGACGTAAGCCTATAACTGTATTTCACTTAGCTAGTTTGGAACTGCTCTTACTCACAATGTCTTTGATCAGACATCTGTATCTTAATCGATTGTCATATTGGTTCTTTCTTTGTTCTTTGCCTTGAAGATGTATTGTTTGGTTTCGACAATTGTAATTTTGGCAATGTAAATCTTTTTTTTTAGACTATTATTATTAATTAATTCAATTTGTATTTGCCAAATTGATAGCCTTTTTATAAACCTAAATGTAGTAGGCTACTAGGAAAACCTTTATTATCTTTGAGAACCCAAAAATATAAAAGCAATTAGGCATATTATTTCAGAAATGAAAGCCGTTGAAGTTGTAAGTGTTTACGTTATATCTGCTTTGATCTTTTTTTCAACGTTTTTGTTTTTGTTCAATAAAAATAAATAAAAAATAAAGGCGATTGAACAAAGTAATAATATAATACAATAATAATAATTGGCCCTTTCCTAACCGGATGTAAGAGTGAACATTATGTCGTCATATAATCATTACCTATAGGACAGTGGTTCTTAACCTTGTTGGAGGTACTGAACGCCACCAGTTTCATATGCGCATTCACCGAACCCTTCTTAATTGGGAAAACAAAATATGATTTTTTCAAATTAAAAACATAGGTATATACTTTACTGGTGCACAAAATGAACTGTGCATCAACATCACTGTGTTCAAAGAACAAAACCATCAAAACATGATTTTCACACAAAAACGTGGCTTGTCATCACGAATCATATGAATGGGGTGTGTGTCTTGACCTCCGCCGAACCCCTGAGACTGACTCACCGAACCCCTGTGGTTCGATCGAACCCAGGTTAAGAACCAGTGCTATAGGATAATAAGATGGTAAGAATCCCTTATGGGCTTATCCGATCTCAATGGAGCGGTGCGTTTTCTGAATACGGCCATCGTCTAATATCATGTTGCATACTACAGGCTATACTGTGTTATACTACGTAAAGCATTATAATTGAAATTTAGGCTACTGCAATTTATTTTCCATCTATCATTAGGAATTATCAACCAATACGTAGAAACAATACAGAGACACACCATTTTAACCTCTGTGATGTGGTATTTCATGGGGTCTTTATTAAAATATTTTCAAACATAGCAATGTGTCTTTTTTCTTCATTTTCTGTTGCTTTTTTGAAATGTAACACTTAATACACACACAATTGCACCGGAATGGGGAGTACAGGTGTGCATCGTTTAACTTCCACGATACGTTGTGTGAAACAAGTCATTGTTTGATTTGGACGTTGGGCGAACACATTATATGGCGTACGTACTAAGCAAATAGCTATACGGGATACTGTAGAGAACCTGTATTGACTAAATAGCCAAGATACTGTACACATACCCTACAGTGCTGTATTTCAGCTACTGTATCTGGCAAGGTATGGGTTAAATAGGATACGTCTGCTACGTACAGTTCTCCGATCGGGATTTCTTAAATCTATTATAACTGTATTTGCTGAACTTGACAGTGTTTTAAAAAATAGATTGACCCGAATTACAAACATGGCAAGTGAAATTATTGGACACACTAATTGTGTCTGATCCCGTTCATCCCCTTTTTTAAAGAATTCATTCATTGCCCTCGGGAAGACGCTATAGAGCCGCTACAGCAACCAAGAACATTTACAAAAAGTCTTCCATACCAAATGCAATAGGGTCGAGTCAGCAAAAGTGGGACACTTTTTGGTGAATTGGACATAATCCCCCCCCCCCCACCCAAAAAAAAACTTCACACTCACAAATTTTTCCTTGATTTTTTCGTGTGAGTGTCTAATATATATCTGTAATGATTTTTCTTGGTTCCGAAATCTTTTTTTTTTTTTTGAAATTACAGACCTTCAACCACAGTAAACACCCTTTTTTCCCCAGGTCACATTTTAAGGAAAAGTTGGACAGTTTATTTGTTAGAGTGGGACATTCATATTTTGTAGCTACAACTATGCATTATGTCGTTATAATTTGCAAAGTAATGTAAAACATTTATGTAATATGTCGTATTCGTTTTATTTTTAATGAGCAGATAGAGACATTAGACACTCACATGAATTACCTGATGAATTTCATCAGTGAGTATGAAATTTGTCGGGGGGGGATGTTATTGCCAATTCACTTGCGCTGAATCCACCCTACATGTGTGAATAAACCTTTTTTCAAATCTTTACCGTGCATCTCGACATCAATGGCCAATGAAACATCTCCAGATCAAATGTCCACCCCTCTCAGCTTGATCTCGATTACCACTGAGGTCTGGATGCCCATCTCAAGGATATGGCCTAGTGTGATTTAACCTAAGATGAACTGCGGTGCGCTAAGGGCTCAATTCAAATCCGAGTTACGAGCAATATGTTTTATGTTGTGCATGTTCCGCGTAAATGTCGGGCCACTGGAGAGTCGGCTCTGTTCTAGAGCGGCGCTAAGTCCAATGCAAGCACCTTTGGTTATTTCAGATCGACAGTCATTTTTTCAGTGCAGTCGCGATTTTTTTTTGTGTCAGTCAACATGCGTGGCGCAGCCGAAACGCTCCCCAAAGCGTTCGCCAAAGCGCTCGGAAAAGAGGACACCTTTTCTGTTTCCCTATGGATGGCTGAGGGGTCAGGCAAATCACTCAGATGTGAAACTGATATTCTGTTAAACCATTGCATATTACATGTGGACCATGTCTGATTTGCTGGGAAAAGCTCTGCTTGCCATCAGTTGGTTCATTTGTGTCGAGATTGGGGAGAGGGTCACCCGTATCGTCGTCATTAGTTATGCCAGATACAGAGGTCTCTCCGATAATGCTGGCAATTCTCCTGTCCATCGGCGACAGTGACTGGCTGCTCTGTCCTATACCATACATTTAACTGTCGTTTGTATATCATTATTGATTTATTTCTGTATTTTTTTTTTTTTGACTGTCATTTTTAAATCGAACCATTTCTTTAATTATGGTTTTGCACCCTGAAGATATTTAATTGATTGCAGCTCCGACCTGCTCCCTAATTGTGCACTTGTTTTAGAAACGGGAGCAGAGCGTTCCATACAGGATTTTTTTGGTTCCATTACTTCAGTCACTAAAACTTCAGTTTCGGCTTCTGGAAAGTTTCTCTTCTTTGTTTTTGTTTTGTCCATTTTCATTCACACATTACATTACAGGCATTTGTTAGACGCTGTTATCCAGAGCGACTTACAATGCAAAGTGCGTATGAATGGTACAGAAAGTACAAAGATAACCCTAGAGAGGGGTGAAGTCCCAAGTGCCAAAGGTGACCGAAAAGATCAGGACTCCCCCAAGACTATGTCATGAGAAAACAAACAACAACAACCTAAATTAGAAACAAATCACAGTTAAAACAGCGCAGATAAGTGGAGAGACATTACAGACAGCAAGGGAGGGGAGAGGTACAGCTTGAAGACGTGAGTCTTCACATAGCCTATTAGTTACATTTCTTGCAGCTTTTATAAGGATGATGGGTGATCATGATTGGTAATTTAAGGGCAGCTCTTCATGTACGTGAGACTAGAAGTGTACGAGCAGTGTGGTTTAGAGAGTGTGGGGTTTATCAATGTTGAGTACTTACAGATGTGCGTAACTCGGTCGTTCGAGGATTTCATAAATAACAACCGTTTAATGCGTACGTAAATTCAACATTTTCTTGAGTAAATTCAGAAGCTTTTCTACGAAACCATGACAAATGAGGGCCCTGGTCACCACTCATGTTTTACTGCTACTGTAAAGGGCTCTGAAGAAGGTGCGAGTACAGGCTACCTGTCGATTCGTGGGGCTGCGTACTCTTTTTTATACACACTTCCACAATCATTCACGTCTGACAGATTTGTTCTTCTGTTTTTGTCTCTTCTTTCATGCTACCACTGCGTTTTTTAGGCTTTCTTAAACCGCTGTCCCACACTTTTTTGTCAATTACCTGTAGACTATTACTCATTAAGGTTAACCTACTACAGCCATTCCCCGACATACGTTCTCGTACCGTTCTGATGGACCGGTCATATCCCGAAACGGACATAAGTCGGACGTGTGTTAGCATGGCATGTACAAGTCCTGTACCTGAACCCTTTATCCTACTGTCTTTCTACCATGATCAACCCGTTTTTTCATTATTCAGCTGTATTAGTACTTGAGATTTTGTATTTTTTTTGGTATTTATGTATTTATTTATTGATTTATTTATTTTTACATTTTTTAATATCCTTTAATTCATATTTCATAATTTCTTTCGGTCGTACAGGCTAAATGGCCTACAGTGCGACTGTGTAGTTCAGTCTCCTTTGGCAGACAAGGTCGCCCATACCACAAATTCAAAATGTAACATTTTGTAACCTTTGTGTGGTTGCGTTATGATACCAGGTTTCCACGCTAAGTCGTGGAAGGATATACCATCAGAGCACTCGTGTCATTCAGAAATAGCATTTTTATAAGAACAATGTAGCTCTACACAAAAAAACTCAAGCATTTCGGGCTTTGTGACTACATTTTTAAGTAAATTATACGGCACATTGTCCTTCAGGTTTGGAGATTGAAAAAAGGGACGGCCAATAGCAAAACAGATATTGGCTACATTAAGCTACATCTTCATAATACTTTTATTACATTTGCCTGTTTTCCTAATCATATGTAACCCTATTTCATTCGGCCCCCTACATATGTACTCCATGTTTCAACACTGCTTTTGCCATGTCCTCGCCAGAGACACTTCAGTCCAGATGCACAACAAGCCTGTAGCTACAATTAGGCTACATAGGCTATACGTTATCACGTACATGCTACAGTCAGGCTATGTGAAACATATTTTTATGCCCTATTGAAATTCCATTACCGTTCAACTGTCTCACATATTTACGGGATTATACACAACAGTTTAAATGTATGTGATATTACACCAACAGGCTAATGATTACAATAGCGCAGGTTTCATTCCAAATAAGGGAACAGCTGCCACGCAATTACCATAGAGTTTAATGTCCTGTTTACGGTTTAAAATACCAATTTCATTGCCTAAAAAAAGAAGGGGGGTAAGAGGGGGAACATTCTATAAGTACGTTACAGTGAGAAGACTGACATCATTATTCCAAGTACAGTATGGAAGAAAACAGTGTGCAGCGAGGGTCTGAATGTAAGTTCCATTTAATTAAGCTACAGACTCTACTTAGTTGGGATATAATGAAAAGGTTACAAGGTTTTTATTACATTACTTATTTATGTATCTTTTTGGTGGGGGGGTTATGGATATTGCTACGATTGACGTGATTTCTGATGTTGAACAAGCTACGTTGGCTAAATTTAGCTAACTTGGTACCATAAGCATGAATTGACCCTTGTGTCTAACCTTTTGACATGACTTGAACGAATTTAAAGTGGATATACATCTTAAAACAAAAATGTTCCAGGCAATTACTGTATTGCTATTATTGCTTTGCTTCAATGCATATACCAGAGTTGATTTAACAGGTTATTGGTCAGTGATGGTAATACATGTACTGTTGTAACTGTTTTAGACCGAGCTCGTTCCACGTGGAGAGGCTGTGCCACGTGGTGGGGCCGCCACAGAGGCCATACGAATAGCAATGAAAGTACGGACTTTCCTAACTTATTTTACTTATTTGTTGAAATACTATTACTGTACTCCTTCCCCTTTTGCAGTATTAATACGACTGTTCTACAATACATTTGTGGTGGAGAAATTCATCATTGATTTTAATGGTGGAATATTCATAATGCCAAATTTATTGTAGTACTACTGTACTACTGTACATTTGCTTCAATGCGTAGGAGGTGATTCAACAGCTAATTGTTCAGTGATGGTAATAAATTACCTGTACCCGTTACAGATGAAGCCAGTTCCATGTGGAGGGGCCATAAAAGACAGCGGGGCCGCAGTGGTATGGGGCCCTTCACTGGCAATGACAAACTTACAAACTTTACAAATTTATTTATTCTGCTGAATTACTGTCTGTGCACTCCCTCCCCTTTTGCACTATCATGGCACACCTCTTCTACAGTAGATTTTATGATATACTACATTTCAATGAGTATAAAGGAAATCCTTGTATTAAGTTGACTACCAACAAATGTTGAATAGGTTTTTTAAAATTTCATAATCAGCTCTCCCGATCTTATGTTGCAGTTCCAAACAGAGAGTGCCCCACGGTCCAGCACAGAGGGGGCCCTGCCAGGCAAAGTAAGTGTTTCAGATATTAGGGGCTATGATTTTACTGCTATGTCTATCAGTCACGTTACTATCACCTAAATGACTAAATGACATGATGACATAAATTATTACATAAACCGACATTGAAACAAAAGAAGAGTTGCATTTGATTGTAGCATCAACAATCTGTTGTTACCATACATTTCAGGACCCGTTGTCTGGATCGTGGGCCACTCCTTCATTCGATGGGGCAAAGTAAGGGCCCAGAAGGCCATGGGCCTAAATTTGGGCACAAATGCCCAAATTTTTTGGTTTGGCTGCAGTGGGCTATCTGTTTGTAAATTTATGGATTTTTGTTTGCATTGCATGTCTTCTTCTTTCCCTTTCCCTGATATCTTGGTCATTCACGTTGGAGGCAATGATTTGGGGAAACTCAAAAGTGTGGAATTGGTGAGCTGGCTGCAGAACGATTTAACTAAATTGCATGAGAGGTTTCCTACAATTAAGATAGTCTTCTCATGCATCACCCAGAGACGTGTCTGGAGAGCTGAAGCTCCTGCGAAAATTAATAAGGCACGTGTTTGGGTGAACAATGTTATTGGGGACTTTGTTAGGGGGCTGGGGGGAGAATCAATTGGACACCCCGAAATTACACACAATCAGGCTGGGCTTTTTAGGTGGGATGCCGTGCATTTGACAGACGCCGGTAATGATATATTCCTAATCAACCTCCAGCGTGGAATTCAAAAAATGTGTCTTTGATTTTTTTTAAATTTCTGCTGTCCTTTTTTTTGTGTTCTGTTTCAAATAAATATTTTAATTATTTTGGAAACCCTTTTTTCCATTGTCCTTTCTAAGTGGGAGAAAAGTGATTTGACATGACATACCCTTGAAACGACAGTAGTGGTAATAATTGCACTGACAACAACTGGAAAAAATAATAATAGTTCAGAATGCAGTCCTAAATATGTAAGAACACAAAGTTCCCTTTGTGCAGTAAATCAGGGCTGAATGCAACATGTTAAGAGTGGTTGCCAGGCATGGCAACAAGGGATCATCTTTTGGCTGCAAAAAATGACAAATATGTTTGCTGTGTTTTAACAGCAGGTATTTGGAGTAAATTAAACCAAACAATCCAATAATGAAACGATGACATACTGCTTAAAACATATTTATGACATAAGCACAATATTTTTGGTTTGTCTGTACCACTTTCCATCTATTACCGTGATCACAAGTACATATATCGACAGTGTGACCCAGGTGAAGGCCCTAGTATGAGCGATGGTCAAAAGACAGCAAAGACGGTGAGCTCGAGGCAATACTGCGAAAGCTATCTTCGTTTGGATTACTTTCACCGGGATTGAGACGACACCGACTCCATTATGCTTGGTGTACTGTATTAGGCTACAGAGTGTCATTTTGTAACATTTTTGGTTCGTGGCGTGCAGCAAGAATTTTCCAATGTAGAAAATGTGCCGTGGCTCAAAACAGGTTGAAAATCACTGAATTTTAGCACTTACAATACTTAATGATTAATTTATGCATTGTAGGCTCATTTACATATGACATAACAATGCATTGTACAGTTTTGTTTGGCGGTATCTGTGAGTGGGAGGGACCAAAATTCTGTGATCCATATATATAGCTCAGTACAGTAAATTTAACTCCTCTTTGGATCTTGTCTAACAAGACTGCAAGTGCAACGACGTCCAGAAGACTGCGGCAACCAACTAACGATAAAACCTCCGATTCATATTTACAATACACATATAACACAAAAACACGACGGTGGACTGTTTTGCCTAGTTCAGGGTAAGTTCCAGGCTGCATTTTGTTGTAAGATGTTTTACACTGTAATTACAACATGATAATGGCACCTTCAGGCCTAAACACGTGGAGTGAACAAACAGACTAACTGCTATCAGTCATCAAGGTCATGTACCTTGGTTAAATACTTTTGCAACATTTGTCACCTACTTTGCACTTAACAGCTTAGCCACTTGTGGTTATGCTTTTATTTTGACAGTTCAGGTTATTTAGATGTAAAAGATATTACACAAAACCTCAATATTAACAAGAAATAGACCTGCTACAGGCTAGGTATCCAACCTACAGTTACTCTTGGCTGCAAAGCTAGGTATACCACGTGTCCCCATTAAACCTATGTGCCTTTCAAGCTCACTTTCAACTTTTAAGTCAAATACACAAAAGAGAGAAGAATATTTTGCTCTAAGCATTACTTTAAGTTTTATTTTTCTGTTAAAAAATAAAACTTAATTTTTATTTTTTAACAGAAAAAAATGGTACCAAAAATGGTATTTTTTACTTCAATAACATTTTTGGTTGCGGACTTCTCATATTTCCCAATGTGGAGTTCCCTACCCATGTGCATGCAGTCTCAGGGGACCTCACACAAAGTCACCAAAAAACTTTTTCTTGAATAAGAATAACTTCCATATATTTTCCTGTATGTGGAGAAAATTAAAATTAATATGATTCTTGAGTTGTTCTGCCTTACATATATTTTTGATGTTGAGGGTTAGTGGTTAAGGTGGTGGCAGAGAGAGAGCCAGCAAGCTTTAGTAAAAAGAGGGGGTGTTTTTTTGCATTTTTTAATACTTAACACGTTACAGAATACATATGTTGCTATTTTTAATTGTTTGAAAACAATATCTTTTTCAATATTTTGTCAAAAATGATGTGGGCTTATTTGGAAAACACACAGGCTTAAATGGGGTCAGAGTACCAATTAAACCCATGTGAGACTTTTGCCTTATTTTTACAATTATCTGTATTTCACATTCTAAAATGTACATGAACAAATGAATACATTTACAAATTACAGATTAATCTTGCATTTTCCCAACAGACATCCCTTATAAATCTGGCCAATATCTATGAAAAATACCTGAAAACAGACTTTAGTGGGCTTAATGGGTACACTTACCCTAGATATTGTATTTGCAAATTTATTATCTCACTACATATTCAGGCAACATAACTTTTGTAATTGTTATATACATTTTTTTTACATACCTGTTTTGCACAGGTAAATATGTACTTCTGTTAACAACCTATCAGATTCCTCTTGCTACTGCATTTGCAAATGTGTCACTGTATGTCAGTACAATTTGTATCACAGTACAATTTGTGTTAATGCTAGGTAACCACTGTCACATGACAAACACTTCAAATTTCTATTTACTCTTTAATTTACTGATTGAGAAGTAATGTAAAGGTACGTGTTTACTTACAACCTATCAGATTCCTCTTGCTACTGCATTTGCAAATGTGTCACTGTATGTCAGTACAATTTGTATCACAGTACAATTTGTGTTAATGCTAGGTAACCACTGTCACATGACAAACACTTCAAATTTCTATTTACTCTTTAATTTACTGATTGAGAAGTAATGTAAAGGTACGTGTTTACATAATCAATTTCTTTCTTTTTTTCCAGATTTGAATCTTCCGTCTGCTGACCTCCCTGACACATTACACATATCTGTACAGAAGGCCTACACATTGTACATTAATACATTGGTTAAATTAGTTTTCCACTTGTTCTTTTTTTCTCTCATACTCTGTCTGTTTTGCTTTTCCACAGGGCTTGGAGACTCAGGACCCAGGAGTAAGCTGTGACTGGGGGTGTGACCCTGACCCCTCCCACGCTCCTCATTTCACACGTTTCAGGTTGTGCCATTATTTTGTGTAATTCTCTTGTGTTCAAATCATGCACTTCTTGACTGACTGTGAAATGTGAGCAAGTAGAGCTTATTGTGTCCTATGCATTTCTGCAGATCCGTGACTAAAGTAACTGTTGGTGGCATTTTCAGGTATGTTTTGTTCTTTGGGGTGTGCACTAGGGAGTAAAGATATCTGTGACAGGGAAAAGTTATGACTTGCAAAAAGGGGTCTGAAACACTTCCATCACAAACATACATGTATTTATGTAAATGTATTGAAAAAGAGTTATAGAAAACGAATCAGGGTACAACAATATCAGTACTTTTTAGGACATACAAATTAAAACTACACTACTGCCATACTGCCAGTTTAAAACAACAAATTACAACAGCAGTGATGCCAAATGATTGTCCACTGTACAAACTTCTTTTTTACAACAGTCTTTAATAACTGAATGTCTTTCATTTGTGTAGTGGGAACAATGGACCAATTTCAGTGGTTTCAACAAATTAAATGCTTCCTGCAGAGTGGCTTTTTTCCCAATGACTTGACAAAGAGGATGAGGTCCTCCATTGTTAGGGCTGCCAGGAATTACAGTGTAGAAGGTATAGAAACATGAAATTTTGTTGGCTTCAAAGTAGCAAGTTTGACGAATTAGTGAAGTTAACTGGTACAATCAGAGAACAGATGCTGTCACAAGTAAAGATTCAAGTAATTCGGTGCATTGGAAGGTAGGTCAACTGTGCATGGACATACTGCGACACATTATTTTAATTTATAGCCAGAAAAACCTTGGATACAAAGTTTAAGGAATCTGTTCTTAATACTAACTTTATGAGGTACATCTTTTTTTCTGTTTAAGGTGGACGCTTGTTTTACACCGGTGAGGGCATTCCCAAGCCCGTGGCCATGACCCCTGAGAGGGAGACTGTGCTCAAAGAATGCCATGACCACTGACACACCTTCCAAAAGGTCAACAGCTGACAGAGTGTGTCAGAACTAGTACTGGAGGACCAGGGGGCCTGACACAGACAACTGGGTAAGATAAGACAGTGCTAACCACAAAAAGTGTTAAAAAGACTATTCTTCTTGCTGAAGGTTGTTCATATTTTGTTCATATTACCTTCTACTTTCAATTGTCTTGAAGGTTAAAGTTTGTCCGAGCTGCCAGCTGAACAACCCCATTAAGAAAGTGGCACATGACCTGCATCCCATTGTCATTCACAACCCATGGTCAGTTCTGGGTATGGATTTGATTGGGCCACTACCTGAAACCCCAAGAGGCAATGTGTATGTCCTGACCATGACTGACCTGTTCACCAAGTGGGTAATTGCTGAGCCTTTGAAGACAAAGACTGCAGCCGAGGTCGCATCAAAAATGACATTCTATTTGAAACTTTTTGGACTGGTGGACAAAATCATCACAGACCAGGGGAAGGAGTTTGTGAACGAGGTATTGTGGAAACTGTGACTTTTACACTTGCATTCATTGTTCTTTTGTCGTGTAGCTGGCAGAAAGCATATATCAAGGTACCTTTACTTGAACACAAATTTTCTACAATGTTTTCCAGCTGAACAATGGCATGTGTGAGATTCTGCACATGAAGCACAGCATCTCATCTGCATACCACCCGCAAACAAATGGCCAGGATGACAGGACCAACAGGAACATCAAGGACATTTTGAAAAAGTATGTCAATGAGAAGCAGAACGATTGGGACCACTATGTGACAGATGCAGTGTTCGCAATTAATACTACAAAACAGGTAAGTTTACATTCTGGCAAACACTCGTAACACCTTTGTATGTGTCACAAAGTATTCAATCACAGTACAACCTTTATATCAGCATTCAGGAATGTCCTACTACAAGTACTAAGTATTAAGACAATTCTGTTCGTCAGGCGTCCACAAAGCACACACCGTATTTGGCAATGTTCAATCGGCACCCAAAATTGCCAACAGTGCTATCCTGGAACCCATTGGAGGACGATTTTGAAATTGGCAGTGTTGAAGATGTCATTGATGAGCGGATCCAGGAAGCCGAGACGATGTTTGACAAGATTAGGCAGAATATTGGCAAGGCACAGGGGAAGCAGAAGAAAGACTATGAGTCCAGACAAAAAAACACCAATGACAGTCCAATCTCCGTGGGCGACGAGGTACTGAAGGCCAACATGAGGAAAAAGGGTAGAAAAGGAGGAGCCTTGGAGAAAGACTGCCTAGGCCCTTTTATTGTCCAAGAGCTGTCTGAAAAGGGTGTGGCAATTTTGACAGAGTCTGACGGAAAGAGACTTCGTCAGCAGGCCAATTTGGGTCAACTTAGGCGATTCCACAGACAAATGGAGGATGGTAATGTATTATGTATGCATACATTAGAATAGGTTACATTAAGCCTTAGTGTTCAGAAGTGTTTGTAATGTCTGTGTTATGTTTTTCTGTTCTTGAATTATCTTTCAAAAACAGATGTGGCTGCACAGAGCGAGAGCGCCCCATCCACTTGCATGTTCAACTGGTTTTTTCCTTATGTTCATTTTTATTTGATTACAGTTAGATGCAGGTAAAGAATTCTAATTGTGGTTTTCCTCTACTAAATTGGATAGCAGTTATTGGAGACCACCTGCTTGACCATGATTATGCAAAGCAAGAGACAGCATCAGAGGCAGGTCAGAGTTCAGAGGACTGCAGGACAGCTACAGCTACAGTGACAGGACAGCGTTCAGGAGAAAGTGGCACAGCTACAGTGGCAGAACATTGCTCAGGGAGGAGCAGCTGCAGTATGACCAGAGAAAAGGCAGCTTCAGATACAGGCAAGGTTCAGTTCAGGGATGTAGCTGTGAGAAAACTGAAGTGCCTGGAGGGTCAGAATGAGTCCTTAAAAACAGAATTCCAGTCAATAACTGTCCAAAACTATTATGCTTGCTTTCACTCTACCACCAGGAAAGAGGAAATGGGTACTTGACTGGGCTTTAGAGAATGGCAAGGTAGGAGCAATAATGGCTTTGAATATCACTGCAAATGGCCCCTTATGCAAGTGTGTGACATTACCAATGCTAATTGTAGACATTCCCTTTGCAGAGAAAAGTCTTGAAAACATACAGCAGTGACAGTGTGGCATCTAAGCAGGCAGCCCATGATGAAGGCAAGTACCGATGCAGGGTTTGAAACTGTGATGTTTTACTTACGTTGTCACGAACATCATTTTTGTGCATGTCTGATTTTTAAAATAGAAAGAACATTTTCTGAAGCCATGTTTCCCCTACCTGCGAAAAGTGAGGTAACTGAAGTATACAAAAGTACTATCAATAAATAATTCCTACCACAATTCCTCAGTACTTGAAATGTAAATCACATTCTGTTATTGCTTTTCTTGTTCAGGAAATCCTATCTGCAACCAATGAGCAACAGCCTGGACGTGTCCTAGCAACAATCGGCAGATCAATGCCAACAAAGGAAGATTTCATATCACTCTGTCCACCAAACAAGGAGCACAGTTGGTTGACAGATGAGGTAATGGTACCATTTGCTTAACACTTTTCATAGCCATTTCATCTCCCTTTGCAAATACAGTACTACTGTTATTTCAATTGTAATCTGTCTTGCTCAAATAATGACCAATGTTACTTCATAACTGTAACAATGCTCTACTTTTGAAAAGGTTGTGAACGCTAGAGTTATGCAACTGGCAGAGGAAAGACTTGTAAGTACACCACAGTTCTACGTTAATTTGAATGTGTCCCATCTAATTCTTCAGCCCAAAATGATACAACGCTGCTGTTCTTTTCAATTAGTCAAAGACAGTGATGGCACTTCAAACATATGACTTCATTGCTTGGTGGCGTGACTGGAGTCGTGACGGGAGTGTGGATGTATGTCATCTGTCTTTCTTGAAGGTATTTCATTTCGAAAAATATATAGTCATACTTCTGTAGGCTTTGACATCACATTTGTTAGGTTATAGTCTTGTAGGTTGCATGACATAAAAGGCTTTGTTATTTGATTGATCACACAGGACCTTGAAGAGGACATGAAGGTCCTTATTCCTCGCATTGTGATGTATGATGACCCAAAGACTGTGGCCCCAGAGTCTGGGAATCATTACATCCTTTGGGTATGAGTCTGAATGAACTGCAGTAACAATATCATTTCAATGTGAATATCTCCGGCATAGAAGCATGGAAGTATGTATGTACTTGCATGTCATGCTGGAACTATGCTTTGGCAGGTACTTGATGGCGCTTCTCAGCAAATCAGAGTGTATGACTCCAAAGGCACATTCCAGGACCTTCAACCTGAGGAAATGAATGTGTTGAGGTAGGAATAAAGAACATTTAAATATAGCTATGTAGGTAATTGCTTGTTCTTTCAAATTTAGGACCATTTAATGTCTAGTTAAAATGTGAAACACTCCTAACCAGCTACCATGTCAGTGTAGAACATGTAATTGTTTATTATTTCGAAAGGGTGTGGCAGTGCTTCTGTCCGCTTTTAGTCATTCAGTGTTTTGCTAGTGTTCCTGTTTCATTTCAGTCATGTGTTTGGACAAACCTGGGACCTCCAATCATGGAGGGTTACATACCCCTCTCAGTGGCTACAGACGGACTCATCAAACTGTGGGGTATTCGTTTGCACTGTAAGTACCTTGTAAAAAGAAATTGTTGTTGCAGACCCCTCTGATGGCTAAGTGTGCAGTATTGCAGACCGCTTACATCAAACCTTTATTCAACAGATGGCAGACTTGGAGGTCCACAACATCCAACCTAAGACCTGTGCCCTTACTGAGATGGACCTGCAGCATCTTTGGCGGTATCATGCTGCATCCTTGGCAGTGTGCACTCTGAGGAACATCAAATGTGAAGAGAAACCTGAATGACATGTTCAGGTGTACATTTTTCAGTTCTTCTTTCCTTTTCCTGGACACATACCAACAGTGCAGTCCACCTTAGTTGCTTCCTCCTGCCACCTGGGGATGAGAGTGCAGTGGCACGTCATTCCTCTGACTTGAGTGAAACTCCTGTATAACTGCAGACACACCACCAATGTGGCGGTGATGTGGCTGGGAGCACACTACATTGTATTCCATTTTTATTTCACTTTTACAGCTTAAATCTTCTGCTTATTTTGATCAGTGGAGTGTACAGTGATTAATACAATTGTTACTGTTCAATTGTTTGAAATGTCATAACATAAAGTTGTATATGTAAAATTGTGACTGTTTAGACTAAACTATGCATTTGTTTTTTAAGAACATAGGCTCTCATACAGCAGCATGGCTTTGGGGCTGTCATCACGGATGAGGATATTCTGGTGATTATGAGTTTAATATTGAAATATCAATGTCCATTTTATAGTACTTTTGGCGATACTTTTTCTCTTTTTGTTCTTGGGTATGACACTTTCTGCTTACATTAACAATCCCCTACACCTATGAATGCTGTCTTTCCTACCAGGCCATACACAATCAGCTGGAGGCAGGCACGCTGAATTCTTACTTCAAATCCAGATGGGATGAGCCTCAAAAGTCCTGCATGAACAGACGTGCTTCCCGCTGTTGAAGGAGCCACCCAGCGGTACCAGCAGAACATTGTGAGGACCTGGCTCATTTGATCCAGAGAGCCCTGCGTCTGATGGACTACGATGTTGACATACTTAACTATGTGTGGGATGTGATGATTCCTGAGGTGACCGTCCGAATCCTGGAAAATGTTGAGGGGTACAATCGTTCATGGGCTACAATTTCTGTTTTTTTGGGAGTGTATTCATACAGCAAACTACTTTTTACATTAAGTAATCCTCACATTGCCACCCACACACCCAGCATCTGTTCCCCCTCTCTAGAACAGATGGCTGTATTTTTAAACAGTGGTGTCTTTACTACGACACTGGCATCGCTGTTATGCTTGCATATTTTTTTACTTTACTACGCCACTGTAATGGCTATGCAGGCTTACGTTACATCCTGGTCCTCCTCCTCACACTGCCACCCACACACCCAGCATCTGTTCCCCCTCACTACAACAGATGGCTGTTTTTCAAACAGTGGTGTCTTTACTACGACACTGGCATCGCTGTTATGTTTGCTTAGTTTTTTACTTTACTACGCCACTGTAATGGCTACGTAGGCTTACGTTACACCCTGGTCCTCCTCCTCACACTGCCACCCACACACCCAGCATCTGTTCCCCCTCACTACAACAGATGGCTGTTTTTCAAACAGTGGTGTCTTTACTACGACACTGGCATCGCTGTTATGTTTGCTTAGTTTTTTACTTTACTACGCCACTGTAATGGCTACGTAGGCTTACGTTACACCCTGGTCCTCCTCCTCACACTGCCACCCACACACCCAGCATCTGTTCCCCCTTGCTACAACAGATGGCTGTATTTTTAAACAGTGGTGTCTTTACTACGACACTGGCATCACTGTTATGCTTACATAGTTTTTTACTTTACTACGCTACTGTAATGGCTATGTAGGCTTACGTTACACCCTGGTCCTCCTCCTCACACTGCCACACTCCCAGCATCTGTTCCCCCTCGCTACAACAGATGGCTGTTTTTTTAAACAGTGGTGTCTTTACTACGACACTGGCATCACTGTTATGCTTGCATAGTTTTTTACTTTACTACGCCACTGTAATGGCTATGCAGGCTTACGTTACACCCTGGTCCTCCTCCTCACATTGCCACCCACACACCCAGCATCTGTTCCCCCTCGCTACAACAGATGGCTGTATTTTAAACAGTGGTGTCTTTACTACGACACTGGCATCACTGTTATGCTTGCATAGTTTTTTACTTTACTACGCCACTGTAATGGCTATGCAGGCTTACGTTACACCCTGGTCCTCCTCCTCACACTGCCACACACCCAGCATCTGTTCCCTCTCGCTACAACAGATGACTGTATTTTAAACAGTGGTGTCTTTACTACGACACTGGCATCACTGTTATGCTTGCATAGTTTTTTACTTTACTACGCCACTGTAATAGCTATGCAGGCTTACGTTACACCCTGGTCCTCCTCCTCACACTGCCACACACCCAGCATCTGTTCCCTCTCGCTACAACAGATGACTGTATTTTAAACAGTGGTGTCTTTACTACGACACTGGCATCACTGTTATGCTTGCATAGTTTTTTACTTTACTACGCCACTGTAATGGCTATGTAGGCTTACGTTACACCCTGGTCCTCCTCCTCACACTGCCACACACCCAGCATCTGTTCCCTCTCGCTACAACAGATGACTGTATTTTAAACAGTGGTGTCTTTACTACGACACTGGCATTGTTATGCATAGTTTTTTACTTTAACTGGTAATGTATGCAGGCTTACGTTACACGGTCCTCCTCCTCACACTGCCAGTGCATCTGTTCCCTCTCGCTACAACAGATGACTGTATTTTAAACAGTGGTGTCTTTACTACGACACTGGCATCAGTTATGCTTCATAGTTTTTTACTTTATCACTGTAATGCTATGTTTACGTTACACCTTGGTCCTCCTCCTCACAGTGCCACACTCCCAGCATCTGTTCCCTCTCGCTACAACAGATGACTGTATTTTAAACAGTGGTGTCTTTACTACGACACTGGCATCACTGTTATGTTTGCATAGTTTTTTACTTTACAACGCTACTGTAATGGCTATGCAGGCTTAAGCTACATTTTTATCCTCCTCACACTGTTTCAATGAAGCATCTGTTCCCCTCGCTACAACAGATGACTGTATGGTGGTGTCTTTACTACGACACTGGCATCACTGTATTCAAATAGTTTTTTACTTTATGGCTACTGTAATGGCTATGTAGGCTTAACTTTACAGATGTGATGACCAGCCATGTCACAATAATAAATTGTACAATTGTCTAATACATTAGAAATCTTAGAAATTAGAAATGTAATCTTCAACCAATAGCACCTTGTGAAGCAAATGTCACACAAGCTTGTTTTTCCATATATGTCATTGTGTTAATTCAGAGGAAATCACATTGGTACTGTTCTATTGTTCTCCATCAGTAAAAAACTGCAAAAAGTGTTACATTGCTCTGTTCTTCTATTATAAAGCACATTACTGAAATAACGACTTCTTCTACTTCTGTTTCACTTTGGGATGACAAATGGTAAACTGCCAAATGGAAAGAAATGGAATGAGGTTTTTTTCACTTTGTAGTTATAGTTTCAGTAAATACCTTAATCTGCCATCACTGCCAATTTACGCACATATTTTTTTATATATGCCATAAATCCTTGCATGCCTTATAACGGCTTATACACTTATCATTATAACATAAACTGTATCACTGTACAACACAAAGTTTTTAAAAATTTCTGGTTAAAAGCGGCTGGTGTGAGCACTTGAGAAAGGAAATAAAAGGTTTGTGAGGTTTGTTAAAAGCGGCATGCTAAGTGCCAGTTTGGGTTGCATATACTGGTAAAAAAAAAAATTACAACATGTCATGTTACAACTTATTCATAATCCTTATTTAGGATGAGGACAGAAATTAGGTGTGTAAAGTCGGTTTATCGATTACATTACAATGTCTGTCATCCTCAACATCGAAATTCCACATTTATACAGTATCATCCCGTTGCCTGCCTGCTGGTGACTACACACAGAAAAAAATAACTGATGTAGCTTGCTAATACGTACTGCTACACGGGAAACGCTTGCTGCGTTAATCTTGAACAGCGCGTACAAAAAAACTTATTGTGAAGATGAAAACCAACCTTTACTTGATATAAATGTAATCTAATTTAAACTACCCTTCCTTCTCTGCAAGTTAACTAACATTTTATTAGGAATCTTATCCTTGTGACATCTTACATTAATGTTTTGAAATCAGAAACGTTCGGGGCTTATCACTAGCTAGGATAACTCCAAGTCAGCATGTACATCACTATGATTCACACTTTAGCTGAAAGGTGCGTAAATAGCTTGTTGGCTTATTTTCAAGAGCCATTATCTACATTGATACACAACTAGCAACTTACTTTACATACCAGCCGCGTATATTTTTTACAATTAAATTACACAAATAATGTGAGCTTTCTCACTTCACTTCTTGTGAAAGTGTATCAACATAAAGCAGTTTATTTGCTGCCAATGTAATTGAGCGACAATTGGTAGCTACCTCATTGTCGCTAGGCCATTGGTTGCTTCGTTACTTTGCAAGTGAAAAAAGAATATGCTTAGTGATATTTAGCGTTACATTTTCTTACTCGATATAACCGAGTTATATAACATGATTCATATGACTGTAATATTTGCTGAACTTTACACGACCTTAATTGCTTCGTTAGGCGTGTCATTTGTGCATCGGCCTAGCTAGCTACTGTTAGCTAGCTGTCATTCACAACTGCTAGGTAGCCAATTACCCACCGATGCCTACGTCGGTTAATTCGGTAGCTCATAAGCTCCTTACTCCAGTAACGTATTTGTATTTCAACGTACGCACGCGCATAACTGTCTACGGTCATGTGTTATCATGTGACAGCGTTATAACTAATAAGGGGGTGAAATGTCATATTGCCGACGGAAACGGAAATAGGGGGGCGCAGGCGGTGCAGTTACACCGGTTACACATAGTTAGCACAACTGTTGCAGTCGCGATTTGATGAGCACCCCTTCGATGCCGCAGTATCTGGAATTGTTTATTTTTAAAGGCAACACGTCCTCATAACTCTACACAAGTCAGTGGCTATAGTCATTTTAGTCATCATTTTCTTTAATTGTATGTAAGCAGACCGTATGTATATCAGCTGCATGCAGTGCTGGGAGGTTTAGGAGATGCGTTGTGAGTTGTGAGGGCTCGGCCGGGGATGAAAATTGTTCACAACGGTGTCTAGCTATTTTTACACTTGATAAGATTCTTCAGTACAGCACAGTTAACATTTGTGTGTTGATTTGTCATACTAGTAAGGCTCGCCATGAAAATCAGTGGCATTAATATGTGCTTAGATGTGAAGTTGCTTGCCAGTACGAGATGGGAGTCATGCACTAACGTCATTGACATCAATGGGATTTTGCGGTTTGCCGTCAGCCTCTATGACATCATCAAAAACATGTATAAAGCTCTAGCAGCAAACGCTGCTGCTGCAACTATCGGCATCAGCCTGGAGAACAAAAACGTCCGTGTACCAAAGTTTTGCCTGCCAGTCTCACAATTAGAATTCGGCTTGCTGAGGATACAATGCTGAATGAGGAGTGACAACGGGGTTTTTTAATTAACGAGAGAGGTTGGACCTGGTGATAGGTGTGGAGGGATGCTATATTTTGACGCCAGTGGCGGCTGCTGGTATTTCAAAGAGGGGAAGCTCATTGTCGGCTTACATCATAACATTTGTCAATTTATTTAAATGTAAATTCTGCCCCCCATTCCTTTTCAAGAAAATGGTCTGTGACTCTGTGAATTGTGTTTCTGTGAACTCCCTGTAATTACCCTTGTTGGATGATTCACTACTCCCCCTAAATGATGCCCCCTAAATGATAGCTTCTGCCGGCCAAGCAAGGAAGTCACGTCAATAAGGTGGTTTAGGAAGGCCCTGTTTTGTTTGACTGTTTCATTATGTTTTGCCACTTGAATGCAAGCATCTTCATTAATTGCATGTTCAACCCTGACCCTGCACAGGCAACTTAACCTTGCACATGCACTCACATGTTCATTGCTCTTTTCATGCCTTTTACATGCCCGGTCAAAGTTAGACAGATCCCCAAACCCAATTTTGACCAGACAAGACATCCCTGAGATGGTTTCATCAAGAGGCATGGCCAACAGTACTTTTTGTTTGTCACAGCACTTCCAGTCAGCCAACTAACTTTGTCATACCAGGAGAGCTGAAAAGACCTGTTACTTTTCCCTACTTTTTGCACCAAATCAGTCTCAGGTGTTGATCTGCCCTGCTGTTTAATTCTAAGTTTCTCCTCGTAAGGAAGACTATAAAATGGTTTTGCCAAACACAGGTCGACAATATTAGCATTGTCTGCCATCGTGTGCCTTGCTAGCTAGCTAGTTCACTCTGACCTAGCCAACAGTATGACTAATTGAACGATCTAACAAAACGATACTAAACTCGAACAAGGAAATGTTTAAATTATGTTAAACTGAAACAAGGAAACACTATGACAGTGTTTATTTACAGTGTAAGATATGAACAAGTAATTTCGCCAAGCAAATACCAACAAATGGGTTGTAGATTGTCTTCCGACCTCACTTGCAAAATCCGCGATGGGACTGAGGGAGCTGTCAAGTGATGATATATAGCTCAAAATATCTGTCAATCAAAACGGGATTCAGCCTTTCGACTGATCCTCCAATCATCATGCGGAAGGCCAGCCGAGACCCGCCCGCAGCTCCATTCACCCCCAGAGACGCTGAGCATCTGGGGCGGGACAAAATCGTGGCATTTATCCAATGACCGTCGAGTTTCGAGGCAATGAAAAAAACTGTTCCATGCAGTCCTATTGAAGCGCATGGATGCTCAGCTTCTACGGGCAAATGCATTGACCATAGACCGTATAAGAAAACGGCGCTACGGGAATTTATGAAAAGTTAACAACATCGAGTCAGTCGATTTGTGATAAGTAGCAGATTCTGAACGAACTCGTTTTCGAGATGAACGTGTTCTAACCCATTTGTAGTCAATGAAATGGTAACAACACAACCGTACATATTTGACCATTTAATTTTTGACATTTTAGGGGAAGCTGAGCTTCTCTTGCAGTCTTAGAGAAATTGCCTCTATATATATAGGAGAATCAGAAAATGGTTTGAGTTCCAGGGCTGAGAAATAATGTTATAAGTAACGTTAACACTGTGCTACTTTACAAAGAAATACAAATGAGCCTTTAAAATATACATTTTACAAGGGCGCGCACGAAGCGAACCGCCTGTTAACGACGATACTAACTGCAAAAACGGTAATGATTCTCAAAGTGTCGGAACAACCAGCAAGGAGACATTTTGCTTATTTATTTCAATACAGTATAACATCACATAAATTATGAATTTGAAACACCAACACAAAATAATCCTATAAAACAAATGGTAAATAAAAAACAACCTTCTGTTAAAAAACTAAATTAAAAAATAGCTGCTCTGGCAAGCCTAGGAAGCGTTCCATTTTTTCCCCCACCATGTCAGTGGCCCCGAATCAACCTTTGTTCAGTCCTCAAAGTATACCTTAATTTAATTGTTCTCTCCTTCTGTCTGCTGCTCTTCATCAGTAGCCATCAGCATGGGTATCTCCTGCACGGGTCCTGTTTTGTAGACCCACCCCCGCCTCGCATCCGCAGTACTTAACACTGCAACTGACCCACAACCAGACATTAGCACTAATTTAATGCCGTACCGGACCAACCCATTTAACATATTATTTTAAATAACGAAAAATATTAAAATAACGCAGCTACATCAGGCTCACCAGAAAACTTTATTTGCTCACTCAAGCAATGTTTATCAACTTACACAAACACCGGGACTGGGCTTCTGTGAATAGCCTGCATTTTTAGGTCATTGTTGGTGACAATCAAAAGAAAAAAAAGAATGTCAGTGGTTTTTTTCCAATAAAAAACAGCCTCATCTATTTCACCTGCAGCACAGCCATGCACTACAAATTCTCAACAGCACCCATAAATGTCAATGTTAATATTTTTTCACCCCTTTTGGATGATTTCCTGCCCGACATAGTCTAATAAGTTTTTAATGACAAGGTGCAACTCCCGAATGGAGTTTGAAGGTTTTTTTTTTTCTGCAACTAACCGACCAATGAAAACTTGGTCAACTAAGACTCTTCTCATCGACTAACGGTTTGGTCAACTAGTAGGAGACAGCCCTACTAATAATTATTGAGTCATCTATGTGATTAGCAACCTGAGGAAGGTTTTCTGTAAAAGTGTATCTAGAAATATATTTGCATGCTTTTTTGCATGCTTTTTTATGCAAAAAGAGCATTTGTTTTATTTTAAGCATTTTAGCTAATCTGGCACTAATTAGGTGTGCTACTCTTTAAAATCTTACAAAGTGGTGTAGGGGGTAAAGTCAATAATATCATAAAATGTATATACACAGAGTGCAGTATTACAATTGGATGAAATGGCTGCACAGTCAGATTCACAGTCCCTGGATTCATGCTGCATGATGAAGAAATCAAATTCTTACTCTATATGGATGACCAGGTCTTGCTGACACCCACAGAACAGGAGTTACAGCAGAAACTGTTAAACCTAGATCAATTCTGCCAGACCTGGGCACTAACAGTAAACCTGACCAAACACGACCAAACTTATGGTCTTCCAGAAAAAAGCCAGAGCTCAGGGAAACAGGTACCATTTAATTTTTGAAGCCAACGCCCATATCATCTGCACCAGCGGTCCCCAACCTTTTTCGGTCCAAGATATACTTTTGAAATCTACATCCGCTCAAGAACTACTCCCTTTAACACATGCATATATAAACACATCAATGCACATACACACACAAACTCACCCATTCTTAGTGTGATACCTGTGCTTGTGATAAAGTGTCTGTGAGTACAGTGAAGTCCAGGTCATAACTTGGCATTGTCAGTCTGTCACACAGTCTGTCAGATGGGCATAAGTGAGTAGTGTGCGATACTTGTTCTTGATTATTTTCCTTTGGGAAAAAGACATCTCACACAGGTATGTAGAACGGAAGTAGGCTTTTACCTTCAGCATATATGTGAAGGTAAAAGGGTACTTCTCTCTGCTTACAATCCCCCTAAAGTCTTTGTCCTTTGCCAGAACTTGCAGTTCAATATCACTTTGCATGGTGATGATTTCCATGTCAAGTCCACTGCTGTGTTCAAACACCTGCTGACATGTTGCTGTTAATTCTCCAATGTCCATTTGAAGAAAAGGATATGAGATAAACACGACTGTATCTTGCACCTTGTCCACCTCCTGAAAATGTCAATTAAATTCATGTTTACACTTAAATGCATTGATTTGCACTGATTATATGAGACAAGCCTCTGTCCCACCAATACAGTTCAACATTTAACTCGTTCAATTTGGATGTTATGTCTGTTGGAAATGCCAGGTCTACACACCCAGCATAATTTGACAGCTCGCTATACACCTCATTTCTTGATTTTAGAAAAGTGTCTGTTTCAGGGAAGTCTAAAAAATCTTAAGAACTTTACCTCTACTAAACCATCTTACATCTGTATGCAGAATTAAGTCACTGTATGAAGTGTCAAGCTATTCGAGCAATGCTTTGAACAACTGATATTGCAGGATAGAGTTAGTGATCTTGACAACAATTGACTTTACATGGGAGAAGTCAATGACTTTTCTAGTGAGTGCTTGTCCTGGTGGATAACACAATGGTAGTTTACAAAAGGAGGTAATTCTGAATCATCTCTACACGGTGCAAAAAAGCCAGAATGGACACCTCGCATAGCGGGTGCACCATCAGTGGAGATGTAAACAAGTTTTTTCATCAGAATGTTTTTCTCTCTAACATACCTTTTGAATTTGGTGTATATATTGTGGCTAGTTTCCTTGGATTTGAGCAGCAAGGGGGTTACAAAGTCTTCCTTCATTGTTGAATCTTTGAATGCCATGTGAATAAAAACAATTAATTGTGCAGTATCATTTATGTCCATTGTACATCAAACTGCAAGGAGAAACATTCACACTCCAAAAGATCTTGTTGAATATGCTGAACCATGTTCTCAGAAAGGGATTCCAAGTGCTTGTCACTGTAGTATCACCATGAAGCACGTTTTGATGGCTGTTGTGATTTCATCTTTGTTTTTAAAATCTCTGAATAAAGTGTCTCTGAAATTCAGAATCCATGAAAGGCTTCTTATGTTTTGCCAGTAGATATCTAATCCGACATGCAGCCCCTGTGCTAGATTTCCTATGGGTTAAGAAAAAAGTGACTGTTGGACTCTCAAAACTGTCTTTAATTCCTTTACTTTCTTTGTGCGAATGTGGTATTTAATGGGAAACCATCTTCAAATTTGCTGTGCATTGTCTCATGCACTTATCATTTTTTCATTGACTTCAATTGTTGCAATTCAGAGATTGTAACTGATTGGTGTGTTAAAATAAAAACTCCTGATTTGCCCATTGACTTTTTGTGCACATTGGTACATTTTCAAATTCTACAGCAGTTTGCTCTGGCTGTAGACATACATACAACCACATACATACTTATACTACCACTTTTTTTTTCTCTGTTCACGTCAAGATTGACTTTGCAAGCCTCTGAGATTGACCTGTCGATTGGTTGGCGATCACTGATCTGTAGCTACCTGGGTCTGTTGACTAGAGCAGGGAGCTTTATGGCAATATGAACACATCAAGGGACGAAGCACAAAAAGCATACTACCCAATTAAAAATTATTATCCAAACTGAACAGCATCCCCTTGAAAATGTAAAAAAAATGTTTGATGGAGTAATCATATACAGAATGATGACCTGGATAACTATTAATTACACTTATTTATAAAGTAAGTGTAAGTAAACCACGGATGAAATTAAAAATGGGAAAATCCATGCCAAACTCTATAAAACAGAAGTAAATATACACAGGAATGTCATAATGTATGCAAGGTCAAACTAGACCACTTTAAACAGATTAAAGAGCAGACAACTTCTAAATACATTTACATCTGGATAAACTACATTGATACCAACACTAAGCACTGAAACTAGGTAGTTTAAAACATCCACAGCTAAAAGCTACTGCTTTGACATTAAAAAGATAACCTGTTTGTTATGGAGTGATTATTGTATTATGTTGCAGTTGAAGACCTATAGAGGGCGCACCATGTATTGGGTATCCAATGATTAGGCAGTGTGTGTGTGTGTGCAGTAAGTCATGCTAGATGGTCCCGACAGGTTGGTCATGTAAGATCTTGTGATGGGTCCTGTAAATAAGGTGAGTTCCACTAAATATCTGTTCCACTTTTATTAATTGATATCCGATGATATCACACTGTTTAACAAAATATATCATTGGTTTGAGGAAACAAAATTAAATAGAAATAAGAAAAATATTGGGTTCTTGATAGAGATTTATCCCTGACAGAATACTTTGTAAGAAAGAAAGACCTGAAACAAAGGCATTACATTAATGATGTCAAAATGATGTGACCACAGACCACAGCCAACCACAGACTCAGTGAAAGAGGCCATCTGGCTGGCTAAATAAAACAGGCGGTGTGGTCACTGTAATGGGACAGAGGTGGAGACGAAGTGTCCACTTTCTTATTCGCTTACCCAGAGTACATTTGACATTATCTACATAAATCTACATTTGACATTATTCAATATGTTGTTGCCTGCTAATTTAGAAAGAAATTATCAGTGCATATTTATGGGTCTGTCTTTCTTTTCTTTTCTACGGTATGGTTGATGTTAGTGTGCCCTGAGTGGTGTACCATAAGCCACTCATCTGTACCTCACACAGATTGGGAAGGTCCATTAAATACCTGACTAAAAATGGTAAGAGTCCATGTTTCCAGGTACAGTGCAGGCCCCACAAACGCTGGCATCATCCAGAATTCTGAAAACTTCTTTCCAGAAGCTGACAGCTATTAAAAGTTGTACAGTAAGCTGCATGTATCTTGTTACTAGGCTTTTACTTGGCTGATAAAACTTCAAACTTCATTCAAAGCAATTACAAATGTTACTCTCAAAAAAGCTATGATGTACCAGTGTGACAGTGAGTGAATGGAATTAAAAAAATATATATGAATGTAGGAGCTGTAAAGTACTGATATGTACCCATGTAACGGGTTTAACTTTGAAGATACTACCCCAATGCCATTATACCCCTAAAGCACAATTTCTGCACATTTTTTTCCAGGGTGTTTACAGCTCTGAAACAGATGTCTTATTTTTGTTCAAAATAGGGTTGGGTGTCTGCGTAATGTATGGTAATATTATGTATCGCAATATTTCAGTCAAACGGGAGGGGGGTGGGGGGCGAGTGTTATCAGATTTCCTCGTTCAACATTCGAAAATCTGTAGCAAGCCCACTTTTGACTTGTTACAAATTTCGAATCCCTCCCCAAAACAGATTCAGTACCAGCTATCGTTGCGAAGTGAGAGTCAAAGCCTTGAAAAGCGTTTGTTGGCAGAGTGCTGGAAAGGCTGCCGACGGCATTGTTTACTTAGAATAACATTATCGTCCATGTTTTGGCAAAGCTTCGCAGACGGTTTCGTACAGACATTCAAAACATGGACAGACTAGCGACTGTATACGCTTACTGTGTCGGTAGGTGTATTTAAGCTGTTTGACTTGAGGGGACGTCTGAAGTTAAAAACTGGAGTAAAAAGTTTTCGCAATCTGCATTTGTAAGTGTAGCTAGTAAGCTTCCAAAGCAGGAGTTAGTCATTTCAGTACTTCTATATTTTCCGTGCGTTGCCTATAACAGTTATTTTCTGTGATATTACGAACAAAAATTACCAATCAGGTATGTGTACACGGAGGCGTTTTTTCCAGACGTGGTCTGTTGTTATATTCACACGGAGACATCGCCGTACTTAAAGCCTCGCATAAGAGACAGTAGTACCGTGATTGGGTTTTTCCAGATCCAACACCACTATGAGGAGACCCAAAACGGGTCGAATGGTCTTGGCGACCTGCATCGGGTCATTCCTTATCCTCGTTTTCTACTTCCATAGCAACTTGAAGCCAGGTAAAGTGTCCCGTGAGCTAACTGACTTGACAAATGTTACAGAACCTTAACATTAATACAGCCTTGTATTGTTAAGTGGTATTTATGTCCATGCTGACGTTTGGACTGATCTTTAAATATATTTAATTTATCATGACTAATTACAATTTATCTGGTTTTACAGAAAAGACATTTGAGAGATAACTGTACCCGCTATGGTCAAAGTTAGGAAATTTAGGAATATTACATTGAGGTACCTGCAGCCTGTGGTGAATGAGGCTTGTCATCTCTCTAAATCTGTGTACTATATTTGACTCTCTGGTTTTGAACCAGTTGTAATATTTTGCTATTGACTGCAGTATTTTGGTTGGTTTATACCCATGCACACATATATTGAGCACACATGCTAATTTCCACCCAGTGTGATGCATCTCTGGTTATTCTGTTGTCTTATTTCAGAGCAGGATGGACTGGGGATATTGTTGAGCAAAGGGAATAGATTTGCCCCATTTGTAGAGGGTATGGTCCTTTCAGATGATTGAACAGTTGCTACACAACCTCTGTGCATTCTTTGTACTCAAGAAAACATAACAAGCCTTAAGTATATGTCAATCAGTGGATCCCTGAAGTAAACTGTCCACAATAAGTTTAGTTCAAGTTGCTCATAGCTGTGCCTCACGCACACAGATGCAATGGCCATCACTGAGTAAAGAGGATACAGGCACAGACACATACAAATGAGTAAGTGTACAGTGCAGCTGTTGGCAGCCTTGCTCAGAGACATCCAGCCAAAATGCCAGTCCCCCTGTGTATACAACAGAGGCTGCATTCAGGGCAAGTTAGGAGCACATCAGTGAACCTGCTGTCTAAGTTTCTCCCCCTGCATTTTTGGGCTGGTTTCACTGGCCTCTCTTCATGGCTAGCATCTGAATGGAATCATTTCCCCTAATTTTTATTTTTGTGATCAGTGTTAGTATGTGAGTTTACCTAAACCAAATTACACAGTGTGACACATCAGTTCACAATGAGTTTTCAGTTCCATTTATAAAGATAACTTTGGGTTGTTGTCCAGATTGTCAGTATTTCTTATGTCCTACATACTTATTTACTACTGAAGATTTCACTTGTTAACAAGGGTTTGAAATAATGTAAATATCATTACAAATAATGAATGTTCATTAAAATGGAATTAACATCCTTCTGGGCAGTACTGCTGTTGGTCACACCCCTTCATGGCTATCAATCTGCTGTATCAAACTGGAAATTTCATGTTCAGCGATATGGAGGCAGATCATTCAGTGTTAGAAGTACAAAGCTGTGTACTTTGGCTAGGGTGTAACAGGCTTCGGATAGCAATGGCATGTGGATCATGTGTTCTTTCAGTCAGCAAACTGCCCCAACTCAGAGATTGTGACTAAAAAGTGGCTTTGGTGTTTTTATTTCTCCCCTGTAAAAAAAATAAATGGAACCCTGGCTGCTTCAGTGTGTAATGGAATAAATGCAAGCTCAGCTATCAGCTCTAAACTTAAAGGTTTAAAAAAAAGATCAACTAATTACTCTAGGCTCATTACACTTTGCAAATGCACTTATTGAATTACATACTATTTAACTCTTTATTCAGGTTAAATATCTTCTAAGTTACAAGTCCAGCTCCCTAACCATTATACAACACCCTGCTGAAAACAGAATTTCTGGAAACAAGGTTCTGGGTATACCCAATACCACTTGATCTTCAGAGCACTTATTTAGGCTGACCCAAATGACAGTGTTCAGTGTTTGGCTGCACTCTTGACCCTTTTGAGGGTTCCAGTGTTCAGCTGTTGCTGGTATGGCCTGATTTCTGAATTCAGGCTGAATGAAGACCATACTGTACCACATTGTTTGTTTGTTTGCCTGAAGTGCTTCACCAGTCAGTGCCCCTCTGGGCTAAGGCACCATGGAGTTGACCACAGGCTCAGATATAAATACATTCCTCCCCCCCCCCCGCTGGTGTACCCTGTCGCTCTCATAGCTTTTGATGAGCACATTCTCCTGAATGTGTGGGTTGAGGTGTTGAGGATTTTGCCCAATGCTAGTCCAAGCACTGTAACCTTCAGTGCAAACTACAGTTTTTGTCTTGGGTTGCTCTGAGAATAATGAAATTATGCATATTTTGTTAAAAAAGGAAGAGCAGGAAAAAGACTTAGAGGAATATTTTTAAAACCCTCCTCTTAAGTCTGACACATTCCTCTGCGTTTACAGCTCTCCAGTGCTCCCTCACTGGACTAGGCTGGACTGGAAGAAGAGTGGCCACTGGAGGAGCAGGGAATGGATGAGAGGTGGGAGGGAGGGAGTGGATGGAGAGAGGGAGAGAAAGAAGGAGCGAGGGAGAGAAGGAGAATAAACTGAGGAAGGGTCTGGACTGCTTCCACTCTTACCCTGTAACAGGAATTTATATGCACTCTCTGTTCATACATAATGACATCATTAGTCATCCTGCTCTTGTCCCCCATACACACACACATAGATGCATACACACATATACACACAGACACACATATACAGACATACACTCACTCACACACATATACAGATGCACATACATACAGACACACATATACGCACACACACTCACACACACATATGCAGATGTACATACATACATTCATACACACACACACACATGCACACATACACAGACAGACACACACACACAAAGGGGCACCCTGTATCTCTACTGTCTGGGCTCCTGTGACGGGTCTTGCAGATTGTCTGTAGGCTGTGGCTGTCCTTACTGGGACTACGCGCTAAAAAAAGTGTTTGTGAAGATCAATGCAACAGAGCCAGACTCAACAGCAGCTCATTTTATTCCTGTTTAATCAAAGTTGGGTTGAATTAGTGTTTTTGGATAATTGCTGTGGATTGCTTTTGAGTCAGAGATTATTTAGATGGTTAGTTTAATGGTATCCCAAATAAGTGGGATACCAATGTTATTTTGCATTCACACTCAAAGTAATTGCATGTCTTATCATTTCACTCTTCACTCTTTACGAGTCATGGTCCTGTAAATGACTCCATCCACAATCCTTGGGATTTTGGGAGTTTGGAAAGAATATCCTCACCGATCAGGATGAGGAGGGCTACTGGTACAGTGAACTACCTGGTAGATTAGTTCAGACTGTTGCACTGCATGTCTGTCTGCCAGGAGTAATATGTTTGTCAGAGCTGAAATCATTGTAACTATAGTTACTAGTTACTCGTGCTCTTAGTGCACATTAAATTTCAATTACATCTGATGATGGCTTTTAATTTGATTATGTTTTTATATGTTTTGTTATTCGCTGTTTGTTATAATAGACATCATATTGCTTGTTTGATTCAAATACAGGTTGCTCTTGTGTTATGTGACTTAATTTAGATGAGTAAAATGAATGAATGAATGAATGAATGAATAGGCCTCCTGCACCCTAACCATAAAACTGGTTTGCTATGTGAATGTTAGTTGCGACTGATTTTCAGTGTGTACAAACATTTTCATCCTCAGATTTAACGTTAGCTTATTAATTGTTTTATGCATTGTTTTACTGTTGCCATGGGTACTGTTGATAGTGGCCAGAGATGGAGACAAATATGTGACTATGGTAGCAGATAACATACTTGCTGTATTAATTTAAAAGCTGATTGAATACATTGCCATAAACTACTTAATGTGTCCAATCATTGAAAATTATTATAAACAATTTCATTGTTATTATAAACAATCAGAAACAAGAATCCAGAGGAGCCATGGTAAAGTCTAGTTAAAAAAAATGTTCATAATTTTTATATCCTATGAGTTGATTGCCAACTGTAGCCTAAACTTTTAATAGTGGTCAATAGTATAGGGTACAACAATGTATGCTTCAGCTAGTAAGTGCTACCTGAAGTGAAAGTCAGAATTGTAGTTTATTTAGCACTACATATTATGCTCATTATTTTTGATGTATATGTGAGACATCAAAGAAATGCAGCTGTTTCAGGTTATTTGTGTAACGTCATTGAGATGTCATATAAAAGTTAAGAAAATCTATGAATAATAAATAATTAGTAGGTCACTACAATAAGTAGACCTGATGGAGACCCGTATGTTTACACATACGCACAGGACACACAAACTCTGTATCCAGCAGGGCTCCTGTAGAGCACAGACTGGCATTCAGACTGGCAAAAAGAGTGGCATTCATCACAGGAACAGGAAGTCACTTAGTCAGTTACATTAACCACTAGGGGTGTTTGAATGTCCAGGGCCCCTGTAGTTCTGGGGGGTTGTGGGGTTGGGATCTGGCACCAGACAACCATAGTGTGGAGTGCACCCTGACACATTTGAGACAGCCGTGATGAGTGATCAGTGTAGCAGCAGCGCAGTTCAGATGGCAGCAGGGAGTGATCAGTGTAGCAGTAGTGCAGTTCAGACGGCAGCAGGGAGTGATCACTGTAGCAGCAGTGGAGTTCAGATGGCAGCAGGGAGTGATCATTGTAGCAGTAGTTCAGTTCAGATGGCAGCAGGGAGTGATCAGTGTAGCAGTAGTTCAGTTCAGATGGCAGCAGGGAGTGATCAGTGTAGCAGTAGTCAGATGGCAGCAGGGAGTGATCAGTGTAGCAGTAGTTCAGTTCAGATGGCAGCAGGGAGTGATCACTGTAGCAGTAGTTCAGTTCAGACGGCAGCAGGGAGTGATCAGTGTAGCAGTAGTTCAGTTCAGACGGCAGCAGGGAGTGATCAGTGTAGCAGTAGTGGAGTTCAGATGGCAGCAGGGAGTGATCACTGTAGCAGTAGTTCAGTTCAGATGGCAGCAGGGAGTGATCACTGTAGCAGTAGTTCAGTTCAGACGGCAGCAGGGAGTGATCAGTGTAGCAGTAGTTCAGTTCAGACGGCAGCAGGGAGTGATCAGTGTAGCAGTAGTTCAGTTCAGACGGCAGCAGGGAGTGATCAGTGTAGCAGTAGTGGAGTTCAGATGGCAGCAGGGAGTGATCACTGTAGCAGTAGTTCAGTTCAGATGGCAGCAGGGAGTGATCAGTGTAGCAGTAGTTCAGTTCAGATGGCAGCAGGGAGTGATCAGTGTAGCAGTAGTTCAGTTCAGACGGCAGCAGGGAGTGATCAGTGTAGCAGTAGTTCAGTTCAGACGGCAGCAGGGAGTGATCAGTGTAGCAGTAGTTCAGTTCAGACGGCAGCAGGGAGTGATCAGTGTAGCAGTAGTTCAGTTCAGACGGCAGCAGGGAGTGATCAGTGTAGCAGTAGTTCAGTTCAGACGGCAGCAGGGAGTGATCAGTGTAGCAGTAGTTCAGTTCAGACGGCAGCAGGGAGTGATCAGTGTAGCAGTAGTGGAGTTCAGATGGCAGCAGGGAGTGATCAGTGTAGCAGTAGTTCAGTTCAGACGGCAGCAGGGAGTGATCAGTGTAGCAGTAGTTCAGTTCAGACGGCAGCAGGGAGTGATCAGTGTAGCAGTAGTTCAGTTCAGATGGCAGCAGGGAGTGATCACTGTAGCAGTAGTTCAGTTCAGACGGCAGCAGGGAGTGATCAGTGTAGCAGTAGTTCAGTTCAGACGGCAGCAGGGAGTGATCAGTGTAGCAGTAGTGGAGTTCAGATGGCAGCAGGGAGTGATCAGTGTAGCAGTAGTTCAGTTCAGACGGCAGCAGGGAGTGATCAGTGTAGCAGTAGTTCAGTTCAGATGGCAGCAGGGAGTGATCAGTGTAGCAGTAGTTCAGTTCAGACGGCAGCAGGGAGTGATCAGTGTAGCAGTAGTTCAGTTCAGACGGCAGCAGGGAGTGATCAGTGTAGCAGTAGTGGAGTTCAGACGGCAGCAGGGAGTGATCAGTGTAGCAGTAGTGGAGTTCAGATGGCAGCAGGGAGTGATCACTGTAGCAGTAGTGGAGTTCAGATGGCAGCAGGGAGTGATCACTGTAGCAGTAGTTCAGTTCAGATGGCAGCAGGGAGTGATCAGTGTAGCAGTAGTTCAGTTCAGACGGCAGCAGGGAGTGATCAGTGTAGCAGTAGTTCAGTTCAGACGGCAGCAGGCAGTGATCAGTGTAGCAGTAGTGGAGTTCAGATGGCAGCAGGGAGTGATCACTGTAGCAGTAGTTCAGTTCAGACGGCAGCAGGGAGTGATCAGTGTAGCAGTAGTTCAGTTCAGACGGCAGCAGGGAGTGATCAGTGTAGCAGCAGTGCAGTTCAGATGGCCTCAGTGAGTGAGCGAGTGAAAAATGTAGTGAAAAGTAGTTGACATCTCCCTTTCCTTAAATATAAAAATAAATAAAAAATATACAGCGTTCCAAATTATTATGCAAATTGTATTTAAGTGTCATAAAGGTTAATTTTTTTTGTTTTTCAATTAAACTCATGGTATTGTGTCTCAGGGCTCTTTGGATCACTGAAATCAATCTCATACACCTGTGATAATTAGTTTGCCTGGTGAGCCCAGTTAAGGGAAAAACTACTGAAGAAGGACGTTCCACATTATTACGCAGACCACCATTTTCAAGCAATATGGGAAAGAAAAAGGGTCTCTCTGCTTCTGAAAAGCATGAAATAGTTGAATGCCTTGGACAAGGTATGAAAACCTTAGATATTTCATGAAAACTTAAGCGTGATCATCGTACTGTTAAGAGATTTGTGGCTGATTCAGAGCCCACATGGTTTCGTGCAGATAAAGGCACAATGAGGAAGGTTTTTGCCAGACAAATACATCGGATTAAGAGAATAGCTGCTAAAATGCCATTACAAAGCAGCAAACAGGTACTTGAAGCTGCTGGTGCCTCTGGGGAACGAACATCAGGCATCGAACATCAGGGTGTAAGATGCTCCAGTTGTGCATAAACCTTCTATTCGGCCACCCCAAAACAATGCTCACAAGCAGAAACGGCTGCAGTGGGCCCAGAAATACATGAAGACTAACTTTCAAACAGTCTTGTTCACTGATGAGTGCTGTGCAACCCCGGATGGTCCAGATGGATGGAGTAGTGGATGGTTGGTGGATGGCCACCATGTCCCAACAAGGCTGCAATGTCAGCAAGGAGGTGGCGGAGTCATGTTTTGGCCCGGAATCATGGGAGAGAGCTGGTCGGCCCCTTTAGGGTCCCTGAAGGTGTGAAAATGACCTCTGAAAAGTATGCGGAGTTTCTGACTGACCACTTTCTTCCATGGTACAAAAAGAAGAACCGTAACAAAATCATCTTCATGCATGACAATTCACCATCTCATGCTGCAAGGAATACCTCTGCATCATTGGCTGCTATGGGCATAAAAGGAGAGAAACTCATGATGTGGCCCCCATCCTCCCAGGACCTCAACCCTATTGAGAACCTTTGGAGCATCCTCAAGTAAAAGATCTATGAGGATGGGAGGCAGTTCACATCCAAACAGCAGCTCTGGGAGGCTATTCTGACATCCTGCAAAGAAATCCAAGCAGAAACTCTTCAAAAACTCACAAGTTCAATGGATGCAAGAATTTTGAAGCTGCTATCAAAAAGGGGTCCTATGTTAAAATGTAACTTGACCTGTTAAGATGTTTTTGATTGAAATAACTTTTGATTTCAGTAAATATGACCTCCTAATGCTGCAAATTCAACAAATGACCATTTTCAGTTCTTTACAACCAATAAAATGCTTTGAAACTCTTTTGTGCATAATAATTTGGAACAGTGCATTTTAAGTTTTTTATTTTTGAAAAAAATACTGTTATCATTGGGAGGTTTGTTCAATAACATTCAAATTATACTCTAACGTTTAATGACTTGAAAATTATGCTGACTGTCATTTGCATTGACTATTTAGAAAATCAGAGAAAAATATCATTTGCATAATAAGTCAGCTATGGGGGGAAATTACAATACAGAGTTCATCTCATGTATTGTAACATGTCTCCCACAAGTGAATGCACTGCAAGTACATTAAGTATAAAAATATTTAATATTTAAAATATTTTCAGACTTATTTTAACATGCTATCTTGACACCAAAAAGAGTGGGCTATGTTTTGAAAGAAGAATATACATGACACATCGACCACAAATTATATAAAAAAATAATTTCATGATGTGGTCTAGGGTGTAATAAAGAGTAGGGAGTGTGGGGATGGTGTTTTCTTTTTATTGCTGTGGGATAAAGGAAGCACAGATAAGATTGAATTCTGTGTTGTTAGCTGCAGATGAGTGTAGTGAAGGCTGTTAGTGTGGACTTTTTACCAAATTTTCAAGTAAGGACAGTGTCCGGGCTATGAACGTCCAACTTATGGACAACTTGTACTAGCAAACTGACTGCCTTAGAGGCTATTATATTAAACATTTGAGTTAAAGACAATGGTTCATAATAATGAATGCATGCACTACTTTGTGACGCTAATGAAAACAGTTTCAATCAGATCATGGTGCCGTTAACGTTGTATGTAACAATGGGCCTCATTTATCAATATTTTCTTAAAACTCGTGTGTAAATTTACGCGTCAACGGATACGAACTAACAAATTAAATGAGAAGTTCATTCACAGAATTGTTGATTAGCATAAATCTACGCCCCTGAAATGCCATATAAGGAGCTTGGAATCCCTTTGTTGGCAATGTAAAGAGATGCCAGAGAAAATGCAAAAGAAAAAAAAAACGTTTATGAAGTTGCAACTGAAGTTTTGTTAATGGAAATAGAATTTAAAAAATACTTTTTCTGTAGTGTAAGTAGTGGAGTGTCTGGGAAGACCAAAGCCTGACAAGAAATAACAGTTGCAGTAAATATTGTGTCAAAAGTTCTGCATACCCTGCAACAGGTTAAAAGAAAATGAAAGACATGAAACTGGAGGCAAATTATTGGAGTGACGTCGTTGGCTGGAATTACCGTGGAAGGTGACAGTGATCTGTTTTCCCTCATCTTGGATCAATCACCCTCCAACACTGAAGGTAAGTTTTTGTATACCAGCTATTGCCATAAATCCTGGGGGGAGCTGCAGAGGGGAAAAGGTAGGCCAAAGTGGTAATGACACATGCAACACATCATTTGGACTATCATGTTTTTCCAAAATCAACTTGGAACGAATCCCAAGAAAAATAATTTGTTCAAATTAGATCTATTACATATTTAGGATCCTTTACAATAGTGTGCCCTCCCTTGCCTTTAACTCTAACTTCATTTTACCTTGTATACAAATAAGGACAGCGATTGTAATACTAAATCCGAAATCCAAAATGCTCCAAAATGCGGAAAATTCCACACATGACCTCACTTGCATTTAGCAAGTTTTTTTTAGTAAGTTTTTCTCAGAGCTAATAGTGCGAGTTCAGCCTTAGCAAAGGTTTCTGCTCCTTTCTGCAAACATCCTTCAAGTATTTATGGAATCAATGTAAAAGTCCAAATAGGAATTAATTTGATGAATCAGGATTACACAGCATCACCTGTTTTACTGTTGAATCCAATAGTGATTTTATACAACAATTTGAACCATTATTAAATAAGAACATGACTTGCTACTCATTGATAATCCAATAAAAGATGAATGAATGAAAAAATAAAAGCAAAACACAAAAAAAACACACTTTACAGACGAGTTTTTCTATTTATGCACACAACACAAACAGTTTAGAGCATTCACGAAATTTCCTTGGATCCTACAAACAAAATGATATGTGAAAACTTTGATAAATCCCACATTTTTTTGCGTACATGCATTTATGAACGATTTACTATCAACTTTGTTCGGCTCACGTTTGATAAATGAGGCCCATTGTGTGTAACTTTGTATTTGGTGTATAATTTTCTCTTAGTATTTATGTACTTTATTATTGTGTTTAAGATGTGTGTAGTGTGTTGGTGTATTTGGAAGCGTTTCTTAAGAGTTTTATATGCATAGAAAGGTAAAATATATACTATATACGAAGACAAACATTTCATAATTGACAGTAAATATGAACCATACCAGTACCAGTTTCGATTTACATACAAATTCGATTTAAAGACAGACTTAGGAATGGACTTTGTTCATAATCTGGGGATGGGCTGTATACCTTTATATGATCTGAATTAGTTCCAAACCCAGATTCTAAGGTTGCCGCCGTTATAACCACTAGGCGGCGGGGTAGAAAAGGTGCTCCAGCATGCAGGTTGTGCTCACGTGGAGCACAACCTCCGCTTTGCATATGTTGTACACAACATTTTTAATGTTGGCTTTGGTAAAAGTTTCACAAACTTTGCTGTAATGACACCGTTTGGGGGGCTCCAACATTTGCAAGTTAATTTGAACTTCCCAAATAGGTGCAATGAACTCCCTGTGACTGTAAGGACAGCAGATTCACTCACCGCATTCTGCTGCAAACTTAAAACACACCTGTTTAAACTGCACCTGTTTCCATCTAATACTGAATACTTTGCCTATTGCATTTTAAAAAATATTGCAAATTAATTTATTGCCATATGGATATTGCATAATATGCAAACTTTAATGACTTTAATTGAATAAGCCAACAACTTTATGAAAACTTAAAAAGCTGAGAATTTGCACACAATTTGCTCTTGGCGCAGATGCATTCACAATGATCAAGACATTTTTTTTGTCTCCTTTCCTCCACGCCCCCACTACCTCTCGTCTTCAACGTGGTGGAAAGGAGAGGAGGAAACAAGCGGAGGAGAGGAGGAAAGGAGGAGATGAAATGAGAATTGGAAAAGCTAATCTGATTCTCTCGTCGTCAAAGTTGACGTCGGCTATTGACGAAGTAGTAACTTCGACCCCGAGTAGGAACCCAGGAACGTTCCTCAGGACCGTACCCCTCACAATCCCGAACACGGCTGGAGTCCAACAAATGGCGAACAGTGAAGGCAGGCTGTCCTGCAATGATCCTGGGAGGTGGGGGGGGGGGGGGTTGGGGGGGGGGGGCAAGGGGGGAGGTGGCCACCAGCCTTAACTGGGAGACATGAAAGGGAGGTCATCTCATGGATTAGGGCAGTAGAAGTCAATGAGACAGGGTTAATCCCACGGACCACTTTGAAGGGCCCAACGATATTGGGAACGAGCTTGCGTGATTTCACCTTCAATGGGAGGTTTCTGGATGACAGCCAAATCCTCTGTTCAACCCGGAAGCGAGGAGCAGGCCTCCGATGTCGATTAACCTGGAACCAGCACCGCTTGGAGTCCGCCGGGCCTTTATCCATGTCTGTCAACACCGCCTCACAAAGTGACTTCTCCCTCCTGCTCAGGAAAAAGTGGGGGCTGATAACCAAACTGATACTGAAATGGGGACATACTGGTGACTGAGGACTGAAGGTATTATTGGTGTACTCAGCCCAGGGCAGCTTGGAGCTCCAGGAGGATGGGTTAGCAGACACCAGGCTTCTCAGGGTGGCCTCCAAGTCCTGGTTAACCCTCTCGGTCTGTCTGTTGGACTGGGGGTGGAACCTGGAGGACAGACTGGACGATGCCCTGATCAGTTGGCAGAAGGCTTGCCAGAAGCGGAAGGAGAACCGGGGACCCCTGTCTGAAACAATGTCCTCGGGAAGACCAAAAACACAGAACACATGGTCAAACTCTGGTTGGGCAGTTTCATGGGCAGAAGGCAGTTTAGGCGGTGGTATAAAATGACAGAATTTAGAGAACCTATGAACTACAACTAGAATTACAGAATTATCTTTAGATTCAGGTACACCAGTGATAAAGTCTGGTGAAAGGTGCAACCAAGGATGGCTTGGAATGGGGAGAGGGAGCAGAAATCCTTGGGTATCTTGCCGTGGGTCTTTGCTCTGGACACACACAGAGCATGCTGCCACAAAGGACTTGATGTCTCTCTCCATGTCAGACCACCAGAACTGTCTCTGAAGAAATTCAAGGGTCCTTTTAAATCCAGAATGTGCTGCCAGACGTGAAGAATGTCCCCAATGTAGAACTTGGGACCTTACCCCCGGCTGGGGAGGGAACAAATCCTGACACTGGTGTATTGCATTGCATATGGCCATCGCGATAATCCATAAATCAAACGCATATCACATTTTTCTCCATATTGTGCAGTCCTACTGAACACTGATCATCTCACTCTATCCTCAAACTTACATGATAACTTAAGGTTGGTCAACACTTGGAACAACCTTAAGGATATCACACAGATTGGTAGTAAGTATAATCAGCTATGGCTAAAATTACTTGTTTATTACCTTCTAGCTCATTGCCTGCACTGCATATAAATCGCTCTGGATAACAACATCTGCGAAATGCCTAAATGTAAACTGTATGCTGCATGTTCTACTTTCTGTCCTGCTGCATCAGGGTGTTTGGCCACAGTGGTTTTCTGATTAAAACACGTCATGCATGGTTTGAGTCAAAAATGTTGGGTATGATTATATGAAACAACTATAGACAATTAAAACATTTGTTGACTATTTTTTATTGTCGATAATGCTGACTGTTCGTTTCAGCCCAAGCAGGAGCACAGTTCAGCTGCATTGTCCACATTCCTGCTACTTAACTGTGACAGATTCACACATTGAGCTTGTCAGACTAGAGGCCAATCTTGCAAACTTAGGGTGTATTTCAGGCTCCCCCCCCCCCCCCCCCCATCCCAGTCCACAGACTGCTGAAGGCCCCCTCTGTCTGGCTGTTGACCAAACAGATTCCTCTTGTCAATCTGAGAAGTATTCTTGACCTTGAAGTGGTGAAAGAAGAAAAATGGTTTGTTTTCCAGTTTGTGCAATAACATATAATGGCATGTTTCTTATCTTTTTCTGTAGGTCCTTTTTCATACAAGCCAGTCACAAACCTTAGATCACTTTGTGATGACCATAGGAACTCACTTAGAAGCATGGTTCACTGACAACCAAATTCAGTGGCACCTTTATATATTTTTTTTATTACATTATATGGTAACATTTCATGGGTAATGTTCTTATCCTGTGGTCTGAATTATGTATGGCTATATATTAAAATGAGGAACAAGAATGATCTGTCTTTCTGGAATTGCTATGCACCCTGAGTTTCCAGGGAGAATCCCTGAGTGATTAAATAACTAATCTAATAGGTATGCGACAGTGGTTCTGCCTATTCAGAAAAGCTCAGTTTCTGTGGGAACATTTGTCTGTGTGCCGTGAGTTGCCATACAAAAAGGGAAAGCCCTTAGTCAGCCTCTCAGAGGCAGCTAGCTGTTCTCTCTGTTCCTCTCCTCGTCTCTGTGCCACTGCATTTCACTTGGCTCTGTCTTCAGCAGTGCTTGGCTCAACTGGGCTGAGCTGGCACAGTGTGAAGTCAGTCTGCTTAAGGCCCCATTCTGCCAAGTCTCACGCTGGTGTAGAGAAACACAACACCATGACACAGCCATCCTCTGGCCATGTACACACACACACACACACACACACACACACACACACACACACACACACACACACACATCATATACATCATATACATAAATACTGGTTTTTATGGTTAAACCCTTTCAATGTGAGATTTGGATGCTTCTGAACAAACTCTCATTATGATAAATTCTGAATTAAGATTTGCCCCGCAAATTTCAAAAAGGGAGTCAGTATGGAACATGATTTTAGGGGACCCATCTTTCCCATTGCTGTACAGATGTGTAACTATGATCAAGAGTAATTATCAAGAGTAATTCTCAATTCTCAATTCAGATTTTGTTAACCAAAACTCAAAGTAACAACCTGACATTTTAGTAGTATAAAAGGAACCCATGTCATTGTCCCACCCATAATAAGAACTGTGTTTATGAAGTCACACCCACTTTTCCAACTTGGCTCCCTCTTTCTCTCACTTGCTTTATTAGTCATCCCTGAGACAAGCATGTTTATCTGTTACTTTCATACAATCAGCATCTAAAGTGTATCCAACATATATATAGAAACATAGATGTTGTGTTTGTGATTTGACATGTGTCTGCGTGGCTGCCATATTGGGGTGGTCAACAGTCAAGAATCAGAGGGTAGACTGCTTGGAAAAATGCCTCAGGCATGTTCGGAATTTGGCTGTACAAACAGAGGAAACATTCAAAACAGGCATCGCAGGATAACTTTTCACAAGTAAGTGGAGATTTTATTGTATTTTACTGTATTTTATTGTATTTTAATGTTAGTTAGTGAACAATATTGCTTCAGACTATCCTGAAAATGACTTGACACCATCGTGATGATGGCTACCTAATGAAAATATAATGTCACTGAATAATTGTTGAAGCACTATGTGACTAGGGGTAAACATGATATTTACTTAACAATGACCTCATTCTTTGTATAATTTACTTTATCGAAAATAATCAGCTGGAATGTGTTCGTGCTCATGAGATTATACACACTAGCTAGCCTAAATTAGCTAGATCTAGTAAACCATAGTTATGCTGCTGTCTTAATGTACTGGCTGCTCCAATCAGCTACATGCCAGAATTAATTTCGAGATGGCCTTGTTTTTGTCAAAGGTTCCCCAAAGATCTGGACTAAGGAAAGCTTGGGCCATAGCTGTCAAGACAGAAGGATTTTGAGCATAATGATACTACAGTTCACTGTAGCTGTCATTTCAAGGCAGATTTTGACAGAACTGGGCAAATTGTGCATGTGAAGGAATGTGTGATCCCTTCAGTTTTTGCATCCTTTCCAGACCATCTTAACAAGGTTAGTGTATTTTCAAGTCATGAGACTATTGTATTCTTTGTGGTAAACACTGTTAATATATAGTGGAAACTGAATGGAATGATTTGCATACAAGTGATCTCTTGCTAACATGACTGGAATTACCACTAAACCTGATATTGAAAATAAACCTCCCTTTTAGATTTGTCTAATATTGATTTCGTACTTAATTTGAAGGTGCCCAATAAAGTCAGGTCAGCTAGGACATCAACACAATGATGATCCTGTACCTGTGCTTGAATCTCCTGAACCGCTGAACTCATCAACCTCGGTAAGTGTAACAAAGCAGTTCTTATCCACAACAGTTTTGCAGCATATTTAAAGTTGTATTGTATAGCGCTTACCCAACAAGTGTAATATTTCATAGGATCATCATTATGCCCTTGACCCTGACCAAATCAAACATAAGATAGTTGAGGCTCAAGCAAGAGCTGAGGAATGCCAAGGATCGTGAAAGAATAGAGAAACGAAAAGTAAAGTCACTGCTAGATGATTAAAAGAGAAAAATATGATTTCAGAAGAACTACAGCTAAAACGTGACCACTATTCTGGTAGGTTTTCTTAATTTATTTGGAGTTTGTTAATAACGCATTTCGGGAGAGGTAACTTTCGGACAACCCTTCACTCAAACACCACTATCTGTCCAATCTGGTTTTCTATGCAGGTATTCATTTGCCACTTACCTTCTCTCTCATCACGCTCTATTTCCGGCATTGTTCTCCGATTTCGGTGTTGTCTGTCGTTACCATTCTTCGCTCTGCCATGGGATAAGCAGCTCTACCCTTCCATCATTAGAATTCCAACTCATGCATTACAACTTCCATGTAACGGACTACACTCTTCTGTTCTTTTTATTCCTGCTACCTGTTGAACTGCTGCGGTTCTTTTCAGCTGTAATTGTCCGACTTTTTAAACAGTTTGTTATATTTTCTGCCACGTATCACAAATATAAAGTTTCTATCCCTATCTGCAAGGTTTGCAAAATGTATTATAAATCGGAATGGCTCAGCTTCCGTGTATGAGCGTTACTGTCATAAAGCAGTAACGACAGGGCAGCCAAGCTAGACTAACTTACTGCATCAGCGTAATCAGTACCAAGCACTTTACCCTTCTTGGTACTGCTTACGCTGATGCAGTAAGTTAGTCTAGCTTGGCTGCCCTGTCGTGCTTACTTGTCGAACCACTGAAACTTATTGTACTACTGCCGTCCCAACCGTGATTGTTGTCTAGGTTTTAACATATTTGTTACGTATTCTGTCGCATTTTTAAAGTGTACAGTTTCTACCCCTACAACATCTGTAAGGCATTTTATACTTTGGAGCGGCTCAGCTTCTCGTGCATGCGTTTAATGTTATCGATAACTTTTCTTGGTACTGCTTCGCTACGCTGAGAGTAATTTTAGCTTGGCTGCGCTGTCGTGCTGCTTGTCGAATCACTTCAAGTTATTGAACCACTGCTGTTCTGTTTAGCTGTGATTGTTGTCTAGGTTTTAACATGTTTGTTCCGTATTCTGCCACGCTTTATATTATACTGCCCCTACAAGATTTGTGTATAATAATTTAGAGCGGCTCAGCTCCCTTGCTTTAACGTCGAGTGTTGTTGGTAATTTTCTTAGTACTGTTTATGCAATCTATAGTCAGATCTTGACTGCCACAACCACGAGTTGGACCGCCATTGTTCTGCATTAAGCGTCAGTCACCGTTCGCCTAATTTCATGACCCAAATACATGATACTATCTGCTACTTGATCATCGTGATCGTGGTTGCTTCATAGCTCATATCCGTGCTGTTTTGTCATTTCTGCTATTGACGCGTTACGTTCTCCTGTCATTTCCCCCTTGCGTTATCTGTACATTGTAACTATTCACTGGTCATCTTTCATTCATTCTCCATGCTTCTTCTTTTGCCTATCCATAGCTATGCACCATATTAAACCTGCCCAGTGCCAGCCAAATGCAGGTGCCACCCAAATGAGCCGGGTTCTGCTCAAGGTTTCTTCCTTAAAATATGAGGGTTTTCCTTGCCACTGTCGCCATTAGCTTGCTGTTTGGGTCTCTGGCCTGGGTTCTACCGCACAGCTATTTGTAAAAAGACACAACATAACACAACGGCACATGGTGGCCATTCCCTCACCTACCTCATCTTTGCTCACTGCACAGCGTCCTGTCCTGCCTCCCTCCTCTCTCCCTCACACATGCATCCAAACACTCTCACGTGTACCTGCACAGCAGGTAAATCCTCTGTTAATCCTGTCCCACCTTTGTCCTGTCTCCCTGCTATGGGTGTCCGAGGCAGACCTCCACTATGCCTGTTTCTAATTTTTACCCTGCATTGGCTTATGCTAGCACAGTCCCAGCTCCTTCCCATTACCTCCATCACTGCCCCCCCACGGCATACGAGAAGTTGCTGGAGGGCTCCACCCCAAGCCCGCGGCATCAATTGCCCCTCCCCTGTACATTCCCAACGACCTGATAGTACACACCCCCCTCGCTCCCCCCTACTGCTGTATGAGCTGGAGCTGGAGGGCTCCTCCCCATGCCCACGGCATTAGTTGCCGCTCCCCTGAACGCTCCCAGCGAACTTCCTCGGTGCCCGCACCACCGGCTATTGTTGCGCCCTGGCATGCTCTTGTGGACTCAGTACTTGCCCCGTCTTCATTCCCCTCTACCGCCGTTCCAGCTGGGGATGGCAGGCTCCAACTGGTGCCGTTGCATCAGCTGACCCGCTATTGCACACTCCTGGAGACCGGCCAGAGTACGCCTCCCTCTGCTGTTGTTGTCCTAGCTAGAGCATGGTGGACTTCCCCTGGCACCTGCGTCGTCGGCTGTTGTTCCGCCCTGGCACGCTCTCATGGACTCGGTACTGCCCCTCCCCTCTGCCACTGTTCCAGCTGGGGTTGGCGGGCTCCAGTGGTGCCGTTGCATCAGCTGACCTGCTATTGCACACTCCCGGAGACCGGCCAGAGTATGCTTCCCTCGACTGCCACTGTAGCAGGCGGACTTCCCCCGGCACCTATGTAGTCAGCTGTTGTTCCGCCCTGGCATGCTCTTGTGGACTCAGTGCTGCCCATCCTCTCTGCCACTGCATCAGCTGACCCGTTACTGCATGCTCCCAGAGACTGGCGAGACTGCACCTCCCCTCTGCCACTGTTCCAGCTGGAGTCGGCGGGCTCCAACTGGTGCTGTTGGATCAGCTGGCCCGCTATTGCATGCTCCTGGACAGCGGCCAGAGTACGCCTCCCTCGGCTGTTGCTGTCCTTGCAGGAGCAGGCGGACTTCACCAGCGCCCATGTTGACGGCTGTTGTCCTGCTGCTGCCCAGCCATTGAACGCTCCCATGGACTCAGCACCCCATCTTCCTTCAGGTATCCGGCAGTATCTTTTCCAAAACGTATCCGCCTACAATCCTCCTGCTCTCCCTTGCACAGCATCACCCAATCCTCCTTAACTCCTTGCATCTTTTGGGGGGAGTAACAAACTACAGTTTCCTTTATCTCCCCCTTTTCCCTACTGTGTGAGATTCAGCACTCTTTCTTGGCTGGAAGTCTTTGGAGGTTCACTTCATCCTAAAAAATAGTGAGGCATAATGCTGCCCCCCTGGATTCCAAGCCCAAGATCAATGTCTGTACCAATATACAACTCACTACATCATAATAAACTCCTTCCAAATGTCTGAAGGTTCATTCTCCTGAAATAAGAATACACAGTGGGTTTTATTTCATACTGGCAAAGGCAGAAGATAACACATGAGACGACCAAAAACATTTCATCTGTGATCTGAATTGCACTGTAAAAATGTGAAATCATGTTTCACCCTACATAATACATAACTATCTTGTTTCAAGGATATTAATCCTTAGAATAAAAGGTGTTCACATGTTGCTGAAAAGTATGAGATGGAGAGTAATTGAGTTTGTCCAAGACAGGGAAATACTTTGACTCTTACCTTGTTGGTCTAGAGCCCAATTATTTTATGTTACATATAACTGCACTGTATATCTGAACATCTCAAACACTTGATGCACTACATTGTATGTAGTATTATATTATATTATATTATATTATTGTATGTGTCAGTGTCTGAAGTCAATTAATGAAGATGAAAATAAAATATTTGAGATTAACAATATCTGTGACACTGTGTTTGTAATGGCAACTGTCCAGCCTGTAAAATTGGACTTATCATATGTGTTTCGGGGTGTATGGATGAACTGACTGGATGTTCTTCTCTTAACTGGAGTCTGGGGAGAAAAATATTTTATTAATGGACTGAATTAATTATTAATACAATAACAAGCAGCCAGCTGGCTTTCTAACAATATAATAGATATATAAATCTATATTTTTATATATAAAAATTTTATATATAAATTTCTCACGTTTATAGCAAACCAAATTTCATGAAAACTGGTTCAGAATTAAGCAAGTTATATTTGATTTTATTGAGAAGTCTGCATCTCTCAATAGACCTTGTATTTGTTTACTAGCGGATCTTGACCGCTCCAATATGGCGGATGTGCAGATGAATAGCGGTGACATTCAGCAGCTGAGGTATCTACATTTCTATATCTATGGTATCCAGTGCAACAGCATCTTTAGTCACCTGCCACTCCTGACATTCAGACATTGTGATAGCCTTTCCTTTGCTTACATGTGCTTAAAATGATTCATGACCACTGTGCCTGCAACTCTTGCCCACAATGTTCTTGTCCTCTTCCTCAGTCATGTTTTTGACTTTTAAGTTGGAGGGAGCTTAGTTTCTGGCACAGTAAAGTGGCACCTCGGCCCACAAACTTAATTGGTTCGTTGACTCCGTTTGCGAACCAAAATGTTCACGAACCAAAATATTTTTTCCCATTGAAATTAATGTAAATCCAATTAATCCATTCTCCAGCCCCAGAAACACTTGTTTAAAAAGAAAATTATGGGTTTATGTGTGGCACAAATATAGATAGGAATTAAAGATAACCTTAATTATAGAAGAATACATTTATACTAAAATAAATCATAATAATTGTACACTTTACCTTTGTGGTTTCTGGCACAGGTGGATGGTTGGGGAGGAGGAGAGGAGGAGGAAGACGCTTAGGCTTCTTAACATTACTATCAGTAGCACTTTTCACTTTCTTGGGAGCCATAATGAGGGCAAATTTAATGGAAATAGCACAAAAAGAATGTGCATCAAAGGAGAACACAACGACAAACGATGTAAACAACTCTGAGTACTAAGCACAACTGACGCTATCCACGATGGGAAGCCCGCCAGTTTATGCGTTTGTGCATTCGTGCACCGAGGGCTTGTTTACAGGCCGAGTGAAAATTTGTTCGGAAAGTGTGTTCATGGGCCGATTTGTTCCTGAGTAGGGGTGTTCGCGGGCCGAGGTTCCACTATACTGTCTTTGTACTCTGTTTAAGAGGAACATGCATGCTACATCACTCAACTAAGTTAAAACAGCTGTAATTTAAAGAATTTTAAGTTTAAAGTAAACCAAAACGAGACTGGTTCCTAGATCCTAATAAGTTATCAATAGTTACAATTTGGATTAGTACCAAATTTGGTATTGGAAATAGGTACAGGTAAGTGGAACAATACAAAAAAACATTAAAAACCATGTTCTTGATTAGCATGAAAAAAAATGTCCAACATAATTTGTTTGAAACCTATCAACTTAAACTTGGAAGCAGGAGATCCGCAAATATTTGAAACAGTTAAGAGTGGTAAAATATGTATTTTGTTTTATACAAAAAATGTTGTATCACTTCACTTGACACACTGAAATCTTTGGTTGAGAAAATAAAAGTCACGTTGTCCACCTAATGGTAAGTTCACACATAATGGGTATGTACCATGTGTACGCAGAGCAAACCCTATGATTGTCACTAAAAACCTGAGACAAGGTTACATTTCTAGTTGCAACACTACACAGTTTGACAAGGCATCATATTTACTTGCTTCTTCTTGTATGCCCCTATGGTTATGCTCTGTTTAGTGTGACTTTAATTTATCTGAGAGAGTACAGAGCTGTAGCTTAAGGCTATCTCAATTCAACAGTTACGAATTGGCCACTTTTTTTGGAGCAATCTTCAGTCTCTGGTCTCACTTGGCAAGGTAAAAAGCTCAAAGTTCTACTCCATGCAGAAAACCTGGTTCTGCTGTCACCTACAGCAGTGTTTCTCAAACTATTGGCTGCCGGTGCCGGTTCGTGACAAGGAAACTTTCGGTCCACAGAGCCCTGCAGCCACGTCAGTCAAATTACGCTCAGTGCTTCTGTCACTCGCTAGGTCCCTGCCCCCTTTACTGAACTTCTTGCTTCAAAAATAGTAACATTTCATTCAAGTTTCTAGAATTTGTTTCCACCCACGAGAACTTGCACCCTTTGTTCTCTCAGTCATTTCAGAACTCATTTTGTTTCATTTCCAGTGATAGCTTCCCACCAAAAGCCAGTCTGTGTGATTTGCCAAACCATGGTAAGCCACAAAGCCATGAAACCATTGAAATTTTGCCGGCATTCAGAGACAAAACATGCACATCTCAAAGACAAATTGTAGTAGTAATACTACTAATAATATCTATCTATCTATCTATCTATCTATCTATCTATCTATCTATCTATCTATCTATCTGTGTGTCTGTCTGTCTGTCTGTCCTTACTGCAAAGGGGTGTGGGGGGAGGGGTTTATGGGGCTTTGTAACCTCAAGCGCCCCAGCACAAAGAAGTCTGAGAAAGGCTGCTGGGGTTACAGCAGATCCTGGATATACTGCATTCATATTGGCAGACCTATGGCAGACCAGATACAGTTTCACATTAGGTTCATTTTAAATAGAACACTGCACATAATATACACTAACTATTTAGGTCTGAACATATGCTGTACCAAAAAGGTCAACCTATCAGTAAATAAACTGAAAGAGAAGGCAGGCAGGGAAAAAATTGAAATTTAAGTAAGAATTTGGCTGAGCATATTGGAATTTGTAATTGTTAACCAATTATCCTATATGGCAGTGAAGTGACGGGTCTTGCCCAATGGGACAAACACCCAACTGAAATCTATAAGAGAGACATATTCCTTGGCAGAATCAGTGCGGAAACACTTCAGACAAGTATTTACTGAAGGGATTCTCTCTTCAGACACAGTTAAAATGTATTGTTTTTAAATCATATAAACATTGATAATAGGCCCCCAATGCTCATTGTTATGCCCACGTGATTGTAAGCGTGGCATAATAAATACTAATGCCTGCTAGTTTTATAGCTAAAATATATATTAATAACACTCATTTAGTGGCATGGCGGCTTTGCACTGGGAGTGGTGGCTGGTTCAGGAAATTGGGACGATGCAGCCACGTCAGTCAAATTACGCTCAGTGCTTCTGTCACTCGCTAGGTCCCTGCCCCCTTTACTGAACTTCTTGCTTCAAAAATAGTAACATTTTATTCAAGTTTCTAGAATTTGTTTCCGCCCGTGAGAACTTGCACCCTTTGTTCTCTCAGTCATTTCAGAACTCATTTTGTTTCATTTCCAGTGATAGCCCTGATTGGGCACCCGTCAGTCATGGGGGAGGGCTTTTCTTTTTCAAAAGCCAAAATTGTGGAAAACTGGTGGTGGTGGATGTACCTGTGTCTGACCTGCTGTTTTTTTTTTTTCAAATGACAACCCCCATTTCTTCGACCAGATTGTTTGTTTTATTTTCGGATCACTATATCTGCCATGCCTAAAGATAAATTATACTAAACAAACTAAACTTGAAAACGCACGGATGCAGAGCTCTTTGCCGGCAAAGCGGTGCTTGGGTTAGCCCGGGGAATGTGTGAAGTGACCTGGTGGAGATAAGTCTCAGTTTCCTCCCAGTTTAACCATTCCAGGCCAGCTGCATCCCTTTTGTATGCGACTTTCTACCCCTAGACAAATGTGACACAACAGCACATAAAAAAATTCATTTGAATGTTAATGCTATGAATTATTAAGTGTTATGAAATGTAAACAAGTAAACAGATTTATGTGCTATGCAAATGAAACACGTGGATACAAAGATGGCAATCAATAATTTAATATAGGTAGCCAAAGAGAAAGATACATTGTCAGCAAACAAGTGAGGCTAGAATTTCTCATTATGTTCTGAGCCAGTGTAACTCAACTGCAGGTCCTCCTGGCATGCCTGTGCAGTATTCAATTTTGGGCTTAAATATAGAGCATCTCCCAAGGGTCTGTGCTTCATCCAAGCTATTGAAGATTACTATCCAGGGGGCCCTCATGTGTGCTGTTTTTACCCCACTTTAGGCATACTTAATGACGGTTACTTTTACTGCACATGTGCAGACACCTGCTAACGGTGTAATGTACACATGTAGATAACCACAGACAGGCTGCTGATCTTTACAGTGTCAGTCTGATGAAAGAACTAAAGGGTGCTTATTCTGACTGCCTCACTGGGTCATGGCATCACAGACCGCTCTTTGATCACAAATTAATGTACTTTTATGGGTATGTAATGAAAAAACATCTATTCTCCCACAGGGGAACCTCTGTCCAATATCAGACAGCTGTCCAACCAGCATTTAAGAGGTGATGTAGGAGAAACAGTGCTTTTCAGAACGTAAGAATGTGTGAAACAGTCCCCTCAGCCACTTTGGGCATTAACACCACAAGGGTCTCTGGATCTAGCATTAACCTTGGCAAGTTTTCAGTATCTTTATTCCATGTATGGGAAAATATTTCTTTGTATCTTCCAAATACATTTAATGATGTTTACAAGCAAATGCAATCAGTAGTCTGGATTCCATAAACATTGTCCCTTGAACTTTGACTTCTAAATAAATGTAAACATTAACAGTTATGCTCAAATAAAAGCATAGAAAGTCCTTGCTTTAAAATTCACTAAAATTAAGTATCCCATCCTATCCAAAGTTTTAATGTAGCAGAGTCTACAGTGAAGCATAAAAAACAAGCAATGCCTTGTAAACAATGGCTGACTTTAGATTTGATTTTTCTTTTGGAAATATTTTATGAACTAATGACGAAACTACCAATATTGAAAATGTTTTGTAAAAGTAATATCCTTTCAGCAGACCACTGAGGTAAGAAAATAACCACTGTTAGAGAAAAAGTCAAACTATAGGACCGATTATTTGAGCCGTCAAATAATCAAATACAATTATGTACTGGTGGGGCCTGCACCAGGACCAAAACAGGGAAAAACCAGAAACAGGCATGGGTCTGAAACAAAAATAGCCCTGAATAAGCACTGCTGAAATGAACTGTAGCTGATTATTGATTCCAGGATTATGTTCAGTGTTTCCATAGTTTTATGCAGACATGATTTCATGGCAAACTACAGATTAAATTAATGTGAAAATGTAAGCATGGGCGAGACATATTGTAATTCTCTGACAGGTTGTATGTTTTGCTTGACAACAGTAATTAGAGCTAGAAGAAGATACAGCGAACAAAAGCAAAGCAGAAAAATAGAAGAGATGGTCTTCCATCCTGGAATTATGTTCTTTCAGTTAACTGAACAGCAAATAGTGACACAATATATTTATGGGGGTGTCCTACTGAAAAATTTAAATAAGGGCCCTGACAGACTGGGCCCTGTAGCCCTGTGTGAGCACAGACTGGACCCTGTAGCCCTGTGTGAGCACAGATTGGGCCCTGTGGCCCTATGTGAGCACAGACTGGGTCCTGTAACCCTGTAGGGCCAGGTGCTACCAGGGCCAGCAGTAGAGTGGGGTTCTTAGGTTGTCCCTATATAAGTTACTCCCAAAAACATGCCAGTCGACCAGAGGCCACCAAATGTTGTCATTGTGGAATGCCTGTGTCCTTTTTGTTCATACAAGCTATGGTTTTCAGCACAGGCTAGTGTTCACCTAAAAGATTGAGGTTGCCATAATATTTCACTGTTGGTGTACACTAATGATATTTCCATATACAATTTCCATACATTTTACACAAGTTATTTTAAAACCTCCGTTCTCACTGTAAAAATAAGGTTTCATAGGGAACTCTCATTATTCAGCGAGGGGGTTGTTGCCCAGTGTTGGGAAGCTGTTTGTATGGCAAAAGAAAAGAGTCTCACTCTCCACAGTGGTCAGCCCAGCTGTACCCCTGTGTTTTAAATTGCTCTGCAGTTTGTCTTGTTGCATTAGAAGGGGCCCCAGGGATGTGGGGCCTCAGCTTCAGGCTGAAGTAAAAATTTGTAAGGTTAAATTCCATTCTGCACTGGGGAGGAACTGTGTGTGTGTGCGTGCGTGCATGCGTGTGTGTGTGTGTGTGTGTGTGTGTGTGTGTGTGTGTGTGCATGCGCACCTGTGCATAACATATGGATCATGGAAAATATAAAGTTTGGCATGATTTTATTGAAGAAAACCTTGATTGATTGATTGATTGATTAATTAATTAATTATTCTTCAATAAACTGTGCCGAACTCTTAATTAATTAATAGCTTGATCGATTAATGAATATGCTGTTACAACACAATTCATTGCTTTTTTAAAAATTGAATCAGTGTATTTACCTTGCTTGCTAAGGAAAGCATTTTCTTTGTGTGCAGTTGAACTGAGGGTCTGTTGGAGGGTGGGTAGGTGTGTTTGTGCAATGTGGTTAAGCCCTGGTGATGCCCTGGAATTTCCTGGAAGGGGATTCTCTTTCATCACCCGCAGCAGGTGGCACTGCTCATTGGAAAAGGCTTTCCTCCTGTTTGTTGAAGTAGGTTTTCCTCTCACTACAGTGCTCAGGGACTGGCACCACTGCTGGCCGGGGGCGGGAGCCTGGATGCACCCTGTGTATGTACTATGTGCCTCCCCAAGGCCTCACACACCAGCCCCTTGGAGGTAAGCCAGGGCCAGGGAACCAGGAGTATACAATGGGGGCTCTGGTGCTGGGGAGACCCCGGTGTGAGATAATGTTACTGAAGCACACATAAGCACTCTGTGCAGGCTGACACCTTAGAAATGCTGACCTAGAGGCTAACACTATCAGCTGGGGTCTGGGCTCTCTGAGCTGTGTAAGGCTTGGGTCTGGACTCTGAGCTGCGTAGGGCTTGGGTCTGGACTCTGAGCTGTGCAGGGCTTGGGTCTGGACTCTGAGCTGTGTGGGGCTTGGGTCTGGGCTCTCTGAGCTGTGTACGGTTGGAGTCTGGACTTTGAGCTGTGTAGTGCTGGGTGTTGGGCTCTCTGAGGTGTGTAGGGCTGGGATCTCTGAGCTGTGTAGGGTTGGGGTCTGGGGTCTCTGAGCTGTGTAGGGCTTGGGTCTGCGCTCTCTGAGCTGTGTCCTGTTTGGGTCTGGACTTTGAGCTGTGTAGTGCTGGGTGTTGGGCTCTCTGATGTGTGTAGGGCAGGGTGTTGGGCTCTCTGAGGTGTGCAGGGCCGGGCTGTCTCAGCTGTGTAGTGGTGGGGTCTGGGCTCTCTGAGATGTGTAGTGCTGGGGTCTGAGCTCTCTGAGGTGTGTAGGGCTTGGGTCTGGGCTCTCTGAGCTGTGTAATGCTGGGGTCTGGGCTCTCTGAGCTGGGTAGGGCAGGGTGTTGGAGTCTCTGAGCTGTGTAGGGTTGGGGTCTGGGCTTTCTGAGCTGTGTGGAGCTGGGTGTTGGGGTCTCTGAGCTGTGTGGGGCTGGGTGTTGGGGTCTCTGAGCTGTGTTGGGCTGGGTGTTGGGCTCTCTGAACTGTGTAGAGCTGGAGTCTTGGCTCTTTGAGCTGTATAGGGCTTGTGAACATGATTTCACTCCAAAATGTCACTCCAGAATGTACTGCATGGTGTTTAATTTTTACTGTCTTATGGCGTTATGAATCTGTCCCTGCTGGCCGTTATATCTCTTACCCGATCAGTAAATTTAAATTATATTTTTCTTGAGTTTCCCGTACGACTTCTGCCTGGTTGCTTCCATTTAATAGTGCCTTGTTTTCTAGATGTGTAAGCATGCCATATCTGATCTTTTTATGGGCATCTCCTACCACAAACTTGCGACATGAGGGCTTTAATTTTTTGATTGTGTAAGTACAGAAAGTCTTGATGATTCGGTTGTTAATATCGGCCTTTAATATTTTGGTGTTTGCGACTGCAAAAGTGTCGCTATATAGCGAATATTTTTGCACTGCGACTATTCCTTAGTAAATCTGGTGCATAACAGAATTTGGCTAACAGCATTATGTGTTGTGTCATCATAATAGAGTCAGAAGTGGAGGTTTACAACTTTTAAGTGCTGTTTTGGAGTGTTCCAAGTCTGTACTTAATGCTTTTAAGAATTGATGAATTAGTGACCCACTCACCATTAATAATATTGAAGCTGATGCATATACAGAGACTCCCTTTCCACCCTAGCTAAATGTATTTAGCTTAATGAATCTCCTATTTCTCTCGTCTGACGCTCAAGTGCCCTTTTGACCCAGACAATGTGCACTGCAGAAAGATCCTCCAGGGCTAATTGAATTACTGAGGGATCCTCCACAGAGGGTGTCGTCCAAAGAGACCCTAAAGCTGAAGTTTTCTCACAAAGAAATGTCCTGTATTATCACATAGTAAGAGAGAAAGAAAGACATTGAGAAAGATTCCCCACATAAAGCTGTCCATCAGACAGACCAAAAGGAGTACCAGAGCCCATGTTCCACCCAGTTTCTCTTTGAGGTTCTGACATGTCCCTTTCTGCAGGATGTTGCCACAACTTTCCAGGCCATCTGACTGTGTAAGAAGTGCATGTCCCTTTCTGCAGGATGTGGTCACTGAGCAGGGGGAGGAAGTTCAGCAGTCTGTACCTTTACATAGCAACTGTGTGATTCTACACTCACCTCTACCTATGTGCTTCTACCCTCCCCTTTAAACATCACCTTTGTGCTTTTACCATGACCTTTAAACAGCACCTGTGTATTTCTCCACTCATTTTTACACAACACCTGTGTACTTGTACATCCTGAATGACATATGTTGCAGTCTGAGAAGTCTTGAGCCAAAATATAATAAATTAACAGAAACTGTTGGTGGAATTAAGGGGTTTATCTGACATTTGTGTAAAAATGATTGAACAGATGTTTTTTTTCTTGCATTATCTGAGTTATCTTATAAGTGGATAGAATGCTATGATTCTAAGATTTCAATTTCAGATTCTGACACCCTTTTCACACATTACATGGATATCTGATACATTGATATTCAGGAAGAATTGCTCTGGCAATTTCAGTCCTCTAGGTCTCATACAAAACGGCCATGACGCTTATGAGAAAACAAAGTTATCCTTGATATATATTTGTGAACATTTTCTTCCTTTTTATGCAGTCTGTTATGTGCTGTATGAAAAATTGCGTATGAATCAAAATCCGTATTTTACCTACTTATAATTAATGGTTGTTTTCAGTAAAATTTGATGGAAGGTTATATGATTGTTGTGCACTCCCATGGTTTATAAAGTCTCCCAATGTTTTTGACAAGTACATCATAATAACAATAAAATAATTTGCCTAAGTAATGTAGCAGATATCCTGCCAATTCTCCCTTCCTTATGCAAAGAACCTTACCACACTCTGCTACTCATGCCAGCAATACTGATTATTATCAATAATATTAAATTCACTCTGTCGTTAAACTTACTGTCTGCCCAGTGCTGGTCCCTTTCTTCTCTCAGTCATTTCAGCAAGCAAGTCTATATAGGACTTTTTTTTAGGAAACAACCAGCATTTAACAGTGCTAATTTAAATGAAGAACCAGAGGCAAAAAAAAAAAAAACAAAAAACAATTACCCATTTACTCGTAAGTTTGACTAATCATATATTAAATTTGGTTTCATAGCCACGATAGACACTATATGAATCTTCTTATTGGTAAATAAATGTATATGAAGCCGAATGAAAAACCAGTGATATCCTGTAATGTATGCTTATTTATTGACAGTAAAATAAAACATAATGTATACAAAGGTAAATTGAAAATTTAAAAAATGGGAAAATATGTACCCAGTCTGTTGTATAGAGTATTAAATGTAAATTAAAAAGTGAAAAATAAACATCAGAAAATACACAATGCAAAATACCAGGGAATATTTATCACAGTTTCATTCAGTCACTGGAACTATGCTCCACTGGCTGTGGTAAGTCAGGATTGGGCTATAAGATACTGTAGTTGTATTATATTTAATATTTGTAGTTGTATTATATTTAATTTGAGCAGTATGCCTTTGCATTGTGTTTCTGAACCCACCTTTGATTCATCCCCATACTGCCGACACCAAAGCTTTGGTGGTTAGAGGTCTGAACTTCTCCAATATTAACCAGAATAGACCACACATGTTGTTACAGCAGAAATAGTTGTAATGGGAGTGGAGTGGAACTGCACTATAGATTTCACTGCAGATTGGACAGGGAAGGAACCTCATATACAGTCATCCACCTGTCTGTCTGGATTGGCTGCAGACTCAGAGTTGGTTGATGTATAGAGGACTGAGCAACTTTACATGGAGTTTCATTTACTGCAGATTTTACTGGTCACCATCTTGTGACAGTGGATTTGCCCAGTGCTTAATCATATTGGCCTTTTTTATCCTATTCTGCTGCTAGTCTGTGTTTTTTGAGAAGTTTTCACAGAGCCAATCACGGGAGGCGGGTAAGAATGAAATATGTGATTGTTATGTACCCGAGGTGTCTAGGGGTATATGGGGGAAATGCAACATTAAAGGAGGTGGTGAGATTGGAGGCTGGGACAGACAGAAACCATGACATAAATCAAAAGTTGTGTTCAACAGCAGGGTGTGGGCTTTATTACAATGCGTACTGTGCTTGGGTATTTACAAGGAAGGGGGCAATACATGCTATGTACAACTATATACAATAATCCAAATACAGAACAAAACACAAACCAGACACACGGGGGGAAAATACTATGGATGGTGTGAAAGACAAGAAAAAAAAATAAGCAAAATGCCAGTCTTTCCTAGTCTAAGTTTTATTACCCAGCTAGCAAACTTTAATAAAAATAATCTTTCAACAAAAATCAAAGACCTAACTAACTACACTAGACTGACCAAACTAAACCAAAATACAGTGGGTGGCACTCGCCCCTTACCTAGTGTATTTAACGGAAATATCAAAGTTCTAAGTGCAAGCGGAAGGTATGGAGTGTGATAATATTTGCAGTAAGTCTTACCTGCCCAATACACAGATTCTTAAAGCGGAACCCCGCTCAAAGAATTATACAAAAACCTCACAGACTTTTGAAAAGCAAGCAAATAACCAAAAGCAAATGAATAGAAAAGACTTGAGAAGCAGGGCGGAGGCTTTAAAAAATGTTGCGGGGGAATCTTGATTGGATGAAGTGGGTAGTGGGCTGAGAGTGGATTGGATGATGAAGACTCACAGTAACTAGGGGTGGATCAATTGTAGACAAACACCAAATATGAATGAGAGGTGGGAAAAAGAAAAAACAAACAAACAAAAAGACGGGAAAGGAACACAAACACAACATGCACAAACAAGGGCATAGCAGGGATCTTATGCAGCAGCATAATGTCTCACTCTGCAGCAAGAACAGAGTGAAATGAAATAAAGGAAAATAAAGGACATTGAGATGGTTTTGCACACTCTGGGCAGTCCTGACAGAGATAGGCTGTTGCAGGGTAAAAGACAGGAAATGAGCTCATTTCTGCAGGACAGTAAAGGAAGCCATGGTGAGGGCTCGCTATTTTAAAAGACATGGGTACACCAAAATCACTTGGAAAGATCAGTAGGCAAAGACATATCATGGCTCCAGCTGAGATAAGGAGACATTCAGTGGAGTTCTATACTGCCCCCTAATGGGTGGAGGACTGTGACCCAGACTGTACTGCAGAACTGCTCCAGGGCCTGCCCCAGCTGGGGCCTGAGGAGGGGAATGTTCTGGACTCTGAGCTCAGCCTAGAGGAGCTTTCATCAGGTTGGGCACCTGGTGTAGATCGGCAACATTGACTTCCATAAACAGTTTAGGGGCTGATGTTTTTTTTTTACATTTTGTTTGAGTGTATCCTAAGGGGCATTACTCCCTCTCTTGTTTGAAAAACTGGAGGCGTGTTTCTCTAATATGTACATATTATAAGGTGCTGACAAAAATGTTTTCAGACAGAATATGGAATTATTTAAACATCTTTATTCACAAGGACCAAATGTGTACCTGATCAGAAGGAAGCTTATTGAGTAGGCCATTGTTTCTTAACTGTCTACCTTAAGAGCTTTTGGGTTTTGGGAAAGTTTTTTTGTCTTGTTTAGGTTTCTTGTATTCAGGCAGGGGTGGACAGTAATGAAGTACATTTATTTGAGTGCTGAACTTGAGTACATTTTTTCAGTATCTACTTTACTTGAGTATACATTTTTTTGAAAACTTATGACTTTTATTCCACTTAATTTGAAAGACAGATATTGTACTTTTGACTTCACTACATTTCTATGAAGGTTTCCGTTACTTGTTACTTTAATGCATAACTTCAGTGGATGAATTTCCTTTTCTTTTCTAAAATGCAATAGGCCATACACTGTGTTTAAAACAGGAGAAAAACCAATCACAGTAAGCTACTCCTATGCTGTCAGTCAAATTCAAAGTACTTGCTGCATTTTTTGAACAGTTCAGTTTGAACTTGGTGGTGGTAATGATGGAGTCTTCATTAGGTTCTGTAAATGCATTGTGGCAACAATACAACAAGGCGTTGATATTGAAAAGAAAATTTCCTTTTGGATGCTTAAATATTTTTAAAAGCAAGTTTTCCAGTATTTTAACTCAAGTAAAAACTTGACTGAACAACTTTAACTTGGATTGGAGCAACATTTGACCAGCAATATCTATACTTTGACTCAAGTAATGGAGTTGTGTACTTTGTCCACCTCTGATTGCAGGGACATGCATGATTAAGGCTGGTGGGGAACTGACTCAGCCAGTACCTGCTGAGTGCAGGATCAAACAGGGTTACCCTGTCTCCCAGCTCTACAGCCTGGTGATTGGGCCTGTGCTCCGCAGACTGTAGAGCATGCTCACTAGGTTGTCGTTTCCAGGTCCAGTCCTGGTCAAGTGATGTCTGCTTATGTAGATGATGTCAGTGTTTTTATCTGAAGTCAGGGAGACGTTCACGCTTCGGCTGGCAGCCTATTGTTATATGAAAGGCCCACATCAGCACAGGTAGACTGGGGGACAAGTTAGGCCATTGCAGGTCGGACAGTGGCAGGTGGGGGGAGCCCCGGATCTTCCAGTTTTTCTCAGGTGGGTGGGGAATTACATTACATTAGGGGAAGAGTTCTAGTCGCTAATAATTAAGAGCCCTTGACTTAGCTAATTGTCGTGTAACCACTGAGAAGGCTGATTCAGATAGCACAGAAGGTTCTGGTGGTATTTCTGGTCTAAACAGCATTGGAACCAAGCAGCTGCCCTGTATTTACCTGTTCATGAGAGGGGATAGGGCCTTGTGAACATTTTTACGCAGGTTATAGCTTTTGGGTTGGAAACTGCTCAAAAGTTCCTGTACCACTGCGGACTGAGCTTCCTGAATACTGCTTGAGTGCTGGTAAGGAAAACTAGGTGTCTGGGTTATGACCAGCAGCCATTTCTGCAGGAGACTGATCTGACTGGGTAGGTTTGCACAGCCATCCGCAACAACTTGGTCTTTAACCACAGCTGGGGGATATTCAGGCCATTGGTAAGAGGGTGGCCTATTATACTTGCACTACAGTATCTTCTCAGTTCAGAGTCTCTCTAACACCTTTTCTTTAAGTATCATTTCTTAGTGAGATTCTTTAAACTGTTGTGTGGCCTTTTTTATTTTTGGCCCCAGGCATGCAAAGAAAAAATCTGTGCGGATTTTTGTGTCAGGGGTGGACAAACTAGCCATTTGGAAGAAACATAAAAATAGAATTTGCCATTAATTTTAATTTGGGTTACTGTTGCAGTCTGTGTGTTGGAGGCTTTGTGTGTTTTATGGGTTTTGATGAGTTTCCTGTGTTTCAACTATTATATTTTTTTGCATGCTTGTGGTTTATTTTGTGTTAATTTTTTTTATTGTTCACTTTTTATATGAGATGTGGTTTAGGGTACACAAGTTTCTTGTTTGCTCATTATGAACTTATTTTTTTGATGAACTTTGATAATCTCTCTTCTTTCTCTCCTATCTCTTCCTCTCCCTCTCTTTCCCTCCCTCTCTTTCTCCATCCAGTAAACTGATCTATTTAACTGTGCTGGCACATGTGCAAAACTAATCACACAGTTCTCAGCACTGCATGCTAGGGACCCCTGGTATGGGGTGGGGGCTCCAGAACAGAACACAGTGTTCTCATAAGTTTACACCAGGTTTTAAAGGCTTCAAATAAAAAGAGAAGGAATGGGAGTGTGCAATCTGATAAAGATCTCAAGCAGTCTTCCAGATGTTCAACTTATGGTAGAAATTAGGTGAGGTTTCTTTGCTCCTCTTACATGTATCTTCCTCTTAAGACACTGTCATCGATTATGGCATTATGTGTGATTGGGAGACACACACAAACAAGGGGTACTGTGTAACACATGTTGAACCACAAGAGATAGATGTGTATGTGTCTGTGTACGCACACATCGTATTGTGTTTGTGTGCGTGTTTCTAGCAGTGAATCAGGACATTGGGAGGACCGACTGGCGGAGGAAGTCTAGGAGGAGCCCTCTGCAGGCCTTATACGAGAGTGACCAGGTGATCTGCTTCAACACAGCCCCCACTGCATCACTTAAAAATAATGTTACCACATGCTGCATGCTATGCATTCTGCTTGCAGATAGTTCATCTGCCTGCCAAGCGATGTTCCTGAAAGTCTCTGACTGAAAAGTTGAGTCAATAGTGAGACCAAGGGTTTGGGGTTGAGGCAATCTGTCATCTTTATTAGCAATCGAGCCATATTAATACCCACTAAAGCACATGTCAAATATACAGGTTTGCTAATGCACAAACCTGCTAGGGATGGACAGAGTGGTGTGTTAGAGAGACAGGACAGCCCATTTAATCATGTCACTGATTAAAATATGAATAAAATACTGAATAAAATATGTTTTCCAGAAGGGTTCCATACTGGTAGGTGCATTGTTGACTGCTTCCCAGAGTTAGACTGCACCAGGGCATGTACTGTTGGCTGCCTGGCTCCACAGAGTGGAGAGCAGAGCAGCACTGGTCCTTACAGTGTCATTTTACCCAGTTTACTCAGTTTAATAACATTAACATGTCACAAAAACTGTTAAATTACCCGGATTTTATTCTAGAAAAAACAATTGTTTTATACTTAAACAATATTAACATTGTAACATTCATGTGAATGCTGAAAAAGACAATGGTAGTCAGGGTGGCAGCAAATGAATGTTTGAAGAATTTAACAAGGATGACTGTGGAGGGCTGGACAAATCCACTGCAAGGCCTCTGGCTAATAGTAGTTAGATGGCCAACATATTATACTGTAATGGATTAAACATTATAAACAATTTATGAATTATATTCATAAACATTCATTATTCAGTATAGTTTGTAATGTGCTTGTTTGTGGTTGTGGTTAGTATTGCGATGGAATTAGAATAATTACAGGAGACAATCATGCTCCATAGCAGCAGCTAGACAAATGTTAGTCAAATACCTTGTCCATCTTTGCCTTTGTTCAAACCTTAGTTTAAATGGTTGGCAGCACAGTAGTCTCTGCTGGATTTACAACTGAAGCTGGGTGCTAGTGGTTTCTCCTCTTTGGAAGAGAAAATGCATATGGGTGTTACATGAGTGTAGAAAATAATGGAAACATTATTTTCATCTGTATTTATGTACCCCTCGTATTCATTACAACATTAAGGGCATTTTGCAGATTCTCTTATCCAGAGCAACTTACAACTCAAAGTGCGTTATGCCGGGGAAAGGAGTGTTAAAGTGCTAGAGTACGGTAAAAGTTCCAAGTGCCAGAAGAGATTGCATGGACTAAACCCTGTGCATGACCTGTTGAAGAAACACAATGAAAACCATTAACAATATCAACAAAAATCATAAGACAGCAATATAGGTTGCAACAAGTGGGACTATGATAAAATAGATGAGCTAGGGAGGGAAGGAGAGAAGTGCATCCTGAAGAGGTGAGTCTTTAGTATGTGCTTGAAGGTGGACTGCTGTTCTGACCTCCATAGGAAGGTCCATAACCTCCCCATAACCTTATTGGCTAAACAGATTATTCTCTGCCCACAGCTGGCCAAATAGAGCTCTCCCCACTGACCCATTAACCAGACAGACCTCTCCTTGCTTCCTCCTGGGCATCCTTCTTCTCTCATATTGCTGTTGGTGGTCCATGAGTCTCTAGAAAAATTAACATGACTAATGTCTGAGTGTTTGGGTGTAAGATTTTGGTCTTTTGCTAATCGTTAAGCCTTGCTCATAGCGTCCCTTTAAAGTGTGAAATTGCAATCTGACATCATTCAATTTCCACTCTCGCTGTTTCTGCCTATCTCATTTGGACATTAACTGAGCAGTGTTAAAAGAAACCAGCCAGTCACTTTCCCTTTTAATGACTAATAAACTGCAGCTTGCCAGTGGAACAGGAACCAAAAGGTCTTTAAATAAATGAAATAATTAAGAAGCCATGTGAGAAAAGCTGCTCGTATTTTTTTCTTGTCAGGAGGAGGAGAAACTCCCTTTTCAGGCTAGCAAAGCATATAAGACACATAGAGGGGCTGGCAGGAAACCAAGGAATAGTAAAGACATGGTTTGTTTTTTAAAGCTTGTGTTGCTTGCCTGAATGACATCTTAATTCTGTGGGTGATACCCAAATCCACCCATGGAATCTCGGGTATGAGCATCTCAAAATGTCTGAAACTCCCTCTTTGGATAATGGATAATATGTGCTTCCTTTCACATATTATCCAGTTGTATAACGTTTTGATTGGTGAAGCACTTCAGGTACTCTACTTGGCTGGGCTGCTGACCAACCTGTTGGAATAAAGCCTGCAAACCTCTACTGGAACATTGCTGCACCACACTACTACTCAGAACCAAAGAATTCTCACTTTTACAGACATATAGGGCACCCGCCTAGAAACTACAGACCTCCAGACAAGGCAGACAATGTAACAGTGCAAAAAAAATACTGAGAGTGCAATTATGGAGTTAAGAGGTGTTCATGGAAGTGTTGTTGAACTTTTGGCTTTTGTTATGTAAAATGACAGTTGCTCATTTTGCCCTTCATCTTCTGTCTTGCTAATGTGTCCTCCTGTAGCTGGAGTCCTCTGCTGTTCATGTGATACATCATGGCCGTCGGGAGCTTCTGGAGGAGGAGTGCCGTACCCACACCAGGAAGAGGCGTGTCCTAATACCAGAGGACCTGAAGCACCTGATTGTGGATGACCGCCATGGGCTGCTGTACTGCTACGTACCCAAGGTGGCCTGCACTAATTGGAAGCGGGTGCTAATGGTGCTGACGGGTGATGGGCGCTACCACGACCCCCTCCAAATCCCAGCCAATGAAGCCCATGTGGCAGGAAATCTGCGCTCACTGGCCGAGTTCTCTGCAGCTGAGATCAACCACCGCCTGCGCAATTATCTCAAATTTGTCTTTGTGCGGGAACCATTTGAGCGCCTGGTCTCAGCCTACCGCAACAAATTCACCCGTAGCTACAATACGGCCTTCCACAAACGCTATGGCACCAAGATCATCCGCCGGCACCGAGCCAACCCGCAGCCGGAGGCACTTGACCGGGGAGACAACGTGACGTTCCAGGAGTTTGTGCAGTACCTGGTGGACCCACAGACCCAGCGAGAGGAGCCGTTTAACGAGCACTGGGAGCGGGTGCATGCTCTCTGCCACCCCTGCCTTATCCACTATGACATGGTGGGTAAGTACGAGACACTGGAGCAGGACTCACACTACGTGCTTCAGCTGGCCGGCGTGGGGGCCGAGGTCCACTTCCCCACATCCGACAAGAGCACACGGACTACAGGTCACATGGCAGCCCAGTTCTTCCACAACATCAGCCCTCTCTACCACAGGAAGCTCTATAACCTCTACAGAATGGACTTCCTCCTCTTCAACTACTCCATACCCTCCTATTTGAGGTTTAGATGAGGTTAGGGTTTTTTCATTTTTAGTTTTACTATTTGTTGTATTTGTGCATGTGTGTGTGTTTGTGTGTGTGAGTGCGTGTGTGTGAGAGGGATACTGAAGGTTTGTTTGTGGGGTACACCACAGCTTGTATGAATGACTTCATTGGAAATCATGCACATAGTGTTGAGCCACCAAAGGATTTTAGTGGACTTTTCCTTCAAGTTCTTAAATACAAGTTTGTCTCCTGCTGACAGCCTGTGCAGTGGCACTTTTTATGTGCAATGTTTGGTGTTTCACAGGGCTATCTCAATAAATGCCATCATGATCCTAAAGTTTCTTTAAACTCCAGAAACTGGTTTCATCTGAATACAGTCAGGACAGTGTGGAACTGCTAACACACATTGAGCCTCTTCATCTGCTGTCTCTATACTCATGGCTTTGCTTTTCCTAGATAATTTTGTTTGGAATTGTGGGTCTGATTTTTTCAACAACTTTTATTGTAAGGGAAGCTACACTGTTGTGTGAGTCTGAGCTTCCATTTGTCAGGTCTTATCGCAGTCACATGTGTGGCCAGCATTTCACATGGGCCCATGACAATGTATTGGTTCAGCTGCCAAACCATCTCTGGTGTAATTAGGTGCAGCAGTGCTGCCATGTGACTGAAATCTAAAAGCTCTCCCTTCAGTTTGGCCAGAGGATCTCAGACCCTAAGCCCTAGGGGAACCCTCTGTGTGTGCTGGCTTAAGTTCCAACCACAGCTACGAACCCTGAATTACATCAAGCTGTTAATTCTTAATTACTTATTAAAGTCTTGATGATTTCCTTTCCTACAGAATACTCCCATATTGCAATTCTCAGGATTTTTATGTAATAAATGAATGCTTTAATTCTATTATTATGTTATATGGCAAATAATTATTTCAGAAAGAAGTCACAGAATTATATCACTACATTATGCACAAACAGTTTATTCAGTGGAGGTCTAATTGGTGAAAGCATGGACACAGTCACTAAGCCTTAAGACATGTTAATGTCTAAGAGCGAAGCTCTTGTCTCTTCTAGCCAACTGTTTTATCATCCTGCTATTCTGTGGCAAGTACTTAAACGATTACATTTCCCCCTAAGCATGTATGTAAGGCTGAATAAGTGTTGTCCAGTGTTGGGCATTTAAGGCCTCTGATTACTTCAGTTTATTTTTCTTTTCAATAAAAAAGGATGAAAAGGGTCACTCTGATGACCAGTTATTTAAGACACACGTATTTAGTGTCACACCAGCTAGTTAATCAGTTTTGTTGTGCACAGCTCAGAGGCAGGGGGCAGCAGAGAGTGAGTGGGGACTACCTTACACTGAAATTACCACATGGAGGTTGTGCACAGCCAGAGGCAGTGGGCAGCAGAGAGTGAGTGGGGACGACCTTACACTGAAATTACCACATGGAGGTTGTGCACAGACAGAGGCAGGGGGCAGCAGAGTGAGCGGGGAGTACCTTACATTGAAATTACCACTTGGAGGTTGTGCACAGTTTAGAGGCAAGGTACAGCAGAGAGTGAGTGGGGACTACCTAACACTGAAATTACCATATGGAGGGTAAAATGCATATTGCAGGTTAAACTGAGTCTAGTGCTTCAAATATTAAATATTATTCATTTATTATTCATTAAAACAAACAGGAAGGTTTTTTTTACGTCATCTGTTAATTTTATCATCACTTGCCAGCTCAAGTTTAATGGAAACAAGACATAAATGTAGCTAGGCATTACAAATCCCTGCTTCTGTCCAGTGTATTGTGTTCATGTTGTTAAAATATTTCAGCAAAAAGGAACTTGGCAAACACATATTTTTGCTAATTTATTTCTACTGGTATTTGATTGGGATAAAAATATTTAAGCTGAAGTAATATTTTCCACCTCTTCTTCTTGTACCTTAACAAAATGTATTTATATACCAGGAAAATGTGAAAATGAATGTGAAATATCATTATCTCTGGATGAGGGTCTGAAAGAAGGTTATCTGCAGCACAGTTGAATGACACAAACTAGGTAGTTCATTTAGTTTTTATATTTAAGTGAAATGACACCAGGTTAAAAAAACATTTCAACAAATCATTTTAGAAAGACATGTATTGCACATCATTTTAGCTTAATCACAAATCTTAATAATGTGTATGAATAAAATATGAATACACCATGTTTTGTGTTGGTCAGCCTCACTGGGTGTTCTAAGGCGGGCCTCCAGGGCTCTTGCCGTTCAGTGTAAATCAAGCTGCTGATTGTTTGTAATGACCTTAAGTTACCACAATGCTTCAGACACCTAAAGTGAGTTACCACTATTGCCAGAGGTCATTTTTACTTTGTTTTGTCTGGTAGAGGGTGCTGAGACACAACAGACCAATGTGTACTGTATGTGGGGGTAAAGTTTAAAAGAGAAGTTGTTTTACAGTAAAGGGAAGCATTTCTTTGCTATGAATGTTGCGAAGAAAATGTGATATTTATTACTCTGCTGTGATATATGCATGTTAATAACATTCTGTAGTTTACAGGTTAGCTGTTACCATGGTTGTATAAAGCAAAGTATTAAGGTGTCATTATTTTGATGGAACAAGCATTTACATTACATTGGTGGTGTGCCTGTGCATGAATGCTTTGTTCTGTACTTCCTGGGAAAAAGCCTTTGCGTCACTATGGAATGTTTATTGTACGAATGTGAAATTATATGGGTTGCAATGATATATCCAATAGTACAAGAGTTTCAGTATACAGTACACACATGGTTATACTTATTTTTATTTAATTCCAGTTAAGGAATACAAAAATATAATAGGCTTAGAATAACTAAATAATACAAGATAAACATATTTGGACAAATACCTCACCTGTGATTATTCTGAATTAAAACAAATTATGGCAGCACATTAGAACAGGTAAATGGTCTTTCCTTTTCCATTGTGCGTGTACTCAATGTAATCTTACAAAGACTTCACAAAAAACACACAGGACAACAAAGGCAGCAAAGACAAGACTGAGAAATTATGCTTGCAAACATGGACACCACTCAATTGAGGGGAAAAATTACCTGACTTATATTACAGAAAACAGTGAACAGCATCTGAATCTAAGTCTGTGTATTTGTTTAAGTGAAGATAATCAACTGCACAAGCATATTACCTATCCTTCCCTGGTAAATGTAAAATAACTTATCTAAAAGAATTCAAATATCTGTGTACTACCACAGCCTGGATAGAAGTTTTAGTCTAAGGCAGCTTGAATATATTAACTGCTTAACTACTGCAACATATCTGAACAGTAGTTCCACTGTGTATAGTATATTTGTTTTTTTGGTCAGGAATTTCAGCTGAGAAATTGCAGGGAATGAGAGTGGCAGAAGCCTGAGAGTCTGGTATTACAAAAGCGTGCACTGCCATCTGGTCTTAGTACACGCATGCACGCACACACGCTGTGGTCTTCAGGAGACCCTGATAAATTTCTTCTTGGCTTTGTCCAGTCGTCCAGTAGATTAATAGTAGAACTTCACTCCACAGAGAGCTTCGGGGTTCCCTGTGCTGTATTCATGAATCAACACATCTATATGGCACAGTCTTAAAACTGATAAAAGTAAGACTATTCAGAAGTATTTACCTAAAAAATGAACCTCAATGTGTGCGTGCATGCTTGTGTGTTTCTGGCAGAAGCGAATGTGTGTGTGCATGTGGGAGTTATTGTTAATGTGCAAATGCATGTCCCACACCTGCAGCAGCAGAGGTCAGTTTGTGTGGAATCCAGTCCAGTCCAAAAAGGTCAAGGGTCGAGGATCCTGTCCCCAAACAGGGAAGGGGTGGACAGAGGGCAGAGCATGTTAGCATTAGCTGCTTGGCTTCTCTGTGGATGGAGGCTGGTGGGGGCTCTCTCAGAGTCCTGCCTGCTCAGCCAGCAGGACGAGGCGGAAGGACAGCACCAGGAAGCCGGTGCCCAGCAGGTCCCCAAGCGCCGTCAGGTATGGAATGGAGAAATTATCTGGGTTCAAACTCCGCCTCCACATCAGCCTGACGATGAGATCGGCCACGTACAGCAGAATCCCCACCTGCACAGAAATCACCTCCAAGGTCTTATCAGGTCTCATTTCACATTAAACACGCTAACACAGCGCCTCACTCCCTCTGCCTATATACAGAACAGCAATCACCCCCAAGCTCTCATCAGTCCCTTGTGACATATACAGGTCCCACTGTGTGTGACAAGCTGCAGAGCAAGAAGCTCAGCGTTGGCCGCTGGCCTCCATCCGCAAAATAGTATTCAACAAGAATAGTATTGAACAAGATCACTCAATCACCATTAAAAACGACTCATCACTGTCAGTACCCATCAATGGTGTGTTTCAGTAATAAAATAAACAGATTAACAAAAAATTAATAGATCAAAATATTAGAATAAAAAATCATGATGGCTCACACTGAACAAAGAACACTGACAGCGAGTGGTCACAAGGCAAAGTGCAGTGACAGGATCAGATAGACAGGTGGGCCTCATTAAGCTGATATTTACAGTATGACTGCCATTCCCAAATCGGCTGAAAACATGATCAGTGTGTAACAATTCATAACTTGGTACAAGAATCAAAACCTGGACTTGAATTGAAAAATGGGGCTAGTTTTACACTTTAAATATTTTCTTCTTTTTCATACATCTGGAGGGGTTTACGATTGGAAAAAGTCGAAAGAGGCCTTAAATCCAGTGTCCGTTGCCAACTGTTAAACATGGTGGTCGATCTGTAATGGTACAGGCAGCCATCTGTGCCCTGTTATTACAAGCCAAGGACTACAAAGCCATTTTACAAGACCAGATGCAAAGTATGATGCAAATATTGGCTCCTAAAGATGTACCCATATTCTAAGAAGATAACACCCCATACACAAAGCTGAACGGATTCACGAGTGGTTTCTTGGACGCCAGGGTGGAACAGAGCACAGATTTCAGATTCTTTCCCCTAGCCGTTTTCATTTGGTGCTTCCATTATTTTTTCACACACATCTCAGAAATGCAATTTGGGCAGCACCATCACACATACCGGGCCACAGAATCAGAAACGCTGCTCACTGCACAAGACATGAAAACAAACTCAAGCAGAAATAAGAACACAGAGCACTCCAATGACCCGCACACAAACACACACACTCTGGTATGAGCCACAGAAAAATACTAAAGAGAAATGTAAGAATTTGCATCTATATAACACAAAGACTCCAGCTGTGTGATACAGTGTAATGAGAGGGGCTGCAGTCAGCATGCTGCTTTAATTTAGCATATGGGAGCTACACAGCCAGAGTGCTGAGTCACTGCTGCTCTTTAATTACCCCCTGCACAACTGCAGGCTCCACAACCTCAATTTACCTCCCAAATGCCAGTCTGTGCTCTTCCTCTTCACTCAGATTACATGAGTCAGCCCACTGAATTATAATCACCCAGTCCTGACCCAGCCATGTGTGTACTGTTTGTGTGTTTGTATGGTGTGCATTATGTATATGTCATTGTGTACTGCATAGGCCAATCAGAATAATTTCCTCATAATCATTTCCTTATTTTCCTCAGAATCATTTCCTAATTCATCCCATAAACTATTTCTGTCATGTTAATATGGAAACTAACAGGACATAATGACAAATGACAAACAAAGGGTGGACATCCAGTCCTGTAATTTCTTACTGTCTAACATTGGGGTTTGGTGAATTTGCATGTGTGGGACACAGGCTCACAGTGACGATATACCTGGAGTAACGCAGAAAACAGGTAGCAGCAGATGAAGGGGAGCGTGATGGTGGCGTGACCACTCTGCAGCAGGTGGATGGTGTAGAGGAAGACCAGGTGTCCTGGGACCACCAGCAGGAAGAGCACTCGCGCTGACTTAGAATTGACTCCTGTGGGGGGAGAGAAGGAACAGGGTAGCTTTGAGCCCTGGCCAGGATGCCTGTTTGGGACCTTGGCTCCAGATGGGTGTAGGACTGAATGCCCGTAATACTGTTAATGCACTCTCAGCTGAATATGAATCACATACAAGGAACTGTATTGAGGCCATGCATGACTTTTCTTCCTCTTTTATTTCAAAGCAATGGTTTTAAAAAAATTTTTTTAGTATGTAACATTATTTGTAAATTAAATCTCCAATAATTTTTTATTGTCTTTTTTAAAAAATGTACTGACAGCAATCTCTGTCTTAAGGAACTGTATTGTGGCCTCCCATGACATCTTGCATTTTAAAAACTGCAGAATTTGGCTGTATTTTGAGGTCAGCAATTCTCCTAATCAGATTCCGTAATCTGACGTAATGGTAATGTGATGGTGGAAATGTGGTGGTTGCTGATGTTATGGTAAAGTGGTGGTGGAAATGTGGTGGTGGAAATCTGGTGATCCCTAGTGCTATGGGAATGTGATGGTGGAAATGTGGTGATCACTGACGTTATGGTGATCTGGTGGTTGTTGGTGTTGCAGTAATGTGATGGTAGAAATGTGGTGGTTGCAGATGTTATGATAAGCTGGTGGTAGAAATGTGATGATGGCTGATGTTATGGTAATTTGGTGGTCGCTGATGTTATGGTAATGTGGTGGTGGATATGTGATGGCAGCTGATGTCATGGTAATCTGGTAGTAGAAATGTGGTGATGTTATGGTGATGAGGTGGTGGAAATGTGGTGATGGCTAATGTTATGGTAATTTGGTGGTCGCTGATGTTATGGTAATGTGGTGGTGGATATGTGATGGCTGCTGATGTCATGGTAGTCTGGTGGTAGAAATGTGGTGATGGCTGATGTTATGGTAATATGGTGGTGGAAATGTAGTGATAGCTGATGTTATGGCAATGTGGTTGTGGCTGATACTATAGAATCTGGTGGTCGCTGATGTTACAGTAATTTGGTGGTCGCTGATGTTCTGGTGACCACTGATGTTATGATAACTGCAGGTAGAAAGGTGGTGATTGCTGCTGTAATGGTAAGGTGATGGTGAAATGTGGTGGTGGAAATGTGGTGATGGATTGCTTTTGATATGGACCTGTTTTGCTGAAACTGGTTCTGGGGCCCTTGTTAAAGGCCACCTCCAGTCAAAATCATACTACTCAGTCAGATAATATTTTGTTACAAAATCTATCACTGTCATAGTGAATAAAGCAGTTCATTGTGAATAAAACATTTGAATAGACAATGTCAACTCTTCAAAAGAGCCAATCATACAGGAGGGGACTATGGCACTCCCCTCCTCTTAATTCCATTTCAGGTGTGGTGGGTAGATAGATTACCTCATTGACTATTCAATTATCAAAGAATATTCATGACATCCTGAATTTCCTGATAAGTTAAAAAGTGGGACTTCAGTTAAGTCAAAAGTTAGCTTCATTCACAATTGTTGATGAAAAAATATCACACATTGTTATTGATCACAGATCAGTTTTAAGGGAAAAATTACACATTTTACCTGAAAAGGTCTTTAAGATTATTGGCATCATGAACTCTACTAAGTATGGGGATATTTTGGTTAAAAACCTGGTTACCCTGTCAGGAGACTGGAACTTTCCCACAGGTGGACAAGACCCCAACCACATGCCCAAATCAACAAAGAAATGATTTAGTGGAAAAAACCTTTTGCAATGTTCATTACTCAAATGTGTCTGAAAACCAGAAGTGGCCATATCATATCAGTATAAATCTGGAGACATCAAAGTTCTCAAAAAGTTTGGCATGGAGGAAAGTTCCAAGACCCCACCCAAAATTAGTGCTGCTATCCTTTCCAGGGGAGGCTGAACTAAAAATGAGAAAATGTTTTGTCTTCATCAAGGGTGCCAGTAATTTGGGAGTTGACTGTAAGGGTAAGGGTTTGGCTGAAGGACTGAGCAACAGTAATGTAGGTGTGATTATGAACAATCGGACTGGTACCCAGCAGGAGAGGGGCATACCTGCAGAGAAGAAGGAGGCACAGGGGCTGGGCCAAAGTTGCCTCATCTTGTGGGGCAGAATGCCTGGAACGCTCCAGAAATGCAGGTATGTAGAGATGCGGCTGGCCTGGATAGCCACCAGATTCCCCCCCACTCCTGAGACAGAATGAGGGAGACAGCAAAAGTTTGCATGACACAGAGTCTCCCCTCTAGAGTTTTTCAGGCATGGTGGTTGTCACAAAGAACCCTCTAGACGAATGCAGTGGAGGGACACGATTGGGACAGTCTGACAGTCAGAATTGTTTTGCGGTTAGAACTTTTTTTCAGATTTTAACAAAGTGATCAGAATGAGAACATGCCATTCTACATACTGTGCATCATGTTATGTCATACCACTAACATCTTTGAATGCCATGACACACTCTTGTTGGAGGATCTGGGGTAAACCAGTACCCATGGAAACTGCTACCACCCTATTCATTTTCTAACTTGTCTTATCTACATGCTGAAATGAGTTTAACATCCCCTAAAATCACTTTTATCTAAAAAGCATGCCCTGCTGTTTCACATCAAATAACCTTACATACAAATATGTCAGACAAGCTGTGAAAACAATTGCTGAAAATGTCTTGGCTGACAAAACAATTGACCAGTGGTCTACTTCAGTTCAAATTTGATGCTGTTTAATTTAATATATTAGCTAACTAGCTACTAAGCATGTCATACATTTAAAAAAATAATTTTTGGCTTGACAATGACAAAATTTATACAAATTTACTTATTTTAAATGTCATTGTGAAGCCAAAAATAATTTTTTTTAAATGTATGACATGCTCAGTAGGTAGTGGTAACATGTTCTAAGCACAATTCCACTAATTCTCAGAGGAGCTGCCGGGATCAAGCATGACTATTCGCCACTTTTATAAAGAGAAAAAGTATGGAATATATGGGATGTAGTGCTCAATAACATACTATGCCATTGGGATATCTTTAGTATATTCATAGCTACTTATTTTAAGTAAAAGGTGTGCATGACACAAATAGCATGTTGTTTTGAACACAGCCACATACTTGGTAGTACATTGACTTCCTGAAGACAGTGTTTTCCACCTCTGCCAGTTTATGTGTACACTTTTATTTTGATGGTTTTTCTTTAACAAGTTAATTTGCAATTTTCTCTTCCTAACATGTACTTTTCTTTCTTCCTCCAGATAGTTCTAGAAAGAACATTTTGGGTGGTGTGTTGTTCTATCACAATGATTTACAAGCTCACCCTTTCAGAAGGGATTTGCCAGTTTCCCTATAATCCACTAGCGTGGGCTGAGGGAAATGGAGATGGCTGTCACTGATTCCACTTAACATGATGAATGGCAGGAACACTCAGAGCTGTGTGAACTCAGTCTCCTCATCTGATATCAATTAAAATTGTTCCATCATTCTGTAACTTCCAATACCAACAGAAATAATCACTGACCAGGGCAGTGGTGTGTGTGAGAATCTGTCTGTCTCTGATATGTTCTCTGCTTAGAGAATACCATATGGGGCTTCCTATTTTTAAACATGACATTGATGTAGTGATGTTGATAGATACATTTGTAATACATAATACATACATAAATATAGATCATATTTGTCTTGCATTAAGATAAAAATAAAACTTACAGTATTTACATAAAAGCCAAGATTTACATTATTTATTGTAAAATATTAACATATGGCCAAATTTTCACTATAAATGAGTAGCTATCAGCTCATTATAAATGGTTGCATTTTAGGTGCACACAGAGCACTTTGCTGTGTACTTTTACCTTTGAATATTTAATTTGTAAAAGCAGGAATTCTGCTTGCTGCTTGATAGAAACAGCCGGCTGGATAACTGCAATGGAATGGAGAGCACAAACAGACAAGCTCCCTGTTCCTCCTCTACTGATAACTGTTTACATGGCAAAACAGACCACAAAATAAAAAAACAAAAAAAAAACAAACGGGAAGCAGACAGAAGAGACCAGATAAAGGTAGATACAGGTGTAGCTATTACAGGCTGGAGAGAATTTAAAGACCCAAAGGAACTGAAGACCGACACAAAGCTAGCTTTGCTTCTATTTCATGTGTACGTTTTCTGCTTGTAAGTTTGTTGCTGGGTAGAAGTATTTATCAATAAAAATTCTGTTTTGGTAGTGTCTTGGGAGTGTATGGCTGGTGAATAGCTTGGGAGAAGGCTAAAATGTGAGCTGAATTAAGAAAAAAACACTGTTAGGAGGGTTATTTTAGGAAAACTTGATTTTTTAGGAAAAACTTGATTTTGGGAAACAGCAGCTTGAAAGCAAATCAAGAGAGGAAGAAATATAAACAATGATATACACTTGACCTCTCTACAGCAGAAATTGATATTACTTTTGCAAAATTGGCCTCAACTGTGACCTCAGCTGTGTCACACATGGGCTTGGTTTGACTGGATCTATCAGAGAGAGCTGTGATGAAAAAGCATGTTAATAAACAAACATTTAGTGTTCCATTTCCTCTGTTTCTGCCGCATCCTGTTTGACAGTAAACAGACCATACACCATACCATAGACAGCTGAAAGGAAACAGTACATCAATGTCTTTCGATGCCCTACTCCTGGATCTCAATCAACATGGCCCTCACTGCACTTTCAGAACAGGTCTTCATGCTGTACTTTTTAAATGGGTACAGCCATTCTATGTTTATTTAAAGTGAGATGTTCACATAGACACCATTTATTTTGACAGGTAAACTGTATTGCAGATATACTGGTGTGGTGGTCTATTACTGGCTCTGGGCCATGATCACTACTGAGTCCTGAACACCACACTCAAAGCTCTGAGCTGCTCTGAGCTTTATGCCCTGTGAACTCTGTGTTCTGTGCCCTGTGTTCTGAGCTTTATGCCCTGTGATCTCTGTGTTCTGTGCCCTGTGTTCTGTGCTCTGTGCCCTGTGTACTCTGTGTTCTGTGCTCTGTGCAATGTAATTTGTGTTTCACATGCACTGGAGAGAGAAGGTTTGCCTTCTTACCGTTAATGACAGGGGTGAAGACAGCCATACCCTCAAAGTTGGGGTCACTCACACTCTTATGCAGAATAAGACCTCCGATGCTGAGTTTTTGAGGAAAACAAAATAAATGGTTATCAGTTCACAGCTCCCAACTGTCATCATTTCCAATCAGTTATATGTGACATCCTGTGCAATATGGTTTCGTAGAGCTAAACTGCATTGATATCAATGTGCATTGTGCTTTATCAGCTTTTTTGTGTGTAATATTTACATGAATGCTCAGTGTGCAGTGTACTGTGTATGAGACAGTTGTATGCTGAGTGTCTCATGAGTAGGACTGCCGGGCTACACTGAAACAGAAAGTATGGGAATGTGCGAGACCTGCTAATGGACATCGCCATGATGACTGGCTGCCAGCCAGACCACAGAACCTCCTGGATGTCTGGGCTGCGACGGGCAATAATCACCCAGAACGGGATCAGCACCAGAAAGAACACACAAACCAGCAGGGACATGTACCACACCCCTGAAACAAACAGATCAGATAACACACCTCTGAAACACACAGATCAGATAAAACACCTATGAAACACACAGATCAGATAACATACCTCTGAAACACACAGATCAGATAACACATGTGTGAAACACACAGCTCAGATAACACACCTCTGAAGCACACAGCTCAGATAACACACCTGTGAAACACACAGATCAGATAACACACCACTGAGATACAGATCAAATAGCACACGAATGAAACATACAGTTCAAAAAACAGATCTGTGAAACACACAGTTCAGGTAACACACCACTGGGACAGAGGTCAGATAACACACCTATGAAACACACAGCTCAAATAACAGATCTTTGAAACACACAGTTCAGATAACACACCACCGTAAATCTTGACATTGTTGTACACCATACCAGTGTACTGTACTGTGCTGACCTGAAGCCAAAATTATATTGATAAAGTGTTTTTATTTTACTGTATACTCAGTAATTACTCTTGCTTGCAGAGATCTAATACATCTTTCCAGTGCTGTAACTGAGAATGGCTTTTCTAGAAATCCGCTACAGATTTATAATGTGTAAATAATCCTGATAAATACTCATATGAAATGTTTGCAAAAAAAAAAGAAAAGTTGCCTAAACCAAGTTACAAATGCCATCTGCTGGTGCCACAGTGCTAATGCAATGTGACTCTGATATTTCGCATTCCAGCACACCCACCTCATAAGGAACCGTAGATTCAGCAGCTACAAGATATCTCAGAAACACTGGGATTACAAATAGCCTGCCAGCTAATGAAAATTAAAAATGTGAATATATAAAAATGAATTCAGAAAGAAATATTTACTAATGAATACACCTGATTTCTGGGGTGGCACAAAATATTCTTTTTCAATATGACAACTGGTATAATATGAATATTGTATAGTAGTAAATCAAATTTAACTCATATGTTTTAGGATTAGCCTCTTTGAAGCATCATACATATCTATCTGACTTTAAGCTGCTAAATTAGTATATGAGGTGATTTAGTGCATTGTTCATTTATACAGCTGGACATTTACTGAGATATTCTGTGTTAAGAACCTTGCTCATGGGTACAACAGCGGTGCCCTATTTGGAAATTGAACCTCTGTCTTCCCTCCTGAATCCAACAACTTCAATACAGACATGTGATGGCTTCAGAATTAGGTATTCCTTAACTCTAGCAGCCTGCTCTTTGCAGTTCTCTCCCATTCTGAACTACCAGGACACCTGACGTGATCACGAGTGTTTTGGAGAGAGAGAGACAGAGAGAGAGAGAGAGTGTAAGTGAGAGAGCTCCTACCTGTTAAACGCTGCTGACTTTTAAAAAAAATATGCAAATAATTACAATGCCAAGAAACCCTAATTTGATATTACGATATGGCAACTTGTATCTCATGTAAAAAAAGATTGAGTATATTGAATGTATATTGCCCATCATTCTACACTGCCACCCAACAAAACAAAAGGGTTTCTCCCACTACAGCAAAACAAACCATTTCACATTACTGAGACATACACTGGCAAATTGTAGCTCTGTCTGTCTGGATTAATGATGTCTGTTAGCTCTTGTGTTGCAGTCACACCTTTGTACTGGTGGAGGGCGCTGCTGACACCTGCCAGCAGCGACAGGGTGATCAGATCCCCCAGGCTGGCAGCAATGGGTGTAGCAACATTGTCAGGGTTGATGCCCACTTTCCTGGAGCCGATGACCACTCCTATCATGACCAGACCTGCAGACATGAGAGGGGAGTGGGGGCGGGGGGTCAAAGGGTGGAGTGTAGAAGTTCGGAGGAGGGCACTGCCCTCATGAATTCTAGAAAAGTTTTTAACCTCACTGAAAGCTCCATATCCATCCACCTAAATCAGCTGCATGGATAGCAACACAAAGTGTGTTTGCTGGACGCCTACAGAGCAAATAATTAATTACTACTGACAAAAACAGAGCACAGAGATAAATGCTTAGTATTCCACAGTGGTGTTGGTGCTGAAACCTTGACAGGAAGAGACCCAGTAAAAAAATGTTCCCCAAATTTTTAAGTTAATAGCCATAATAATAGTCTTTATGGTGTTCTCCACACTCACATTAACATGGGAGATACAGAGAAATACTGAGAAAAATTAAGAGTTCAAAGAGGCTACGATTTAGGGCTATACCTGACTTTTGTCAAATAGGATTTGGCTGTTCAATACAAAGATTTGACTATCCGTTCCTTTTTTTCATATATACTCTCTGGCAATCAGAAAATCCATTGGCATGACTTTCAGTGATGACTCTGACCACATTAACATATTCAAATCCAATATGTGACCCGACGCGGGCAAACCCTCCACATTTTAGGCGATGTCAATTTTACAGGAGAGCATAAAAAACGGCAGGCGGGCAGTATTTTGTAAAAAATGAGATAATGGTGGATTCGAATTCCTGAAGTGCTTATGTATCATCTCCCTTTTTGTTGAAACTGAAAATAACTTGTAAGTTTGAAAAATTTAATGAAATATCGAGGCAAGTTGGTCCTCCAAGAACTGACAAGGGAGAAAACGTCATCAACTCAGCATTATATTGTACTATTAAACCAAGCGTATCATACGGTTTCGTCTTCTGATACAGTTATGCAGCATAAGATCTCCCGGTCACATTAGTTCTGATGTCAATTCGCACTACTAAACAATTTTGATAAAAAAAAGTAACTGAAATAATGCTTGATTTATGGCTGAAACCGGCGTTTTCTCTCTCTATGGTGCGTAGTTCCGCTTGCTTTGCTTCTTCTAGTGTTTTTAGTAAACGTAGTCCTGAATGTTCATTGGTTCACACCAACGTGCCGTTTTCCAACAGTTCATAGCCTACTTGTTTGTTTACTTTTTAGGAAAAGTTTATTTGCGTGTTGTTAGAATCATGGACTACGATTAGAGTGGCGGCAGCTCTCAAACATATTAATTAACTGAATCTCTCCGGTGCAAGAGACGGAACTCAGTGGGAAGAACTGGTGAGAGATTACTTTCTTGAGGTGAAGGAGGATAACATGCACCTTGTGCTGTCAGACTTGGAAGATGAGGACAGCAGTGATGAAGAAACCATTCCCGACTTGAATAAAAAGTACTGTATGTGAAAGAGGTCACGAAGCGGATTTTGAAGAACCGATAGATGATGATGATGATGATGAAGATGATGCAACTTTCACTGTTGTCACTAACGGAGCCGAAGATACAATGCAGTTAGTTGACGTTACTGACTCTGATTGTGACCAACAACTTACAGAAATTCTCAGTTTCACAAGCGGTTGCGGTCGAAGGCGAAAAGAAAACTCAAAGCTCGGCCAGGAATCCTGTACAAACTGCCTCATGAACGCATCTATGAGCTACGCTACATGGTAAATGCGTTGTCACAGCTGGAAAAGGACATGTTCACTGTACATCACTACTTTTTGTTGTGCCTTTTTGTATTTTATTATAAGCTACAGTGTTGTACGTGTCATTAAAATAGTCTCTTGTTTTATAAATATATTCAGACTATAACCACGCACTTCTATTTCAGGTGCCCAGAGAATCACTGTAGCCCTCCGTTAGTCCTCCACCTATAAAAATGGAAATAAATCCCAACACCACTCCAAAGAACAACGAGAGGGATTCTCAGCCATCATCAGCCATTAGTCCTCCAGCCTTTCAGATGCAATTGCATCCTGGGATAGCTTTTTGATCAGAGCTGAGTAGGTGAGAATGAGAGCAATGCCACTTTGAACACACATTAATACTGTCTTTAATATAAAACAATAATGAGAGCAACTGTTAATGTACCAAAGTCAGAGAATGATTAAGAGACATACAAAGATAGGCTGGGAATGAGAAGAGTAAAAAGAAGTTTCACAATTTACCACTAAATTAATGTTTTAACTTGAATTATGTTTTTTCATATTTTATATAAATTTATGAATTATTTTTTTTTCAAAGCTGCAAATTCAAAATGACCTCACTAATTGATTAAATCATTATCCTAATCTAACCATTATAAGCATTAATTCCTTTTCTAAAAGTGATTTTTGTGCTGAGAATGTATACAAAAATGAAAAAGGCTGTTTTCTCAGAACTGCAGTTTGCAAAAGTATAATGTTCTATTGAACATTATGGCCATAATGTTCTATTGAACATTATGGCCAAAGTATTTCTTCAATCTTGGCAAGTGATACCTCATTTTGTAGCTCTGAATCTGTACTTCAGTATTATGTGATAAAATAAAAATGTGAATTTTGCGAATGTGCCCCTCAAATATACGTCCGGTCACAATAATTGTGTTATGTTAATGGAAACATATTTTTTAGCATTTAAAAATCAATAAAAGACAGCTGCATATGATGGAAGATTTGAAATGCAGCCTATTTGAATTGCTGACATATAATGTCGGGCTACCATATAGATTTGTCGGGAATAATGAGAGAGGCAACAATAAATTAACAAATGATTATGTTACCGTATTATATTTAGATGAAAATAAAAACAGTAGACCTGAAAATTTAAAATAAATTCACCTAAATAGTTTTTCGCACGTTGGTTTGGGTTTTCTTTTAAAAAACCTTCCAATTTGTCTTTAAGGTGTGTGTGTCTCCAAAAAGTCTGCACAGTTTGGAAGGCTTCATTGCACTTTTGCTGAGCACAGCCTGGCAAATTACACAAATGGGCTTTGTGGGGAATCCACCTAGCATAGGTTGGGTCATAATTTTGAGTAAATACTCAATGCTTTTTTTTGCCTCTGGCCCCTCGTTTCTATCAGTAGAATTGGAGGACGCTTTAAAGAATAAATCCAGACTTACTTGTTTAGAACAAGCCATGACTGACAAGGATGAACGACAGCTCAAACTAGCTAGCTAGTAGATTATACTTGGGACGTCAGGAGAAGATGCAAATGAGTGACTGAGTTAGAACGAGAGTGAGAGAGGGTGCATGGTGTTGGCGTGGGGAACATTCTACAAGCAAGATTCTAGAATCTTATAAACAATATGAGCAGTTCAGTCAAGGGGGAGGTGACCTGGTGACAGAACAGCATCAGAGACAGTTTAGATTTCAAAGTTGATCTAACAAATGAACGGCAGTGTGTTGCGGACCAGCAGCCTCCTCGCCGTGAACCGGTGCCGGTCCACAACCTATTGTTTGAGTAACGCTGGTGTTTGACTGGTGTTACTGTAACAGAGACCAGAGTGGGTACAACAAGACTAATGTAACTTGTGTTACTGTAACACAGACCAAAGTGGGTGTAACAGGAATAATGTGATTGGTGTTACTGTAACGCAGACCAGATTGACTATAACAGGACTAATGTGACTAGTGTCCCAGAGTAGTTACCCAAGGACAGTGCTGCTACAAAGGCTGTGGTTACACTGCTGGCACAGAGTATGGCAGCCAGGTCCAGCTCCACCCCGCGTCTGGATAGTGCACCCAATCCCACTGCTGCTACAGCAGCCAGGAACCCCACCACAGTGGCCTGCACCTGAGGAGAGAGGGGGCAGTTAGGGGGGTGGTCTCAGTTTTAAACTGGGCAGGGCTGACCCAAACAAGGCCTGGCTGCTTGCTGAAGCATAAAACTATACTGTTCAGTGAAAGATTTTCCAACAGCCAGTCCATCAATCAGGAATACTTTGTTTTTGGCATAAAATATGCACACATCTACATACACCGATAAGCCAAAACATTATCCAGTCCAGGCATTCATGTGGATGTCAATTTGATATGTGCCACCAAACTTAACATCGCGGCAGACTAGGCACTCCCCTTCATGGCAATGGTATTCCCAGATGGCTGTGGCCTATTTCAGCAGGATAATGTGTCCTGCCACATGGTACACATTGTTTGGAAATGGTTTGAGGAACATGATAAAGAGTTCAATGTGTTGCCCTAGTCTCCAGATTCCCCAGATCTCAATCCGATCAGGCATTTGTGGGATGTGCTGGAAAAAAAATTCTGACCCGTGGCAGCTCCACTTCGCAGGATCTGCTGCTTATGTCCAGATACCACAGGGCATCAACAGCATATTAGGCAGGCAGTTCCCATTGTTAATTGGGAATCTATCAATACTGATGTTATAGTGATCATATACATATAATCATTCTGGTTACAGTCTGTCTCCATTACAGTCTAAAAGAGTCACCTGAGGGTCAAGGCGAAGCAGCCGCCACAGCTGCCGAAGGTGATTTGATTTACTAAGCGAAGAAGCACATTGGTTGTGTGGCAGTATTTCAGTTTTTAAAGATGTACTGGTCACTGAGAAGTTGGGAGTGATGTTTCTTCTTGGGTAAAATAACATCACTCCCAACTTCTCAGTGACCAGTACATCTTTACTGCATATCACTTCTGACTGAGTGTGGTTGTCTCGTGTAAAAACCTGTTGATAAATTAAGTGTGAAACTTCCAGAAATGACAATACTATATCCAAATTCAAGCATTTTTAGCAAGCCAGCTAGGTTACTGTACAGTAAGATATATTGTGTGTGTAAAGTTATCTGAATGAGTGCCATGTTACTGTACAGTAAGACATGTTGTGTGTGTGAAGTTATCTGAATGAGGGCCACGTTACTGTACAGTAAGATATATTGTGTGTAATGTCACCTGAATCAGGGTCAGGTTACTGTAAAGTAAGATAAATTGTGTGTGTAAAGTTACCTGAATGAGGGCCAAGTTACTGCACACCATTGTCCACTGCTGATTGGGGTCATCCATCTGACCTATGTTGGCCTTTGAGAAAGTCAGGAGAGTAAGTGTCATCTTTCTATTCTTACCATCATCATTCTATGCCATCTGTATCCTCATCACCTGTATTACCACCACCATAAAGGGGACCAAAATACTGTAAAATTCCTATGTACCAAAGGGTGGCGCTAAAGCCTTTGTTCACAGTCTGATACAGCACAGTCTGATCCAGCCTACATGCACATTTTCTCTCACCCCAGTGAGAGAATGCAGTATTGAGGAACAGTGTTGAATGCAGTGTTGCAAACCCTATTTACTGGTAACTGCTACTCATTTAAGTGCATCACATTTAGAAATAAAAGGCTGTCTTCAAGTCTTATGAAATTACAGGTAGGCTGCTAATCTGACTCTGGATCATCATTCGTCATCATCACCTTCATCACCACCACCAATAATCACTGTAAAAATCATTATTTTAATACTACTACATATTGAGAAAATAGGACAAGCACTATTAAATCTCAGTGATTCTCATGTAGTGGCCTGCTAAGAAAATTATACACCTCAAACTGAAATGCTGAGACCGTTTAAGCTTAACAAAATCACAGTTTATCACAGCGCTTTGCTTTATTGCAGCACAAAGACTCACTCACCTTGGCCCTCTCTCCTCACATACACTGCGTCAACTGATTGCTCGCCTCTATCTCATACACTCTGTCTTATGCAAAATGTGGGCAGGATTAAAGAGAGATTGTCTTTAACTCTGGTTTTATTGTGTTTTAATTATTTTGTTTTGTCATTATGGATGTTTCTTTTAGTTTTTTTTTACAGAGCAGACTGGGTTCTGATGGATTTACAGTTCTGTTACGGGTTTTTTGCAGTTTTATTATTGTGAATTGAAGCTTATTGCTTTTTTGTTTCAGTAAGTACTGTTGTCACTGTTTAAATAAAATAGATATTAAAATCAAATCTTTCTGTCTCTCTAGCATGAATACTATAGATAAACAAGGATATCATATACAAAGATGATTGTGACAACATCATATAATCCTAAAACGATTGTAAAACTACTACAGTTAACACTACTATTATAATAACTGAGGTAATGTACAACATTTTTCAACATGGTGGGCAGTTAACCTAGCTAGCTACATTAACTAAGTAGCACTAGCTATGATAAGTTCTCTAATAAGCAGCAGTAACATACTGTGGGATCTACAACCAGACCACATAAACAACAAGAAAATCAACTGAAGAAATTGGCAATAGTTTACCTCATTATTCATTCTTTATTCTGTCATATTTAATAAAGCATAATTGCAAACTTCACCGTTCATAATAAAAGTCAGAAACAGATTCAAATTCAAATAAAATTAGAGATGAACTTATCCTGTGTAAATAGATTCAAATAAAAAAAGTTAGAAATGAACGTATCATATGCTAATTTTTGCTTTTCAGACTACAATACATACATAATGCACATACCCCTGCAGAACAGACATACTTGGTATTTCCTTTTGTAGTTTCAACTTTTCAGCCTCCTGCCTCAGCCCTGACCCATGGTGACCAGCCCTCACGTCTACTACAGACGCAAAACCAAACCTTGGAGGATAACGAAGACAACTGACATTCTGTCCATGCACTCGCACATACCTAGTCCAAAGGAGATGGAGTACAAGCTTTATGAAAAAGAAGAGCTGAGGAGAACATTAAGGCTGCACAGTGAGGAGATCAGGGAAAAAGCATAGCCATGGCACAGTAGAGTAGGTTACATTAGCAAAGCTATGTACTCACTGCAGTGGAAAGCCGTGAAGCCAGTGTCATCTCCAGGTTCCCTTTCAGTCCCACCAGAGCTGGCACCAGGATGAACACCTCTGTGATCTTCCTAAACACCTCCCAGTGCTGAAAGCACAAACCACAGTCACAAAAGGCCTGCCACAAACAGCACCATAGTAATCGATTACAGAGAACCTCCACTCTGAAGAGTCAGATCACATGGCCTAGCTGTAACTTTGAAGAGCTGGACCCAACCATATTACCCAAAGCATTAACAACTTGAGAGTATGAGACACTGAATATTTGAACAATGCAAATTTTATCACTCCTTATAATTCTTCTAAATTAGTCTTTTGGAAAGTATTTCTAAATGGTTTATATTACAAATTATGCTGTCTGTTCCTTTAAGTGTGTTGAAACTACTGATGAAACAAATTTAAATGAAAGGTACTGATGGTTTTCTCCTATTTTATTATTAATGTGAAATTCATTAACTGGTGCTCACAGGAGAGTCTTGATCCACCTGAAATAGACAATTAAGACTGTGGTCATAATAGCCAACACCAAGACCAGAGGACTGATAAGACTTGCATACTTTACTGTTATCCGTTCTAATTACCATATAGCCACGACACTGATTACACTGGATAACCTTTTAGCTAAGCTGCTGGGTTTAAGTTGGTTCCCATGTATTGCTTGTATTACTTCCCCCAAGAACTACAAGAACACATTCAGGCTGCACTATACTACAGCAAGGCTAGCACTAGAGCTCTCCTATTTTACATCCAGGCTACACTGAACTACAGTAGGGCTAGAGCTAGGGCTCTCCTATTTTATACCCAGGCTACACTGTCCTACAGCAGGTTAGTGCTAGGGCTCTCCTTCTATTTCACATCCAGGCTACACTGTGCTACAGCAGGGCTAGTGCTTAGGGTTGCCACCCATCCCGTAAAATACGGAATCGTCCTTTAATTGACAATAAAATGTTGCTGTGGTGGGTGTCCCTTGTTTTCATTTCTGAAAGGTGGCAACCCTACTAGTGCTAGGACTCTCCTCCTATTTTACATCCAGGCTACACTGCACAACAGTAGGGCTAGTGCTAGGGCTCTCCTTCAATTTCACATCCAGGTCACACTGCGCTACAGCAGGGCTAGTGCTAGGACTCTCCCATTTTACATCCAGGCTACACTGCACTACAGTAGGGCTAGTGCTAGGGCTCTCCTTCTCTTTCACATCCAGGCTACAATGTGCTACAGCAGGGCTAGTGCTAAGCCTTTTCTCCTCCAACATGAATTGCACTGCAGTGTTGTGGAGCAATATCAGACCAATTTCTCCACAGCAAAATATTATCACTCATTCAAATCACTGAGCCACTGGTAACATTATGTAGCCAACCATACTGGGGTTCAGGACCTACTAAAGTTCCTAAGCTGTAAAAATTAACAATTTTGTCGCTTACTTTCAGTATCAAATTTATTCATAATGTTGCATGAGCACATGCACATGCTTATCATTGTAAAATGATGCCTAAATGAATCAGAGGGCATGAGCTGTGCTTAGATTGATTTTCAGCCAAAGAAGAGTACATGCATTCCACTTTAACTCCAGCTTTAACAATAAAGGCATGCATAAATACACACAGAAGTGCACTGAAGCAGTGTGTACTGTAAAGCATGAGCAGAGACTATTTTTAACCAGTAGGACAGAGCCAATTCACGAAATGCTGTATCACCTCGGAGCGGGCTGTCGTCCTGGGATAGATGGCCTAGCTCCACCTCGCCCCCAGAGACTACGACACACCCAGTGCCTCCATACTTCCTTCCATGTTTGTCTCTCCCTGTCACCCACCTTGACTTTAATCACAATCTGCTGAACCCTCTGCCGCAGTCACCTTCCCCTGTGAAAACCACCCCCCCCCCCCCCACCCCGCCCCCCACCTGCCCCATCCCACTACCCTTCAGCTCCTGAGTATCCCAACATTATGGACACCCCTGGAAGAAGAGTTAATGAAATGCAATGTCCAGGGAGCACATCTGTCAGACAGGCAGGGGCCATTGTTTCAGCACGGTTACGAGTGAGAAAGCAGCCAGTGAAGTGGTACCTTTCCTTAATCGGTTTGCCCTCTCATGAGCAACCTTAAAACAGAAACAGAGTGCACTTCTTAACTGCTAATCTACATTATTCTGATTTCATTTAAACCTGCAGTCAGACCACTCTACTTTCCACTTGATTTTATCAGCCTGTAACATCATAAAACTGCTGAATCGTGACAAAGCATCTCTCAAACAGGCACACAGACACAGAAAAACGTGCAGACAGACAGATAGACTGGTGGGTGCGTGCTCACACACATACACAAAACATGCACTCAAAATCAAACACACACACACATTTTTTTAAAAAGAGAAACCTGCAGGCTTATGTATTAGCACAAACATTGATAATTTTAAACAGAGAACTGTAGAAACACAAACATGCAGCTAATTTTATGCCGAAACACACACACATGGGGAAATAAACAAAAGAACACACAAACACTCATACACAAATTCACACACCATTTTATAGAGAAAACAACAACATGTAGACTTGCATAAACACAAAACACACACACTTAAATATGTGCACAACCAGACACACTTGTCTGGGATCATGAGCTAACCAAAATTCGACACTCAGAGCCCCTATTTGCACAGTGTCCATGATGATGCCAGCAGCCACCATGCCCAGGCCGGCCCCCAGGTAGGGGAGGAGCACCTGAGCTGCAATGCCCTAGGAGCTCTTGGGCAGCAAGCTGTATACCGAGCGCGTCACCCGGCACACACGCACGCACGCACGCACACACACACACACACACACACTACCTCAGTCCCAAAGCCTGGTATCCACAAGTTCTTCCTGTTGCTTCCCAGAAGTAAAAATTGTTTTAGATAAGAATACCAGCAGTATGGGAACCAACTGACAAAGGAAAGCAGGTGGTCTAAATCAGGATGGTCCTTGAACATTCTTTGTTAAACTGCGGTCTTTCACCCAGAGTTTTGTAGTCCACAGTACAGTCTATTGAGCTCCAGGTCAAAGTGGTTGAGAGGTGGCCTGTGGCTCATGGTGGCAGGCCTCTTTCACACCTCACTGGCCACCAGGCGCGCGGCAGAGGGGCTGCGCTCAAAGCCCTTCCTGCCCCCGGCCTTCAGTAGTACCCAGGCCCTCCTGCACAGCGTCACCAGGGAAGCTCCCAGCTTGCTCTTATTGGCTGGCGGCTGCGGGTGGATGGTGGCGCTGCCACTCTCTGGCCTGTCCCCCATTTCTCCTGATGTGCTGCAATCGTCGAGTGTGTGGGCAACACGGACGTGGACCCCAGATTCGGCCAGCGGGGAGACATTTACTGGCGGTGGAGTGGGGGGATGGGTGGCAGGCTGGCACCGTGGCAACTGTCTGAGTACAGCCTGCAAGTCTGTCCGATCCCTGGAGGGAGGGGTGTCCACACCGGGGACTGGAATAAAAGAAAATTGATGCAGCTCCTCCTCCTTCTCCTGAACCTCCTCTCCTATCCTCTCCTCTGAGTCTCTCTCTCTCTCTCCGTAGTCAAACAGGTGCAGTACCTGTCAGAAACCTCAGCCCCAGATTACTGCAGAAGCCTTGTCTCTCTCTGTCTCCCCTTTAGTCTTTATCTGACAGCAGGTGCATCAGCCTGGCTCTCTCTTCCTGTCTGCAATGTCAGAGCAGAGTCTGTGTCCTCTTCATATCTGTGGTGAATCGTGCTCTCTCTCTGGCTTGCTCTCTCAGGCCTGTGTTATCCGCAGCTCGCTGTCTCAGGTCTGTGTCTGGGTCCTATCAGTGACATCAGCTGTGAGCACGGCGCTGAGCAGATAACAGCCCCTGCACTCTCATGCAGAGTCCCTCTCTCTCTGATTAGTCACACAGCGGCGGCAGAGGCAGGCACGCCGGTGGTGGTGAGGAAGAGAGGCAGTAGCAGGACTCTGCCATATGGTGCGGCATGGCGTCCCTGAGACGTGCAGTGGAGAGCTGTCCTCTACTGCGTCTCTATCACTGCACTGACTCACTCACTCACACACACACTCACATTCTCAAACACAATGCACTCACACACAAGCACATGCACACTCACACAAACGTTCCCAAACACAATACACTCATACATGTGCACACTCACACACACACACAGACACACACACTAACATTCCCAAACACAATACACTCACACACATGCACACACACATTTTGATTGCTAGCGTGCAAGTGGAATACTGCCCAGCAGCCTTTCAGCGTTAAGTTACACTATCTGCACCACTAGCCTTATTATTTGGGAACTTTATAATTACCTTCATCAACAGTAAATTTTGTTGTACAAATGAAGATTACCCAGCCAATGCTTGTTTACCTTGGGAAATAACAGAGGAGCTACTCCCACCTGCAGCTAAACCAAAATACAAAGTAAATCCCAAATGTGCAGTGGTTCCAGCAGTGATGGTAGATGAAAAGTGATGAAAGAGGAACACTAAGCAGATGGACTAAGCAATACGACTAATCAAAGAGGCCTGTTCCAGGCGCAACTTAAGAAGGGTATCTCCCCTTCTCCCTGGTCCTCGCATACTTTATTTTATGGTGGGGGAGTGCCTGAAGTTTTATCCAGGATTTAATCTTATATTGAAACTTTAACAACTAGAAAACACAAGGCATCCCTTCAGTATTAAAATTTCTGTGATCAGCTCTTTACAAGCATCACAATGACACCAAACATGAACATATGAACACCCACACAGACACACACAAACGCTCCAGAAGGGGAAGCCAGAGGGAGACAGGTGATGGCCCCCTGTGGTTAAGGACGTTTGTCAAAGGAGTTTATATTTGGGGGCGTCTTAGGGCTTACCAAGAACAAAGAGGGCCGTACCACACAAATTCTGCTTTAAACTGGTAACCCCACATGTTGATCCAATCCATATTGGCCATCATAGGTGGTTTGTATTTATTTCTGAATAAAGGTCTATTCCTTGCCATATTTGAAAGGCCTGTTGCTTCTTTGACCACCAGGTTGGAGGTGCTTATGAAGGAGGGGGACCATATGAGGCAATGGCCCATAAAAGAAGAGAGCAGGGTAAATAACCATAAAATGGTTGATGCTCTCCCAACATGCTTGTTACAGAACAAAGCCTAAAGCTTTAGCTTATTCCAGAAGACAGCCTGAAAGTCTGAAGCTTTAGATTATTCCAGGAGACAGACTGAAGCAGACTGAAACTACCCAAACTAACATTATTTATCCAGCAAATATCTTTATTATAACAAATTGAATCTAGGAAAGCAGTTTTGTGGTTATGCTTTCAATTCTTATTAATTATTGAACATTTTCATATGGTACAAATGAATTTAGACTGATCAGCTGGGTTTCCAAGTTAGGTATTGTTTGCATGTTCAACAACTACCATGATTTTAAATATTTTTTTCTATCGAACATACACATTTATATTTCTACCATATACTAATGTATTACAATGTTTGTATCTTTTGCAAGTGGCCTTATATTTAAAGTGAGACATTATTATAGCATATAAGGATATGACAATAAATCGAAATTCTATATATCGTGATCCAAAAATATTACAATCCATTTTGTAAGTCAGAAAATGATATTGCGATATTTGCTACTTTGTATTATACCCTGGTATTTAACCACAAACGAGATGATCTGGGATGATCTTACAACCACCAAAATCTCTCTGCCTCTCTTCCAAATGAAGGATACATCAGTGTATCCTACTGCGGAGGTCTTTTCACATTACTGGGTGATATCATTGTGCTCATGTCCAGTCAGATTAAAAGACCATCCCACAGAATATTTCAACATTGAAAAGTTCTTAAACATGACAAGGGATCTACCAACACATAAGTGCCAGAATGGTAAAGGATAATCAGATAATTTACATTAATAGGGAACCATTACTAGGGCTGTGTATTGGCAAGAATCTGGCAATACGATATATATATCACGATACAGGGGTAACAATTCACTATATCACGATATGTTGTGATACTGTAAGCAAGGCGAAATATTGCAATTTTTTAAAAATCTAATTTTAGGAAAACTGTCATAGTATAAAGAACACACCACCATATGCATTAAATCTGAGTAAAAAATGTTTACTTTTTATGCAATCAGAACAGTGGGATCTGCATTTGCATTTATCACAGTACCTGTAACATCCAATATTATAGCTCTGCTTTTTGTACCAGCTGAGCGAAGGAATTATCATTTGCCTATGTCAGTAAAAAAATAAAATATAAGTGCTTGCAAGATTCTTTAGATAAACAAATTTAACAAAAAATTTAAAGAGACAGTATTACATAACATTATGACCACCTGCCTAAATGTGTAGGTCCCCCTTTTACCACCAAAACAGCCCTGACACATCGAGGCAAGGACTCCACCAGACCTCTGAAGGTGTGCTGTGGTATCTGGCACCAAGACATTAGCAGCAGATCCTTTAAGTCCTGTAAGTTGCGAGGTGGGGCCTCCATGGATTGGACTTGTTTGTCCAGCATATCCCACAGATGCTCAATTGGATTGAGATCTGGGGAATCTGTCAACACCTTGAACTCATTGTAGTGTTCCTCAAACCATTCCTGAACCATTTTTGCTTTGTGGCAGGGTGCATTATCCTGCTGAAAGAGGCCACTGCCATCAGGCAATACCATTTCCATGAAAGGGTGTACATGGTCTGCAACAATGCTTAGGTAGGTGGTACGTGTCAAAGTAAAATCCACATGAATGACAGGACCCAAGGTTTCCTAGCAGAACATTGCCCAAAGCATTACTCTGCCTCCATCACGCTTGCCTTCTTTCCATAGTGCTCTGTGGTCCAGTCGCACCAGTCGCATCGTTGGAGTGGAAAAGTCAAATGGCTGAACATAGATTACAACACTGCTACCTAGCGGACGGGGGTTTAAACACAACACAAAATGAACCACTGTCTGCCATGAATCTTTGCATGTAAACTGTTCATTAAAAATTGGTACAGTTTTTGAGAATTGATACAGTATCGCAAAACATAATATCACGATACTTAAGTGTATTCATATTTTCTTACACCCCTAAACATCACTGTTTGCTTTTTCAAACATATCCACATTGACGCAATATTTTCACATTTTTGAATTGTAATTGAGCAAGTTACTGTAGCGGCAGGTTTATTTATTTCCTTGTCCATATGTTTATGTTAAATCATGATCAGAATGCAAGTAACTGAAATTCATAGTTTAATGCATCAAAAGGGCTGGTGGCGGATGAGAAGTTTAGGTATCCTCAGAATAAGTGGAAGTTACACAGCTTAATTGCCAAGATCGACTTTCATGAAGGGCTAACTGGATAACCTGTTCCAATTTTTCATCCTCATCTCCTCGACATACTTCTGGGATAGGAAATGAATGGAGGAGATGAGGGGATGAGGAAAAAGTATTGGAACGCACCCCTAGACTAGCAGAACTTGAAAATGGCTGCAGACAGTAATCAAACGTCTTAAGAATTTCTGTTGTTACTTTGGTCTCTTTATGTGTTGTCTATTAGAGAACTTTATTCAAATGAGAATTTATTTTGTATTTTGCATGGCTGAAAATTAAATATCAATTCTGAATATTTATACAATATAAATGTGGTGAAATGTGGTGATATTGAATCATGAACCTCATATTGTATATTGAAGCATATCATGAGATAACTATAACGTCCCATCCCTATAGCTGAGGACATGTTACTCTCTCAGACTGTCGCAGCTGAGTGTGTGTTACTGTCTTACGCAGGTTCAGGTGAGTGTGTGTTACTCCCTCACACTGATACAGCTGAGTGTGTGTTACTCTCACATTGGTGCAGCTGAGGTCAGGGTCATGTCTGGACTACTGCCACGCACATCAGATTTGAGTGCTGCCGCCCTCTGAAACATTTATTGGTTTTCCTCCCCATTTGTGTAAATTGATGTTGACAGGTTTTAAAGGCAGAGAGAGGTCTGGTTCTCCGAAATGAGTCGAAGAGGAGGAGGACGTAGCGTCTCTTTTGCGGTGGGGCTGGGGGTGTACTCTCTCCTTTAGCACTGCATCTGTGTGCCTGGGCCTGGTGTGTAGGGGTAAGGCGGCCTGCAGTACCCACAAGAGGCAAATGTTGAGGTCTTTTTGCAGCAATAACTCAAGAAAGCTTTAAATAATAAACATTAGAAAATAACAGGGAAGAATAATTAATTGTTTTGACAGTTTGCGCTCAAGGTGTTGAAGGAGGTGTCTGAGCATGGAGGTTAAACATGACAGATTATCATTTCAATTAATTTTCTCATCATTACTCTTGGGTGTCACGTGGTATATTCAGTTTCATTACAATTGTGTACACTTCCATTCTTGCAGATGATTTGTATTATGTCCTTGATTTCCTGCACTCATAAAAGCATTATGAGCTGTTGAAGTGTGCCTTACTACAGACATTTGCAGGCATCTGTCCAGTTTAGTTGGGTCTACTGGCCGATAAACAAATGAATAACCTTCACAGCCATGACTAAAAATACCCTCAAATGAAGGGTTTGGCTGAGGACCAGCTGGCCAAGGCGAGAGTTTAGTTTCTCTCCAGAACACTGAAATGAATATTAAACATCTTTGTTATAACACTGGCTTTCTATAATGCCCACATTATTTTTGTTTTCCTACTTTTGGGCTATTGGTACTGAGGAGACTCATGGTTTGAGTCACAGGTATAGGTGAGACAATTCTTACCATCGTCAAAATGTGTATTTTCTGTTTGCACTCTCTCCTTTTCACATTAAATCTTTCATCAGTTCCACATACATAATCTTTCACTGTACTCTGTTTAACCATGCTAGTTATTTTCTGTTTCAAAGTATTTGGAACACATTAATTATTTGTCAGGCAGCAACATTTCACAATGCTTTTGAAAACTTATAACTCAGAGGATTGTACCAAATGGTTTTACTTTCCAAAAGGTGCCATATCAAAGAACTTTCTTCTGAATATTGAAGAGTATATAGGTTTCTTTGAGACTGATCAGGAGTCTGCATGAGTTGTAATGGTGCCTGAAAGTTAAAGTATTATATATAATAATTTGACCCAGGTCTAGATGGTGCTGTCCTGTAGAATACTAAATCTAAATTTAATGACCTGGCATAGCTGACTCGACACCAATGCAGGGCTTCTGTGGCTTTCTGCGTCCGGACTGTCTGCTTGCCTCTGCTGACAAAGGAGCAGCTTACATCTCTGTTTCTGCAGCCTTCTACCTGCAGACTGCTCTTTCCACTGACCTGACATCAGCTCAAGGCACTGCATCTATACTGCTTCCATCAGCTGATTCAGATGTTATTCTCACAGGAGAAGGCATTCCCCTTCCCTTAATTCACTATGGTAAAGAAGCATAGGCTATGTCAAATCCAAATCCAATCCTGGTAGTAAAGAGCTTTCTGCTCATTACTGTAAAATGAGTTTGTAATTTGGAGTCACACAAGTCCTCCCAGTTCCAAACCTTAGCCAAGATTAGCCTCCTATAGAAGCATGTAGCATGTAAAGCAGGTAGTGGTGAATTCCTGCTAACAACCAGATATAGCTGACCTTGGTAATTTGGAGTCACACAAGCCCTCCCAGTTCCAAACCTTAGCCAAGATTAGCCTCCTATAGAAGCATGTAGCATGTAAAGCAGGTAGTGGTGAATTCCTGCTAATAACCAGATATAACTGACCTTGGTAAGAAAGTCCAGTCAACCATCAAATCTAACTTTCCTTTTAATCACATTCTAAAAAAACACATTCTCCAAAGATTATTTTTTCAGTATTTGTGAATAAAACAGCATTTTTTTCTGGTAAACACATCAACGACATCTAGCAAGTCAGATGAGCAGTTTTGATGATTTAGGCAACATAAGAACATATTATGATGAGAACAGGCCGTTCGGCCCAACTAAGCTTGCCATTACAATTTAAAGAGTATCCAAAACTGCATCAAGTCTCTGCCTCAACTACATGACCTGGCACCCTATTCCATGTATTGAGAACTGTTTGTGTAAAATAATACTTCCTTATAACAGTGAGGAACTTACTCTTAACTAGTTTCCATTCATGTCCCCTTGTCCGACAGACTGAACACACCTTAAAAAATGCATTGTAATTAACCTTGTTGAGTCCTTTATAAATTTAAAAACCTCTATTAAATCACCCCTTAGTCTCCTCTTGCTGAGTCTAAACAGGTTAAGTAACTTGAGTCTTTCCGCGTAGCTTTTCTATTTCATGCCATGCCAACTAATTTAGTTGCCCTCCTTTGTACTTTTTCAAGAGCCTCGATATCTTTCTTATAGTGTGGTGAATGTCATCTGCCAGGTATCTGTCCACTCATGGATGCTGTGGGATGAATTTACACTGTACATCCAGTATAATCTTTTTAAATATGTTCCACATTTCTTTCACAGTTCTGCCATCTAGAAGAGGTACCCAGTTCACATTTCTTGTATAATCTTGCATTTTAATACAGTCAGTTCATCTAAAGTTGAAAATTCTAGCATTGGAGGATGTAGACTTGCCAAAAAACTTCAAATGTAACTGCACTATGGTCTCTTGCTCCTAGTGGCAGTCCTACCTCAGTTGTGCAGATTCAATCAGGATTATTACACAGAAGCAGATCTAGAATTGTGCCAGAACTCTATCAAAAAATAGTCATTTACAACATCCAAAAACTTTTCCTCACATTTACCTTGACCAGACACAGCTTCCCACTTAATTGAAGGGTAATTGAAGTCCCCCATTACTATAGTCTCACCCTCCTGACAACCCACAGTATTATACAGTTTAGATAATCTGCTATTAGGGATGGAACGATATAGTTATCTCCCAATTTGCTTCAATATACAATATAAGATCCATGGTTCAATATCACCACGATTCGACAGAGCCTAATAACAGTTCAGTGACAAAGTATGAACATTCAGCCGAAACTTATTTGTGAACGTAGGGTTAGTCATATTAAGGAAAGACTGCCGCTGTTTGAAAAGAGGATGGCCGTAAGGCCTTCTTCTCCTTGCAGTTATGTATTCCATACTATTTGAATCAACTGCAAAACAAAGATATTGAATTTAGCCCAGGTAAAGTCAGTGGTAAAAATTCTCAGACAATGATATAGCATTTAAAATTAGTTTATTGATAAGGGATATGGAAAAGAATGAACTTGGGCTTGGAGTCAAAAGGGGGAGGAGTCATCATGTCTTTGAGGAGCTGAAAGACACAGGGACAGCAGTTAAAATTATGAACCCCTCAAGAAAAACAGAGGATAAATGTGGAGATGGGGAGGAGGTGGGATGCCTGAAATACTGAGCACAATGGGAAAAAATGTACATGGTGTTTATATACCTGTATGAGACCGGAAGAGATGTGATAGGTTGAGATGTTGTCTGAGAATTCTTCTCCTGAATCTCTGTTTTACCAGACTTTAATAGTCTGCATCCATCATGTTCCAAGCACGGGTCTCACATTTTCCTAGTAGATCGTGAGGAATTCAATTATTTGTGTCATTATGGAAGTTTGACCATTGTTTCCTTTCGGTAATATCGCCAAAGTCATGTTATGACACCTGCTGGCTTGGTCAATGTACTACAATTTATTTTTCTACCTTCGAGTTTTGCTTTTGAGACCTCTTAAGCGCAAGGGTTTCTCTTTGCATGAACACTGCCAATCCGGGCATTGCGGCCCTTAATTTGCATGGTACTCACATTTGTTTCCAGAGTACACTCCCAGACATTCCGTTTCTACGCTCCTTTATTACGTCAGAGGCGCAAGTGGCTTTGTGATCCCACATTTTTCCTGTTGTGGTGCTGCTGTGTTTCCAAAAATAAATTTGTGGGTGTCATTGCAGTGATGGCGCATTTTAAATTGGTCGTAGGACATTGTACCTGCTGCCGAAAATAGTGCCCGATGTGTTCCTCGAGGCTAATAGGTTTTGTAACAGGTGTTTTTTTTACCTGACAACTGCATAATTCCAGCAAGAAAGTATGGAAGAATAAGTACAAATGGACTTTGTTTAAAACCGCGTTCCACAGCTCCGATGAGGGAACATTTTGGCTTTATGCCTAATGAGAGAGGAGAGACAATTAACGTGAATGAGCCAGTATGTCGACTTTGTTTAAAGACAGTGGCAATGAAAGCTAGCAATACAACTAACATAAAATCTCATCTAAAACATAACCAACCCAGCCAGAACAAAAATAGTTTTGGTTGTGTGGTTTTATTTATGTTTTATTTATTTAGGATATTTAAATTCAAATTCAATTCCAATTCCAATGTCTGAATATTCTTAAGAATAACAAGTTCATTGCTCTTTGAAATGGTGTACTTGCCTTATTATCCTATTATACTATCATTACATCAGTGGCATAAAATGGTCTTAAAATGACAATAACATTGTTTATCGCAATTATTTCTGGGACAATATATTGTCCAACAAAGTCATTATCGTGACAGACCTACAATGATGTCACCCAGTAATGTGAAAAGACAGTAGGATACACAGACGTATCCTTCGTTTGGAGGTGAGAGAGAGATTTTGGTGGTTGTACGATCACCCCAGATCATCTTGTTTGTGGTTTAATACCAGGGTACAATAGAAATTTGCAAATATCGCAAAATAATTTTTTGACATTACACTCAGCTGTATCAGTGTGACAGAGAAACACACACTCAGCTGCATCACTGTGAGAGAGTAACACATACTTGGCTGTATCAATGTGAAAGAGTAACACACACTCGGCTGTATCAGTGTGAGAGTGTAAAACACCCTCTGCTGCACCAGTGTGTGAGAGAAATATACCCTCAACCATATCAGTGTGAGAGTGTAACACACCCTCAGCTGCACCATACTGAATATTTTATTTCAGGCTTGGGTGAGCACACCAAAAGGCATTCTCCACCTGTTTTCCATGCAGTCTCTTGGGTAATGCTATATTTTCTACATAATGTTTTATCAAAATGGTGTATCAGGTCTCTGAAATTTGGAAGTACAATTACAATAAATACAGAGCCTGCATTAGTATTTTGTAATTCTCACATTAAAACGGCAAATACGCCCAGTTTCATTATATGGGAGGATTTCACTTCCGTTTGCTCATCTTTTCATATTCGCAGCCAAATCAATTGACATGGCAGTATTACCACTGTAGTACCAGAACAAAGCATAGTGATGCAGTGATGCTTCCTTTGGGAAGACCCGTCTGGGCACCATCACATCAGGAACAGCACTCGCATTTCCCTTCACTTTACTTTTTGCTTCTCTTTGAAAATCTTTTGCTGCAACCTTCTACACATTATATTTTTACAGCTTAATGGGTAATAAAATGTCACACATTCCACCTCTGAAGGAACTTATGCACAACCCCAGCGCAATATGCTTACAGCAGTCTGTGGCTGTGATGGTTTTTCGGAAGTCCAGATTCTCAGGCTTCAGACAAGTGTCTGCACTATCAATCAATCAATCAATCAATCAATCAACTTTTATTTATATAGCTCATCTCACAAACATTTGCCACAATACGCTTTACAGTAAACCCCGGCTTAAACCCCAGAAAATCAAGTGACAATGGCAAGGAAAAACTCCCTACGTGAAGCAGATAGGAAGAAATCTTGGGAGGAACCAGGCTTGAGAGGTGGAGCCCATCCTCCTCTGACTGGCCCAGGGTATCGAGTTTATGATTACTAACATGGTCAGTAAGTCAGTTTAAAAAAAAGTGCGGTCCTGGACTAGTTACTATTGTAGCTAACTAGTTAGTCTGTCATGAAAAAAGGGATACATTCAGAGATTAGGCCTATACTGTTATTGACATGGTTGTAACTGAACACAGTCTCCAAAGGTCTCACTGTTATAATGGCAAATCATTTTATTATTTTACTATTTCAAAGACAATTTAGGGCAAGATTTCAGATGGATTTTATGCATCCATGCAGTTACATCCACTTGAAATGAGGTGCTGTGAAGTGTTTTTGATGGACAAATCAATCCTGCATTCAGATCATGTGGACAGGTGTCACTGTTGGACCAAAGGACATCCCTGAGGTATGGAAATGAATATACTTCACTTTCAGGGTGAAATACCACATCACTGCCTACAATGTCTACTTTCCATTCCTGTGAGCCTAGTTAAAGGCCAGAAACAGGGCACTTGTACAGTGACAAGAGAAGAAAAATGTGAATAACCTATAGTCTCTGCACACCTATGTAAGAAATTGAAATTAAAATGAAAGAGAAAGCATTACCAATTTGAAGAAATTATATGAAAATTGATTTACAGGTGTGAAGTACTGAAATGTTATAATTATGCCTATTAAGACTGATTAAAAACTGTTGTGTAATGTTTTCATATTAGTCTGCTAACCCCTAAAACCATGTATAAATGAGTCACAGACACATTCAGGTTGGTGAATTGGCGTACATTTATAAAACCATGAATTCTGTGTTTGGCGAGGGATTACTGAAGTGGGAACATGACTGCTCTAACACTGTTAAAAGACCTGCAAATAGAGAATACCCTATGAGCGTGTTTTAGATGCTGGGCTGAGAAAGTGTGAGAATATCAGAGAGAGGTAAGGTCCAAAATGCCACCAATATAAGGCTATCACTGGGTTTGATCTGAAACACATGCATGTCCAAGCAGCCTCTCTTGCTGAAAATCAAAACTCTTTCTCAAGGTTTCAACTCCTTGCACAATACACCTAGGGAATACAACTGTACATAACTTTGTAATACACCCATTTGAAAAAACCAGCCTCCAATACTGACTTACCTGCACACTGTCAAGCACCATTCCTGCCATGACCATCCCCATGCCAGCCAGTAGGTAGGGAAGCAGCACCTGGAGCAAGATGGCAGAAAACGACTCCTCCTCTAGTTTGGCCTTGACTGCTTTTTTCTGGGACAGAGCAGGTGACTGCTCAGGGCATGACTGATCCTCCTGGCCATCTGTGCTCCCCAGGTTATCCAGGGCACTGCCATCCTGTTGCCCCTTGCCCTTCAACTTGGCCTTTTTTGACCTGCCGCTTCCCCTCCTTTGATGTACCTCTTCCCCAGGCATGACAGCAGCTCTGTGTGTTTCATTTGTGAAAGATATGAGTCTTTTCTAAAGCATGCCTCATTGTTAGTATTTAAATGTAGAAATCTGAAAGCAAAACGGGTTACCTCGCTCAGTGGTACAACTGCAGTGTCACACCTGGAATTTGAACCTACAGTCATCTTTTCACAAGCCTAGCTCTAAATCAATGTTACTGTGCTACATAACAGTATTATAAAATAATATTACATTACAGCATTATACTAGATTTCTGGATTTACTGAAGCCAAAACAGCTTTTAAATAGGGAATTTAAATCATACCACGCTCCATCATTCCACGTCACAACCTCAATAAATTCGCATGCAAAAGCACTTATATAGTCACAATCTTATGAACAACGTTGTTTGTAGTTGCTAGTAGTGTAATTGTAATTAACCTTAGCTATCTTACTAACGTTACTTTTGCATGTTTCCACCGAACGCTGAGAAAACAAAGACGCTTTTAGTTGCGCTTTTAGCAACAACAGAATTCATCTGATGAGTCAGTGTCGTAGACATTTCAAAAAGGGGCACCTTGCTAACTCCTTTGTTAGTTTATTCATTTCACTGTTCTGCAATTATTCACTAAAACCATATTCAGGCCAGCAAGGGTCCGTTGAGATTCTGAATGAACATTAGCTAGCTAACGTTTGCTAACCAGCAACCAAGCTTGCTGGCTCTAAGCAGGTATGCTATCAAGTTCGGTACCGATAATAGTGGTAATTTGTACAAGGAAAATGACAAACCTTATCTAAGTGCCCCGTTCTGGAGAATGTGTCATTAAGCTTTCAGATGTATACAGCATTTGAATCGACAGGTTTTTTTCGTGCAGCCGGTACGCTGTAAATATGCAAAAAGTTACTTCCCAGCCTGGCACCCACAGGGCGCTGCCATTTTTGAGGAGGTGTGTCTACAGCCGTCATTATTGGTTGCTCAAATAAAGAGTGTATAAAGTTACAAGATATTATTCACTATGCTTGACATTCACCTGCACGTGTGATCGGCAAGTTCAATGAAATCGCTTAATCACTGCAACTCAAAAGCCAGTACTTCCCCAATAAAAACAACTGCAACCTTTCGCCCGAAACATTAAGATATATAACATGTAATGTATTATCTCTCCGAATACATCAACTGACATTTACATACATGCACTGACATCTGATCAAGCAGCAATCATTTTCTATATTAGGGTGACCATACGTCCACTTTTTCCCGGACATGTTCTCTTTTTGGGACCTAAACAATGCGTCCGGCCGGGATTTGTGAATCGGCAGACTATTCGGCTTTTGCTTTCTACAGTAGCCATTCATAGTGCGCGTTTTTGCATTTGTGGCACATCGGCTTTTATGTGCATTTATGCGAATTGATGTGTTTGTATCCATGTAACAGAGTCACGTTTACCCCTCCTTATTTGTACTGTATAGTTGACTGTTATGTCTCTATGCCATTGTTCTGTCTGCCACACACGCGCTGTGGATTAGCAGCGGGTGCAGTTAATGAGGTCAGGCTAGATTCTTCAGTGCGCCGTTGGAAGCAGTGAAGAGACCGCTGAAGTCCCAGCCCAGTTCACCACTGAAACTCTCTTTCTTGGTACAGGTGAGGGATGTCATATAAGCACTCCTAAACGTAACTAAAACGTTGAAATGCCTTATAAATGTGTATTTGTATTTTATCTATACGTCCTCCTTTTTCCTGGTCATATCCTCTTTTTCGAAAATTAAAATATGATGTGTATGTGTGTGTGTGTGTGTGTGTGTGTGTGTGTGTGTGTGTGTTTGTGTGTGTGTGTGTGTGTGTGTGTGTATATATATATATATTTATATATATATGTTTTTCTCTTTTTTATTCCAAGACATTGTAAGAGACCTGACCATGGAAAACCAAATCTAGTTACTGTTGTACCTCGCACAATTTATATTAACATACAGTACATAGAAGAATTTGGGTCACTTATCACAATAATTGGAGGAACTTCGGTTGATCTTGACTGAAGTATCAGCTATTTATTATAAAGCATTTTACTAAATGTCCTGAACTACTGGTTCGATGTTGACACATTCAACAACAGTGTGGCCATTATTGGTTTTTAAATTATTTTTTATTAGTTACGAAAGTGGACTGGGCAGAATGCACAAAATAATAAAAAATGAAACAGCAACAAAACTTAGGATTTATAGTTAAATTTGATGTTGGGTTCGATGTTGACAGTAATTAGAGAATGGTTCCTTTCTCTTTCGTTTTTTTTAAACGATGAGGAGAAATTTTTTTGCCATTTTAAAAAGGTTGCAACATTATTGATGTGGCCTAGAGAGGTCTGGGGCCTCATTTATAAGACTTTGCATACTTTTGTGCCTAAATACTTACTTACACCTAAAACCTACGAGTTTGCGTATGCAAAAAATTATGATTTATAAAACCTGCAAACGCCCACATTTAAGCATATATGGTGCTCCGGAAGTCAAAATCAGTAAGTAAAATCTATAAATAATGTGTAGAACAGAGCAATACATTTTAAATGCAATAATGGCAGCGAACAGGGGAAAAAAAGAAACTGCGAAATCGAAACTTTAGTCTCCTAAACAGAGATTAGAAAAAAGGTGGTCACGGCACCGGGGCAGCAAATAGAAAAACACCTTGCATGGCAGGAGGTTACCGCAGCTGTCAATTTCTCAGGTATAGAGAGCTGCACACAGACAAATAACAAACTCAATAAAAGATGGTCCGACATCAAGCTTGTGGCAAACAGGCTTCTACTTGCCCAGCTGCAAGTGCATGGGCAACGGGCGGCGGTATGGAGGGTGCCACCACTGAGCTCCGTCGATGAGTGGCTGGCTACGATTATCGGAGTTGATTTCCAACTTTACTGTTCATCAGAGTGAGCGAATCATGACATGACCCTGGCCATCGGGCATCCGCATATGTTGGTGTTACTTGTGCATCACAAATCACTTGCACGTTTATTGAATGGAAATTCTTATGATTTACTTACACATATTCATCCACTGACTGCACCCTTATTGCAATGTGAGAGCCGTCAATTGCACGGGTTACATAGGGAAAACCGGTCATTGCTACTAATTGATTTTTTTATGTTCGCTCTGTATAGTGGAATTTAATATACATCAAACTCAGGGACCATCCATGGTATAACATGACTGAATGAGGGCTGGGATATACCTGACTGGTCCGCTATTTCCCGCTGGACACTCCCCATGGCCAAGAACCCCAGAGTTGACAGGATTTTCTGATGGGCAGGTATTGGCTGGTTGCTACATGTAGGGCACTCCAGCACCGGTCCCAATTCAGCACAGAATTCCAAGAGTACAGTTCATTAAGCGAAATGAACTCATGAGCCAGTCATCATCGTGGGTAAAAAAAAAATAAAATGGAACAGTCCCTGAAGACACATTCTGTCGCACCATTCAATTCACTATATCCTCATTGCCAAGGCAGCCATGGTCATGTCCTCACACACTTTAAGTCTATTAATGTGAACAAAATACATTGACTAATAATGCATTGATTGCTCATATCTGTTAATCTGTTTATAATTTATGGCCAAAACAACATTTGTTACAAATAATAATGTGATCCTAATTAATCATCAGGAAAAAGGAAAGTATAGTGCAAATTTCTTTTGGTCTCTAGGTTGTGCTATTTAGAGCAAATATATGCCCTAAATGTGCATACGCCTGGGTCAAACGTATCATACCGGTACACACATTTTCATGTCAAGTTGAAGTTTTATAAATCTCAAATTGTGCGTGTGACTACAGCAACTTCACTATTAAAATGCCACCAAGCCTTCCATCATTTTGCTGCCCCATATCAATTTTTGATCACAGATCTACTTAACGGGTTAAAACTTATTTACATGTTCTTTTGTAAAGAGGGACTTTACTTTGGATGTACCTTTGCCAGAGTAGAATCAAGTGGAGGGCAGTGGTAATATTTTTTTCATGAATACATTCAGAATTATGTTTTCTGTTTGTGGGTGAACTCTCCATTTTAGTGTGGAATTGTGGCAGATTGAATGCCCCTCACAAATAAATAAGCACTCTTGGGCTGTTGAAGAAAAAGAATATTGACATTGCAGGCGATGCATTTTCTGAATGCAGATGCCGGTCGCATTCCATACAGTAGCATTTTCCTCTGCTGATACAAAATGTAAAGGTGTGGCCATTGTAGCCAGACGTAATCTCCAAATTAAAGGGCTGTCATCTTGGGCAGATGACATGGGCAGAATTGTGGTTACTAGATTGAACAAAAGGCCAGAAAAATTGGTCTCAGCAAATCTCAGCATATGCTCCAAATATTTTTGGCAGTACTTTCTACAACACAATTACTACAAAAATGTTACAATTATTTATTATTTATTATAACTGATTACTCTTTTATTGTAGGCACTGATTTCAATGCGATGTGGGATCCAGTCTTCAATAGATCAAATGCAACATCCTCAGGGGAGCAGGGTCTGGCCACGAATGCTTTAAAATCCTGGGCCAGTAGTCTGGGGCTTACAGACATTTGGTGATTAGTCAACCCCTCCTCAAAAGATTATACTTTCTCAGGCAGACATAAATATTTCTCTAGATTAGATTTTGTTTTTGCCTACCCACAGCTTTTTCATTGTATTAATAAGGCAGTTTTACTCCCAATAGCTTTGTCAGACCATGAAGGTGTCTTTTGTTCGACCACTGGGTCGTCTGTCTAAACGTGTAGCTAGATGGCATTTTAGTGTCTTGTTAAAACCTAAAACCTTCCCAGTTCATAACAAAATTCAGGGAATTTATTGGTTTTAAAACTGGTTCTGTGGTGGACCCCAGAATTTCTGGGGCTTCATTTGGAGCAACACAGTATTATTTAGCTTGTAAAAGCAGGTCTCTGCAATTGCAAAATCTTGAGGCAGAATTTACTAGGTTAGATTCTGTTTTGCAACTCAATTTTCACAACAATTAGCACAGGAACGTGCACTAGTTCAAAAAGAAATCAATAACATTCAGAAACAACATTCTGAATGATGTTCACAGGACCAGACAAGGGTATTATTTCCATGGTGCCAGACCTAGCCACCCTTTGGCCTTAGAATTAGGGTCTGTGACCATTTTTCAGATATCTCTGCTTTTAAGTCTGCGGATGGCAATATCTGCACTGATCCCAAACAGATAAAAGAATTATTCCAAACGTTTTACTCCAACTTATATAAATCAGTGGTCCGCCCAGACAAAAATCGATGTGACTAATTTCTAAATCAGTTACACTTACCCCAACTTTCAAGAACAGATTCAACTAATTTAGATAAACAGATCATCTTAGAGGAGTTGAGGGAAGCAGCACAGAGTATGCAGACAGGAAAATCACCAGGCATGGACGCCATCCTCCCTGAATTCTATGAAACTTTCTGGGAGCAGCTGGGTCAATTTCTTTCTTGATGATTATTTTCTCTATTGAAAAAGCCAAATTCTCAAGGGATGTTAATACTGCCCTCATCTCTTTGCTTTTAAAAAAAGACAAGGACCCAACTTACTGTTCCAGTTACTGCCCACTCAGTCTCTTAAATTCGGACTTAAAGATATTTGTGAAGCTCCTCGCCCGCCGTCTCAAGCACCACATGTCATCATTAGTCAGTTCTGATCAGACAGGCTTCATAAAATCAAGGTTGGCAGCAGATGATGTTAGATGCCTTCCTCACATCATTGATGCTGCAACCACCAGCAAGACACCTATGTCACTACTTTCCCTTGATTCCATGAATGCCTTTGACTGGTTGGAGTGTTTTTTTTTAGGTTTTTGGGGTCTGTTTTTGAGGTGATGGGTTTTGGCACCACTTTTTATTTAGATGATTAAAGTTCTATATTGAAACCCCTCAGCACAGGTAATAACTGGTCAAACTTACTCTTCGCTGTTTTCAGTTATCAGGTCCTTGTGTCAGTCTATTCAATCTATTCCAACATGGTCTCACCTATTTCAATTCAAAACAATCAAAATTAACTGGCTTTATATGCTGATTATTTATTAGCATTCTTAGAAAACCCTGCTCAGTCTGCACTACATCTACTGTCCATCTGTGAGGAATTGGAAGTATATCAGGATTTAAAATTAACTGCTAAGTTATTCTAAGTCTGCTCTCCTGCACCTGAATGACTCTGCCAAAACATCAGTCCTCCCTGTTAATATTCCCATAGTTCAACAATTGAAATATTTAGGAATCATAGTCTTTCTCTCTTGAAGACAGGTTGTTAAGCATAACTATTCACCTGCTCTGAACAAGGTCCTGAGGGACATGGACCGATGGGTTGTTCTCCCCATTTCTATTCAAGCCTGTATTTCTGTGATAAACATGAATACCTTGCCTAGGATCAATTTTGTCAGCTCCATGGACCCTCTACCTCCTCCACCTGATTGCTGGAGCATGCTTCATTCTGCAGTTTCCAAATTTGTTTGGAAAGGAAAGCAGCCACACCTGAAAATGTCCTCTCTGCAGAGGAGAAGGGAGGATGGTGATCTGGCTATTTCTAATTTTAAAGTTTGTTCTTGGTCATTTGTGCTTAGGCCCTTGCTCTCTTGGTTTGATCTGCTCACCTCTGTTTCTTGGCGTGCATTAGAGGGCAACATAATAGATCCTTGGACTCTCCAGGACGTTCTTTTTGTTAACATTTCCAGCAAACAATTTCAACTGAGTTTTGGCCATATTATCTCTTATCTCATACAAATGTGCAGAATAGCTGAAGCACATTGTCATCTTTCCTGAAAGTGGCACACCTTTTCCCCAATATTCAATAGAAGACCACTGTTGATTGGTGGGAGACCTATTTCAGTTCCCCAGTGGGAACATAGGGTTGTTCACTATTTAAAAGATATCTTTAATGATCTTACTTTCTTTTTCTGACATCAAGGATGCACTCAGTCTGCTGGGTTTCGCTTCTTTTTTATTTTTACTGACAGCTGAGGTCAGTGCTTAAGGCGTACGGTGTGCCCTGGCAGGGCCTTTTACCTACTCACCCAATTCAAGAATTGTTTACTAAGCAGTCTAAAACTAAGGGTATGGTGTGCAAACTTTCCAGTGTTTTTCAGCATAGAACATACCTTACCCCTGTCCAACTTCATCACATGAAAATCATCAATGACTCTTTTTGTAACCTGTGTCCAATGAAGGCTCAGGGCACATTTCTTCATATGTTCTGGGACTGCTCTCCTGTTAGGCAATTCTGGAGCAAGGCAGCACCTAATTTGATACATGAAACAGTACCTGTCACTACATGTACTTTGATTTTAAATGACTTTTCAGCCCTTAATCTTTCCAAACGCATGTCATCTTTGCAGGACTTACAGCAGCCAAGCAACTCGTTGGAAGCAATCTCAGTATCACTATGTTTAGCTGTTTTGTCTGTGTGTGTATGTACTTTCTTTAACTGTGTCATGTATGTACTGGTATGGGTGTGTGCCCCCCCCCACCTCCCCACCTTAATTATCCATTCTTATAATTCGGGTATTTAGCTTTTTATTACTTTCAGTAGGATTACTCTGAGTCCTACTGCTCCCCAAGACACGTTCTTATGTCTTGGGCCCATTATGTTTGCTGAAAGAATGCCATTTTTTGTATTTCTGTATTCTTATATTTCCTAAGTGCACAGCTTATTTTTGTTGTGTATGGTTTGTTGAATTTCAAAAAAATTCTGAAATTTGTTCTAAAAATCTCCAATTCAGGAGAATGAACCTTCAGACAACATGAATGCGTTTGGAAGGAGTTTATTATGATGTCGTGAGTTGTATATTGGTATAGACATTGCTAATGGGCTTGGAGTCCAAGGGGGGCAGCGTCATGCCTCACTATTTTCAGGGTGAAGTGATCGCGCAAAGACTGCCAGCCAAGAAGAGAGCTGAATCGCTCTCTGAAAAAAAAGGAAAAACCGTGGTGGAACTGAATAACGGACATGGACTAACCTTTGATGATAAACAGTAAGTTGAAATAATGCATAATTCACAGTCTTGTTTCAAGAAATGGGAGCAGTATGTTGCCACCGTCTGATGGCAAACAACCTGGGTTTGTGGATTATGTGATTCAGTGGTCCATTTGGTGAAGCTGTATTGCTGCAAAAACTTGAATAGCTGAGACCAATGTGACTGACAAGAGTGGTAGATGGTGTTTGTGTTATAATGTTAGTAGTGGTTCTATTCTCAGAGTGAATTGATTTGTAATTGTTTGTTAACCCCCTGAAGATGAAAGGAGGCAGGGAAGATTGAGTGGTGTTGTGCGAGGGGAGGGCAGGAGGATTATAGGCAGATGAGTTTTGGGAAAGGACAGTGTGGGATAGATGAGGAAAGATGGGGAGCGTGCAATGGCAGGGCAACAGCTGACGATGCCGGTTGAAGTCCACCTGCTCTAGCTAGGACAGCGGCAGCCAAGAGGGAGGCATACTGGCTGGTCTCCAGGAGTGTGCAATAGCAGGTCAGCTGATGCGACAGTGTCAGTTGAAGCCTGCTGACTCCAGCTGGAATGGCGGCAGAAGGGAATGATGAAGAGGAAGGTACCAAGTCCACGAGAGTGTGCCAGGGCGGAACAACAGCCTTGGACTGAGGCCTTGGGAGCGTGCAAAAGAGGAACAACAGCTGATGACGTGGGTGCCAGGTGATGTCCACCAACTCCTTTAAGGAACATAGGCAATGGGGAGTGTGGACCCCAGGTCCCTAGGAGCATGCAGTAGTGAGGCAGCTGGAGCTCACTGACTCTGGAGGGGACCACAACACTAGGGAGGTTGAATGCAAGCACTACCGGGTTGCTAGGAGCATACATCGGAGGAGCAACACACTGCGGGCATCAGTTGGAGCCCTCCAGCTCCTTCTCATACGCCAGGGAGTGAGGAAGGTGTGCACTACTGGGTCGCTGGGAGCATACATGGGAAGGGAAGCCTATGCCGCAGGCATGGGGCTCCTGCTTGTACGCTGGTAGGGCGGGAACGAAGGAGGTAATAGGAGGGAGCTGGGACTGTGCTAGCATGAGCAGGGTAGACATTAGAAACAGGCATAGTGTAAGTCTGCCTCAGACACCTGTAGCAGGGAGACAGGACGAAGGTGGGACAGGATTAACAGAGCATGCAAGGGCGGAGCGGTTGATAGCGATAGGTCGGATGCATGTGCAAAGGAGAAAGGAGGAGGCAGGACAGGAGGCTGTGGAGTGAGCAAAGATGAGGTTGGTGAGGGAACGGCCACTTGGTGTTATGTTGTGTCTCATTACAAATGTGTGGTAGAAGCCAGGCCTGGGACCTTTGGGTCTGAGCAAGCCTATGGCAACAGTGGCAAGGAAAAACTCCCTATTTTAAGGAAGAAATCTTGAGCAGAACCTGGCTTGTTTGAGCGCTATGTGCAATTGGCTGGCACTGGTCAGGCTTAGTATGGTGCGTAGCCATAGATAGGCAACAGATGTGTGGAGTGTGGAGAAGAGCTGACGAGATGGGTTTTTGATGGTTTTGTATTAATAATGAGTTACAAATACATTTTCTGTCTTTTTTCTTCTTGATTATGCAGGAATATTAAAAAAATGTAGGCATTTACCACCATCCTTCTGCACCGAGGTTGACTATCCCCCTTGAATTTTCTTTAACAAATTGACTACTGCCTATACTTGCTTGTTTTTGTACCTCGGCAATGAGTTCAAAAAGTTTCTTTTTGTTTCTTCTATAGAAATAAACGTATCGTTATTATGATTACCATTTGATTTCTTTCTGTCAATCATCTTTACAGACTTTACAACAGCATTACATATCACATTCAAATGTGCCAACAAATGGTGAGAGCAACCAAACCTGTGCATACTAAACTGGCAAATTTCAAACTTCCTCGCCTCTGAAACTCTTAAACACTTCTGTGGGTATACATGACAACTTGAAATACAATGGATCACATTTTTAGGTAGGGACTCCCTCGCTAATAGTGCAGTTTCGCAAAAACATCTGAGTTTGATTCTCTCATGGTTCTTGTCCACCCAGATCATTGGAAATAAAGGATTATCGCTTATCGGTCAAATCGTGCCAATAGGGACTCCCTCGCTAATAGTGCAGTTTCGCAAAAACATTTGAGTTTGATTCTCTCATGGTTCTTGTCCACCCAGATCGTTGAAAATAAAGGATATCTTTATTAAATTTAGGATTTGCTTATCGGTCAAATCGTGCCAAACCTTGCCGGCGGTCTATTGTTTGCAATACAGTTCTTCTCCGAGCCATTACTTAAATTGATACTTACCTTGTTAGGTTATACTTAGAAGAAAGTGCTTGCTTGTCTTAACGATGACATGTAATTAAGTTTTGGTCAATATGAGTTCTTTATGCTTTCCTATGTTTCCTAATTTCTAATTATAATGAAACTATGTAATGGGGATAACAGCATGTTTAATACGCCATTGCTTTATTTTTCATTTTTATCATGAAAAAAACTCAGTAAAAGTGTTACCCTGGAGTGGTTTTCCTCATTCCATGGAATTGTAACAAGGAACTGTAAAAATGACCACACTGTTAAGAATTTGTGTGATTTGTCCAGTAAGCTACTGTATCATGAACAATAATGTGACAGCTGTATGCAGTGTTGTAAAGTAAGTCAATGTATTATGAACAGCAAGTTACTGTGGAAGCTGTATACAGTGTTTTACAGTAAATTCCTTTCGTATAAAACAGCATGTTTCTGTGGAAGCTGTGTACAGTGTTTTTACAGTAAATTCCTCTCGTATAAAACAGTATGTTACTGTGGAAGCTGTGTACAGTGTTTTTATTGTAAATTCCTCTCGTATAAAACAGTATGTTACTGTGGAAGCTGTGTACAGTGTTTTTACAGTAAATTCCTCTCGTATAAAACAGTATGTTACTGTGGAAGCTGTGTACAGTGTTTTTACAGTAAATTCCTCTCGTATAAAACAGTATGTTACTGTGGAAGCTGTGTACAGTGTTTTTACAGTAAATTCCTCTCGTATAAAACAGTATGTTACTGTGGAAGCTGTGTACAGTGTTTTTACAGTAAATTCCTCTCGTATAAAACAGTATGTTACTGTGGAAGCTGTGTACAGTGTTTTTATTGTAAATTCCTCTCGTATAAAACAGTATGTTACTGTGGAAGCTGTGTACAGTGTTTTTACAGTAAATTCCTCTCGTATAAAACAGTATGTTACTGTGGAAGCTGTGTACAGTGTTTTTATTGTAAATTCCTCTCGTATAAAACAGTATGTTTCTGTGGAAGCTGTGTACAGTGTTTTTACAGTAAATTCCTCTCGTATAAAACAGTATGTTACTGTGGAAGCTGTGTACAGTGTTTTTATTGTAAATTCCTCTCGTATAAAACAGTATGTTACTGTGGAAGCTGTGTACAGTGTTTTTACAGTAAATTCCTCTCGTATAAAACAGTATGTTACTGTGGAAGCTGTGTACAGTGTTTTTACAGTAAATTCCTCTCGTATAAAACAGTATGTTACTGTGGAAGCTGTGTACAGTGTTTATATTGTAAATTCCTCTCGTATAAAACAGTATGTTACTGTGGAAGCTGTGTACAGTGTTTTTATTGTAAATTCCTCTCGTATAAAACAGTATGTTACTGTGGAAGCTGTGTACAGTGTTTTTATTGTAAATTCCTCTCGTATAAAACAGTATGTTACTGTGGAAGCTGTGTACAGTGTTTTTATTGTAAATTCCTCTCGTATAAAACAGTATGTTACTGTGGAAGCTGTGTACAGTGTTTTTACAGTAAATTCCTCTCGTATAAAACAGTATGTTACTGTGGAAGGTGTGTACAGTACTTGTACCATCTTCAACCAGCACATTTACTTGGGAACATTTACATTTTGCTTGGGAAAATTCAGACTGAAATGTATTCATTATGAGTGTTGGAGCCAAATTACCTAGGTCATTATTAAGACTTGAAATATTGAAATTAGGATTATGAACCTATTACAATAAAGAAAAGCTTCCCATTTATAACTTGTTGTTTTGATTTGTAGAGTTTGATTATTTTTGATTTGCCATTGAGTTTCAACTCTGCCCGTGGGAAGAAGACACATGGGAATAAGGGAAGTACATTTTTTGTTTAGGAAATGGCATCCTAGTATGAGTGGAGAGGATACGGTTTCTAAACCACATGACGCTTACCACGTTAATTTGTATTTCAGCACAAAGTTTGAAAGCGCTCTCCTTTTTTTGTTAAGTTTTGTTTTACACACTTTTGATGCAATACACTTTACTGATTACACAACACAACTACACATTTACTCTGGATACTGTTTGTTTATTGGAATCATCAATCACCAATCATCATCAAGTGTCTGGAGCCTGGATGATGACGGTCTACAGCAGCATGCAGCTAACACAGAAGCAAACAGGTATGTGTGTGTGTGTGTGCATTGAAACTATATTGCATTGCAGTAACTAAATTGTTTTTCTTCTTGATAGCCACTACTCTAAGAATTAGCTGTTTTTATCAAGTAACACAAAACTGGCTGAAACCCTTAAATGGAAAGAAACTAGAATTTATGTGATGGAGAAAATAATGAATCATGAGACCAAGGGAGGGTATTTGAAAGATGGAAAATATGTAAAACTTAGGAAATTCTTATTAACACTCAATAATATTACTTTTATTGGAATAGGGATCCTACTGATGATTTATATATAGGTGGATCATTCTATTAGAAATGTCCCTACTGACCCAAAGGGGAGAGCCCAATCTGTCATCATAAGGCATACACTGTTTTATACAGAACTACTTAACTAAAGGAAAATATTGTCATGAAAGCTATACTGTAAAAGTGCAGGGCCCTCCAGAATGTTTGGGGCAAAGACATTTTTTGTAGCAAATTGATGACCGAAAATGCATAAAAATGCCCTGTAACTTATGGTGTAAAATTTAAATTCAAATTAATTTGAAAGGAATTACCTACTGATCAGAGCTATACCAATAATACCTTACACCAGCGGAGTCATGCTCCAGTCCTGGAGTGTTACAGCGTTTCCAGGTTTCTGTAGAGTCCTTTCGATCAGCAGCTTTTTTAGGCCTTGGAAGCCATGGTGTGTGCACTCTATATCCAATCAATCAATTAAGTGCCTTAAATAAATCAAAAAATCAATTAAACTTTGTTCAGCTTTGTATAAGCTTGAAAGTTTGCAGCTTTAAGTTTGTGTATGCCAAGGCTGTATTGATTTTCTTGGGCATTTCAACAAAGGAAGTTACACTGAAATGCTTCTGATGGACCCTGACATCGTAGCACTTCAGATTACAAGTAGGTGAGCATTAACTTCTGTTTTAACTGTATTAGCCAAATTAGCCCGTTCACAATGTCAATATGCAGATATACTAGATTTGCTAGATTTACTAAATATTCAACATTTAAAATATGTGTAGTATGATGTCATAGCCTAAATTACATTGTGTTCTGTAAAATCTATAAAAACTGCTTCCCCCTGAGCAGCCATACCTCCCAGTCATGATTCCTGTCTGTACTGCCCCCCAGTGGTGGGATGAACTCTGCACTGTCAGCCCTCTTCTCGTGCATCCTGGAAACTCACCTCATCAGACTGACTCTGGGTCCTAACTGAGGTTATAGCATTCTATGATATATATTTGGTTTTGGTATGTTTCCTAATCGTGCAATTGTGTAATTTCTTATTATCAATGTACTGTTTGTATTAATTAGTTAAGTAGTTTAGCTTGGAGTGGCATAGCCAACTTGAATTGGTGCTTTAGTGATGCAGCATGTATATTTTCCGCTCTGTAAATGTGGTTAGCCAAGTCTGGCTCTATTGTTCACATTAACCAGGTGCATGAACTTATGTTCTCCCACCCTGTAACTGACTTTGGATAAGTGCATCTGTTAAATGACTGTAATGTAAAAGAGGTTGAGGTTATAAATGGATAGTTTGAATAGCCCACATGAACCATATCTTTACCATCTACAATTCTAATGCTACTATTGCTGAACAAATTCAAACCACCTTCAATGTATGTTACTATCTCTCAACACTAGGGGGCAGAAAAGTAATACTGTACACAGGAAAGTGTCACCAGTCAGATCCATTTTATATTGTAATTAAATCCAATGCTGTTTCTTACATTATTTATTAAATGTGTTACCCCAATTGCTAATATTAATTTAAATTACTTTCATAAGTTTACAGTACTATTGTCCTTATGCTGTAATATATGAACATGGACTATTAAATGTGAGCATGGTATGTGTTAACCACTGACATTTTCTTGGCGAAAACCTTCTTCTTTGTGCCATTTGCACTATTATTCATATCATAATAGTTACTATTGGGTAAGCTCTTATGAGTGTGTTTAGGGTGGAAATCCAAAGTATTTAACAGTAACACAAACACATACACACACACAATACGCAACTATAACTGTCTTTAGGGAGAACTCTACAGTCATGGACATTGTATACATGCACACACTGCATGCAAGAATATATATATATATATATATATATTCTGTATATTCATATATATATATATATGCTGTACACACAAAAGTACCATCATTCTCACAAACAGACTTCTTTTTCCATCTTGTAATCTCTCCCCATTTCCCTCCTTCCCCTCATTCACTGCAGCAGTGACAATATGGACAGTGGCTGTGATCCACGTGGATAGGCCCTTTCTGCTCTGCCAGGGTCACCGTAGGGTATCTGAGGGTATTTTCACACTGCATCTCTGGACAGAGGTGTGGAAATTTATCATCTATAAATAAATGTCCCCATCCATTCAAGGACTCTGGACACCTGCTCTCTGCAGACTCTCTGCTATCAGCACTGTTGAATTCCCCAATGAGTGCCACACAGTTTCACATAGCATAACTATCATCACTGCACAGGAACTAATCAGAGTATGACAATACAGTACAAACTGTACCAGGGCTTGCTAAACCAGGCCTTACTCATACACTACAAACTGCACCAAGGCCTGCTAAACCAGGCCTTACTCATACACTTCATACAGTACCAGGGTCTGCTAAACCAGGCCTTACCAGGCCACTACATACTGTACCAGGGCCTGTAAACCAGGCCTTACTCATATAATACATACTATACCAGGGCCTGCTAAACCAGGCCTTACTCACACACTACAGACTGAACCAGGGCCTGCTACACCAAGCCTTACTCATACACTATATACTGAAGCAGGGCCTGCTACACAAGGCCTTACTCATACACTGCAAACTATACCAGGGCCTGCTGACCTCATTTGCTCTTGGTCAGTTAGAATGCTTCCCATCTGTGATATGCTGTGATTTGTGCAAAAACTGCTTCATGGCAAATTCTGTAAAAATAGAGGTAGTCCTCTGGAGTAAAACAGTAAGAAGAAAAGATGTTGAAAGAAACAAAAGCCTCTTTTCCACAATAGGGCTGAACGGTTACCATGCCTGCATCATGCCATTCTGTGCCGGTCCGGACTCGCCGGAATGGTTGCTGTTTCTTTTTCCATCTGTGGAGCTGCTACAAAATCATGACAAGGAAGTACCTAAAAAAACTACACTGACAACAGCAAGTGATGCAGTGTGGTATCGACAGTGTCCTTTGTATGTCAAAAACTGGTGGCAGTTGAACGTCAATATGGAGGATTTTGAGTCACTTGAAGGACTGTTTTTTGTTTGAGTTTTTTTGTGTGCAGACACCATCTCGAGCATCTTTATTTTTTCAGAATACCCACGCTGATCATATGCAAAGGAAGAGGATGTAAGATACTGGATGGGGTGTCACACACATGACATAAATGTAGAACCAATCAGAGAATATCTATGTCATTAAGCCTTCCCACCAGAATGGTTTTGCTGAACTGAGCACAGGTGTCCTAACAAAGTGGGGAGAACCATTCTGGGAACAGTTTGTTAGCGTTCCGTTCCAAATCATGTCTAGTGAAAATGTCATTGGAACGGTTTCTCTCCATGCTCAGAACCCTTTGGCCCTGCAGTGGAAAAGAGGCTTAAGTGTGTGTATGTTTGAGAGATGAGGTTGGTCCTCTTTATACTCAAACAAAATGGACATATTTGGAACAATTCAAAATCATTCTGAATCCAGTCTTTTTACCTTAACAGAGGGAAAGAGAGTACAGAGAGAGAGAGAGCCACAGAGAGGGACAAGATAATGATCACAGTTTTTGTAGTGAGCACTGAGGAAAGCAAAGCAAGGCTTTTGGGAATAAGGGGGAAGCTTGAACCCCGGCAAGCCCACGGCCCAGCCTAAAGCCACTGCGTAGATAGTGAGCCAGAGTACATTCAGGGAGGGGAACGTATCTGGAGTTACCTTTTACTCTTTCATGGCAATTTCATCCAGACATCTCAGAGCTTATCATTACAACTGTGCCACCAGCTTGGGTCACCGAGGAAACTGGAATGGCAGTTGACCTCACACTCTAGGCAACATAATGTGGGGGAATCGATGAATGGAACACGGGCAGTATTTATACTCACTTACATTTATACCTCTGATACTATGTTTATACACACAGGGGTACTCTATGTGGACACCATAAGACTGAGACATGGTCCTAAGGAATTTAACAAATACCTCTCGTGATCCCCATGAAACCCAGCACAATCTATTCATGTTCTTTCTTCAATAAAATATGGTCGTTTATATATATTTAAGATGTATTAATGCTTATTTTGATGAATTACAATTTTAAATATTTTGTCCATTTCACAGTATTTGTAATTTAAACGTATATGCCACTAATGTATTAACCAACATAGAGTGACCAAGCACATTAAAACCCATGCAGTATTTTTCATTAATGGATATAATAATAAACCTGTCATTTGCATTTTTTGCACATGAATAAATATTAACTGAACAGATGTTTTCAATCTTTATGCAAGGTCAGCTGATTATAATACTCCTTTTTAATTTATTGTTGTATATTGTGAAGATTTTAAGAAAATTAATGTGATGTTGACATTAAACGGTTCCCTTAGCCACCAAAATTACCAGTGTAGGCGGTAACATTACTAAGCAATCTATCTTGGCAATTTACAGGATGAAGGCCGATGCTCTTCACAAACGTCTTTATGTTCCAGCTGCAGCATATGTGAGCATCAGGCACTCATTATTTATTATCATTATTTTTAAAATAGTCAGCTGAGTTAATTGGGCCTTTAATTTAAACTCAGCAGTCAGGAAATCAGTTTTAAATAATTACCAGCAGTTGTATTTAACACATATTATATAGGAGATTCTTACATAGGTTAGGGACAAAATAAGTTTTAAATCTTAGTTTTTATTTTTTATTACTAAATTAATTTGAAATAGATATCACTTAGATGTCACTTCACTCAGCTACATTTAATATGGATGGAGGCAAGTCCATCAACAGCCAAGAAAATGCAGCGGAGCAGCTGTCAATTCCAGCTCCTTATCGGCACTGTAACTGTCACATCCCCCCTTCAAACTACCGCTCCAAGGACATCATCCAGTCGGACCACTACCTTATAAAAAGGCAGACTTTTTCATTATTATGGTTCAAGGATACCATAAATTGTACAATATCAAATTTATACAGTACTGCTGACAGAAAAGAGCCTGCACTGATAGTTATGTGTGTATTTTATTGTTTAAATAGCCTAGTTATGACCTATAAAATATATGGTATCCTATCTAGCTAACTACTGTTAGCTAACTTGCTTGTCACAACTTGTTGTTGTGGTCATGGGGGCCTATCTTAGCTAGCTAGCTAAATATAATGATGATGATTATTTGACAGTCAACTATATTTATTGTCCTTATGTAACAATGTATCACGAGCGAGTTATATGTCAGCTGCAACTCCCAGTCAGTGATCACTGATTTTTGACAGGTGTGATGTTTTTCTATATTCTCTGCTCTCACTTTCAGAATGTGGAACCGAAATTCTGCTTATGTGTGAACGTAGGGTCAGTCATATTAGGGTAAGAGTCCCACAGGTGGTAACGCCCTCTTCTCCTTGCAATTATGTATTCCATACTGTTGGAATCTATAGCAAAACAGAGATGTTAAATTCAGCCAAGATGAATAGTCTGCATCCATCATGAAAGAATATAAATTTAAAGGGCACGGGTCTCAACGGGGAATTCAATTATTTGTGTCATTATGGAAGTTTGACCATTATCTCCGAAGTCATGTTATGACACCTGCTGGCTTAGTCAGTGTACTACAATTTTTTTTTCTACCTTTGAGTTTTGCGCTCTGAATAGACATGCTTTTGAGACTTTGGATGAACACTGCCAATTCGGGCATTGCGCCCCGTAATTTGCATGGTACTCCCATTTTTTTCAGAGTACACTCCCAGACATTCCATTTCTACGCCCCTTTATTACGTCAGAGGCGCAAGTGGCTTTGTGCTTCTGCATTTTTCCTGTTGCTGTGCTGGCATGTAGCAGAAAATAACTTTGCGGGTGTCATTGCAGTAATGGTGTGTTTTAAATCGGTTGTGGGACGTTGCACCTGCTGCCAGAACTAGGGCCCTAAATGATTAATGCATATTTTTTTGTATTTTCATGCATTTTTTTGCTAAGATACAATTTTACATAGTGAGAGGTGCATGTATGTTAGTACTGCATATTTGATTTGAGGATTAAGTAGAAAAAGAATTGGCTTAGAGCTTGAACTGGCAAGGTGAATGAAATATGTAGTGTAATAAATCCAACTGTAGCCTCTTTTTGTTTCTTTGGATGAACACTGCCAATTCAGGCATTGCACCCCATAATTTGCATGGTACTCCCATTTGTTTCCAGAGGACACTCCCAGACATTGCATTACTCAGGCATTGGATAACAGGTGTCGGGCATGTTCTCTCTATGAAGACCATTACATCAGGGGCTATGCTATAGATCTCTCTTGATCTCTGTGCGGCCTGATTGTAGTGGAGATGCCTTTCAGTTTCAGAAGGATATCTGTTACTGGACAGAAACAGACATCCTGACATATTTTGAGCGTTCACTGGCTGTAGGTCTATGAGGGTGCAGAAACTCGACTTTAACATCTTGGAGATAAGTGTCCACATCAATGGCCTTTGCTAGTCTCAAGTAGTATTCATATACCACTGCTAGCCAGTCTCCCCCCTTAATGATGTCAAGACAGATTTCTGTAACTGTGCCCTCAGGACCTTTGAGCACCTCCTCTTCCATCGGCTTCTCCTTTTCCTCCATCTCTTCAAAATTCCCCCATCTCCTCCATTTTTTCCCTTTCATCTCCTCCATCAACATGGTTAAGGGATGCGTCTTCCTTGCCTTTATGTGACTCTGCTGTTCCTTAGTGCAGCCAATGTAGATGGGAAGTAGTCAGGGTAAAAGCAATGGAAACTCATCGGCTCACTTCAAAAGCATGATAGCTGTCTGAGGACACTATTTTGATGTGGGATGACCTGGTGTATTTTTCTGGATGGAACCTGTCTAAGTGGTTGCATGCAAAGTCATATTTTTCTGTCTTCTTTCTCAATGTAATGAAGCTGAATGACATTGAGGCAGTTTTTTCAAAGAACACCTTTCGGTCTGTGACATCACTCTGTTGCAGAACCAGTCTGTCTGTGTTCTTTTTACTGTTTCCCCCAATGCCACCTGGGGCACACTTGCCTTGGGATGTTGGATACAGTTCCAACTCTTCTTCCACATTTTTGTCTTTTCTTCTTTATAATTTCACTTCAAGTCTCCTGATCACTGTTTAATTTCTCTATTCTCTTTTTTTGATACTCCCTATCTCTATTTCTTTGCTCATCTACTGACAGCTTCTTCCTAGCCATGCTTCCCTGAAGTACACAGCAATGCAATAAAAATATGTTATTAGAAACTTATTTTAGGTCATATTATTAAAAATACAGAAAAAAAACCACACCGCTATGTGTTTATTTGTGTGTATGTGCGTGCGTGTTTAGATGCTGTATAGATATAGTATATAGTATAGATGCTGGATACAGTGCAACGCCTTGCTTTAGGAATTTACTACCATATATTTACAGTACTATACTAATGGTGTAATAGTTCAATCAAATACCAATTGGTACCTATAACAATATAATTTTAATACTTGAATGAATCAATCAAGTAAGCCTTTAGCAGAGCAGTTTAAGTAAACAAAACCAGCCTGTCTATGTTCTATAAGGTGATGTAAAGGGAATATATATAGGTTATGCATACCAGTCAATATCCAAATGCATACTGTATGTAAAATAACATTGGGACATATCCCTACATTCAAAACATTATTGTATTACTTTATAAAGAGTTTCTGAGAGCATTTCAACTTACAGGTCAACTGACATAAAATCTGATGGAGTTGATGTCTGACGGAATTAAAAAAAACAGAGTATTACAATAACACTAATATGTGATGTATGGCAGGACTTGCATTAGGTGGCAAAACAAACCTTGTCTGAGTCCCAGGTGCACCATTCAGTGGCTCTGCCTCACCAGGGAAAAACTAGCAGGTAAGCCATTTAAACTCACAACTCTCAAATAACTGATTCTGTGAATGTTCAGCTGTTTCCATTCTCTGAGGAGACATGCTGTTTTTTGAAATATTGTTGTGACATTTAAACCACAGTCATGGGTTTTAGGTAGGCTGATTGAACAAATATTCCATTTCCTTCCTGATTTCTGTATGAGGGCCCCAGTGTCTTCCTTTTGCTTACACATGATTGTCTCACTCAGCCAGTAATCAGGGGTTAAATTGGCCCAAAGCCCACCGCAGCTGAGCTCCAACTCTTCACGTCCAAATTGCATTCTGCCGGAACCTCACTAACCTCCGCTACCCCTTGCTCTCTCCCTGTGTCAACTTCACTGTCACTTCACTGTCTTCGGTCGCTCCTTCCAGGTTGCCTGGGCCGGTGCGGTATCGGCACCTCGTCCCCTTGTCATGGGTGTTCCTCAAGGCTGCGTCCTTGGTCCCCTCCTCTTCTCCCTCTATACTCATTCTCTTGGCTCAGTAATCTCTGCTCATGGTCTATCTTATCACTGCTATGCTGACGATACTCAACTTTACCTCTCCTTCTCTCCGTCAGACACACAGGTTTCTGCTCACATCTCGGCTTGCCTGAGGGATGTCCAGAGCTGGATGGATAAACACCATCTTAAGCTCAACCCAGGCAAGACCGAGCTGCTCTTCTTTCCTGCTCCTTCCTCTCCCATCTTGGATTTCTCCATCTCGCTTGGAGACACCCTGGTTTCATCCTTGTCCTGTGTGAAGAACCTCGGAGTGGTGATCGACAACAGGCTGTCACACTCCGAGAACATCGCGGCGGTGAGTCGGGTGTGCAGGTTCTTCCTGTACAACATCCGAAGAATTCGCCCCTTCCTCACCACCTACTCTACTCAGCTTCTGGTCCAAGCAATGGTTCTGTCCTGCTTGGATTACTGCAACTCCCTTCTTGCAGGTCTTCCAGCGTCCGCCATCAGACCCCTGCAGCTCATCCAGAATGCTGCAGCCCGTCTGATCTACAACCTCCCTAGAGTCACTCATGTGACCCCCTTGCTGACTGCCCTCCACTGGCTGCCTGTTATTGCTCGCATCAAATTTAATACTTTGGTGCTAGCATACCAGGCTGTTAAGGGGACAGCTCCAGCTTACCTCCAGAAGATCGTCAGACCCTACACCCCTGCCAGACCCCTCCGTTCTGCCACCTCTGGTCACCTGAGGCAGTCCCCTCTCCGCTCCTGCACTTCCAGGTCATGTCTACTGTCTGTCCTGGCCCCCCGGTGGTGGAATGATCTTCCCGTGGAGGTCAGAACAGCAGAGACATTGGCCACCTTCAAGCGCAGACTAAGACTCACCTCTTCAGGCTGCACCTCTCCCCTCCCTCCCTTGCTCTCTGTAATGTGTCTATTCCTATTTGCTCTTAATCTGTGATTGTTTTTTAAACTATGCTATTTGCTCTTAATTTGTGATTTTTTTTTTAAACTAGGCTGTTTAGTAAGTCTGTAGTCTGTAGGGGAGTCCTGATCTATTCGATCACCTTGGCACTTGCGACTTTACCCCTCTGTAGGTTTATCTTTGCACTTTTTGTACTGTTCTTATGCACTTTGCCTTGTAACTCGCTCTGGATAAGAGCGTCTAACAAATGCCCGTAATGAAATGTAATGTAATGTATTGAAAAACAAATCCCTTAATGTGTTTTATATCGTAACTTTCTTGTGTTATGAAATTCAAATTTATACAACTGAAGTAAAGGTATTGAAATCTATCTTAGTTTCAAAGAATGAACCTGTATTTTAAACAGGATCTTTTATCTATATATGGAAAATAAATTTTAGCACACAGACCTCAACTAATTTGCAAAAAAACTAACTTTGTCACAAAATGACATTGATAATCACTATTATGTTCACGTGATTGGTGTTAATTATTCTGCGAATTGTTGGTTTTATTGTTAATCTAGGTTACTTAGCAGGAACAGGTTGAAATTAATGATAGAATTAAAGGTGAAATTTGAGCTTTCGCTGTTTCCACCTCACTGTTCACTGGTGGTAGACCATAGGTGTGCAAAACGAAAGGGCAGAAGTGTGTGTGTTTAAATTGTGAAAATAGGATATTTAATCTGAGAGGCATTGGTTCATAGACTTTAATTATAGTGGGGCGTTACTATTAACATCCATGAGCCGCCAATGCCTCTCAGATTAAATATCCTTTTTCCACTTCTGCTTTCTCTTTTTGCAAACCCATGGTCAAATGATCTCCTGACTGGAGGAAGCCATTTCTGTCCTGAGCTTTGCCACGGGTGTGGGAGCAAGGCATGTATTCGATCTATGCACTCTGAATTTCGATCATCCAATAGGCGAAAAGTTGACCCCATGACACACTTTCACACACAGCCCCCTTCATTCATTTGCAATATGAAGAAGAAATGTGTAAAGAAATGTAAAAAGAAATGTATTTTTTGAGCCATTTATTTATTTATGTATTTATTTTTGATTTTGGCAGCTTTGGTCTTCCATACACATAATGGCTAAAACTGGTAACAAAGGCAAACTCACCAGATCATTTATTATGCAGAGGGACAGGTAGAAAGAAGAGAAGAGAGTACTTTATGTATGAGCGGGATAAATGGAGGATATCTGAGTAGATAACTGATAGCTTTTTAGTTAAATAAGCTAATTGTGTTCATTCATTCGGAGGCTGAGTGAACACAGAGACAAGATTTGACAAAGAAGAGGACCCTGGAAGATTTTTTTTTGGTAAGTTGAGGTCGTTTTGCTTTCGAAAAATGACCGTTTAAAAAAATTACAGTAATGCTGAAGAGGAATGAAGATTTCAAGCTTGTGTCAGGTATCCACCCTCTGGCGTGAGATGTAAATAAAGATGCTTTCAAAGACATTGACCATTGACAGTAATATGTAAACAAGGGCTAGTTTAATGTTCATGGAATAATACAGAAATTTACATAAAACTGAAATTGCTTGACTAGGAATTTGCTTTTTTTCAAAGCTAATGCACTGTACAGATAATGGAGGGATTTAAATGTTTAGGCTTTTCTTTTAAATTCCTCCATTTAGTTTTTACTTGACATACTTTAACTTTTGAGAGTGTTTAACTGACTTTAATACCACTGGGTTGTTTGTGTACAACAGAAATATTTACATTTTCTGTGACTGAGGGAAGTAGTGTTCTTTTGCACACCACCATGGTGCTTCTGTTTTGGGTACATTCCTTGTGTCACATGCACAGTGGGACAGGGAGCAGCAGGTATGAGCCAATCCAGCAGACTAGCCCATCACTGAAAACAAGTCTTACTTTCTCCTACAAGAGAGAGCACACAGGTCCAGCTGTTCTCCACATGCAAGGAGATTACAGCTTGATATTTGGACCAACATCCAGGGCTCGAGTTGAGGGGGGATGCGGGGGATGCCATCCACCTTGCAAAAATCTTGACCACAACCATCCCCTTGTAAAATTGTATTCTCCCTTTCCATCCTCTTTGCTTTAATGGAATTAGTTATGCTATTTATCACCTAATCGTGACAAGGTGAAACCACAGTGATATTTAAATGTCATTCTTATGTTATTTGCGCTCCATTTTTTGTTGTTTTGTATCCTCTGTGTCTTTGTGGCTTTTGATTGCTTATTGCTTATTTGATTGGAGCCTGCAAATGCATGCTTCTCATTGGCTAATGCAACTTCACTGTGAGTTTTGCTTTGGATGAGAATTGCAGATGCTACAGGTTAAAATGGCTAAGTGACTGGTTCAGCAGGACCTTAGAAATTGTTTTTGTAAAGAAGAAGTAAATGACAGGTGAGATGATAACCAGTCTCATATTATTAATACATAATATGTCCCTTATGTAACAAAACTTTGGCAACAGCTCTGCCAATGTTTAATCTTGAATGGGACTGTCGCAGATAATAACAGTATATATTGCTTGGCAGCTAACCTGTTCACTTGTAAGCAAATGAACATGTGAGCTGTCTAACATATTTAATTGCTTGAAATAACATGACCGATTTTAGATTCTAATGAGAGAGTGACGTATTGAATGTAAAAGGTAAAGCAGTAACTTGTATGCAGTTGTGATAGTGCTGAGGTCTGTTTTTGAAAACCTGAGCTAGTAATACCATTGCTATTATTTAAATAAAATAATATTATACAATGTTAGGTAGTTTTTGATAGTTTTGTATTAATAATGAGTTACAAGTACATTTTCTGTCTTTTTTCTCATGATTATGCATGAAAATAAAAAAAAATGTAGGCATATACCACCACCCTTCCGCTCCGAGGTTGACCACCCCCCTTGAATTTTTTTTACAAATCGACCACTGCTTTCAGGGATATACAAATGATCAGCATTTATTTCACATTTATCATGCAATATGTATTACTGTATTGGAAATAGAAAATATTTTCAATATTTGAATTGGAAATCCAGGGAAAGAGTTTAGTTGCACATGCCAGGGTAGTGGACTGTGAAAGGGTTACTTTCCCTGAGTGAAGGTGCTCAGATATTTCACACATCTTGACTACATCATTTGGCTGAAAGTGGAACACAGAGCATCACCTACCGTAGGGCAGTGTGATAAACCTGTTGTGTCATCAGCCAAAGCACTAGTGCCTACACACAAACAAGCCCAGGATTAAATCAAGACTACAATTCTCTGTACAGCTGAACAGAGCAGGTTCTTCACCTTGTATTGTCTGAATGAAGACAATGGATAAATAAAGGTCTTCATAACGTTGTATTTATCATAACTGCATCCAAGGTCTTTTAGAAACCTTACGGCAGTGTTATTGCACAACATTGACATGATGTGTGGAGGGAAGTCTAGGGCAGTAAACACCAAAAGGCAAAGGGGAGTTCAGGGAGAGTAACTTAAACCAAGCTGGATAGAGATTGGGATAGAGTATTCCAAATAGCATTAACAAACTTTTACCAAATGATTTTTTACTTCACAGCCCAGTTACTTGGGATGTAGGGCTCTATCTTGCACTCAGCCCAAGAGGTGTAATGCCTCAACGCAATGCGTTATGCTAGTTACCACTCCGCACAGATGTCATTAAGTGAATTATGCCTCTGCCCTGTAAATTGCATAAGACGATGCATCAACATGGACGCGTAGGACTTAAGATGTGGTGTGGTCGGGCGTATTGGTGGGGCATTAGTAGCTTGCATGCTACCAGTAGCGGCTGTGCTTAGACCATCAAAAACCACCTCTTAATTCTTATTGGTAGTGATGCTTTTTGGACTCTACATAGGTGGGTACACACACACAACTTGTTACAAACACAAGGGCATGTACAAACATCAATACAAATAAATTATTAGTGACCAGAATCATGGATAGCTGGAATCTCCTTATTTATAGACATGCAGACATGACTTAAGGCTACATTTTGTCATTGTTGACAAACTAACTATTGTTTATATTCAATGTTCATTGTCATCAATGATACAATAATCTATTCAACAGTTGAAGCTATCCTTTAATACCTTCTTTGTTCTCAAAATTAGCCTTTGTTCTCAAAATTGCTTGCTGGCTAACTTCTTCCTCAAGACCTTCTGAACCACTGAAAGGTACAGCCAATGCCATCTTTGGTTTAAAATTTGAGATTTTAACATTGCCACCCCTCTTTTTTCTTTTTCTTTCATTTATCTCTAAACTTGAGCCACTGTTCCACCTCTAATGTTTTAGCTTCACAAATTGTTCTCTACAGAAAGCTAACTAGGCTAGTTTTTTTTGAGTGTTACAACAAGTTGACTCAAGGGTAAAACATGAGACAAGTATGATGCACATCAGAAGTTGCACTTTTAAATAATACATTTTGTTAAGTTCACATATCAAATATCTGAACTATTGAAAAATTAATTTTGAGCCACATTATTATATGACCATCTAAGTCACGCTATTATATGAATATCTGCAGACCTTGTTGTCTTGAATATATTTGTGAGTGGGTTGTTCCTGGATTAGTGCATTCAGTTCCCCATAACACCTGTCAGCTGAAAAACCAGGAAAACGGGTATGTTCCTGCAGTTTCCAGGAGATCTCCTGGAGGGATGGTTATTGGGGAAAATGGCTATAAAACATAGCGCTGTGGATTGTTTTGAAACACATTGTAATAGAGACTACGTTTGGAGTGATGAAAATGCATATTATTTATAGATCTTGCCTCATTGATTTTGACTTCCGGAGCACCACATATGCTTAATTGTGGGTGCTTAAGGGTGTGGTGGTTGCACATGTTCATGTGTGCACAATAATGTGATTAGTTGTGATTCATAATAGAGACCATGTGTATGTGTGGCGTATGCAACTTTTATAAATCGGGAAAAATGTTTGTATACGCAAACTCATAGGTTTTGGTGTACATAACTCTTTAGGCAAAAAATTATGCAAAGTTTTATGAATGAGGCCCCAGGAGCCTCAGGGACACACCCCTCAGATCCAGGGACAAGTGATGCTTTAGCTTACCCTTTAGTTGGGACTGCAGAACAATGGGGACAGTTCAAAACCAGAAATGAATGGCTTTATTTTCAGCATGGCAGACTGGACTGTACTGTATGCCATGATGTGTGGGAGCTTGGGGGGCTTCCGAACATCATGGCACAAATTGGGCTGAGGCCAAAATAACTCCTCTCTGCACCACAAAAAATGTGCAGCTTGTGTCTCTATGGAAAAAATACATGAACGTAAAAAGTCTTTGGCACACAGTGAAGTGGTAAAAGTCCTTCAGACTGCAAAAAAGGACATTCTCTTTGAAAAAATACTGGTTAGAAGGTTTTCACATTCGTTTCTCATGTAAAGTCTATTCAGCCATGTTTGCTGAATGCAGAGTCTCATACTCTGCATTCTGAAATAAATAGATTTACAAAGAAATGATGACAGTCAAGTCAAATCTTAGTAATTCATTCTTGTGTTTATATAATGATCATGATTAAACACAAGGTTTAGCTTAGCTCACTCCTGTAGTCTAAATATTCCTAATCATGGTTTGATGTAGACATTGACTTTGTCATAGGACATTTCACCCAGGTAATGGCATCATAGTCTATGTTTCTCCTATCTGCATATTCAAGTAAGAGAAAACCAACTAAACAGACGGCTTATTTTAAAATTACTTGTGGTAAGTGTAATATCAGAATGCCACCTCGTGTCAAACTTCCCACATAGTGAGAAAACGACACAGACTCTTCAGGAGGAAGAGGAACTCCCACTTGAAGGGTAACTTCCACAGGAAACGTCCACTTGAAGGGTGTACTAAGCTTATTTGATCATGTTGATGTAACACCCATCTGGATGAAGTGTCGAAGCTTTGAAACATTTTCAAAGCAATTCTTTTTATTGTTTCAATTGTTTCAGAAGCCTTGATTTCGCCATCATGAGCTATCATGTAGTGTGCTTTTCCATTGCAAACATTCAGATTAATTTATGTACTGATTGGGTATACGGTTTGGAAATTGTTATGGAGAGCGACCTGTCATTTAAGCTTTATTTCTGTCTTCCTTGCTCTCAATTGTCACTCAAAATAAGGGGCAAAATCTGTCAAAGAACAATTCACTTGTTATTTTGACAGAAAAAATATCAATGCTTTATAAAGGGATTGTTCTGGTCAACAGCCTTTTAGCCATTGTTAACAGGATAAATAACCTAGTTTTTATTGTAAGACTAATTGAAGTGTTTAAACAAAGATATTAAATATGGCTTAATAATTACGTTTGGAAAGAATATACATTTTAGTGCTAAAACAGCTTTTATTTAAAAATGGCGAGTTTGGAGGTAAGGTTAATATTCCAGATGGATAGCTGTACTCGTGTAGAAACATGACAAATCAATGACTAAATACAAACACTTCAATTTGAATATAGTTAGAATGCTCAATGTATTTCCATCAAACTCAAAAAAAAAAACAAGAAATTACTGTATAAGTATATGGAAATTGTAGTTACTGTACTTTGCCTTTGCATTATCTAGCCACCTTTCCTGTAAAGTTGACATTACTGTGATGTGAAGGGTTTACTCTTGTCTGGTCACATATGTAAATGTCGTAGCACTAAGCTCAGCGAACCTCCACAGCTATAGACATGTCTAATTAAATCTAAATGTGTAATAGTCCTTACTGAACTTTCTTGCTGAATGAATGCTTGCTGTGTGCTGGTTAACTCTCACAAAATAGCTGCAGCATGACTGCACGACCTTCCGTGTCCTGCTGTACATGGGCACCCTGCTCTCTGGACCTCTCCTGTTTCTGTAGCTAGCACCCAAGCTTGGTGGTAGGAACTGTTCAGGCTCTGACTGGGCTCATTATCTGCTTTCAGAAATATATATTCTACTGTTTTCAAGAGAACCGGCCCAACCTTACTGCTATGGAGATACTGATAAGCCCAGGAGCTCTTTATTTTTCACCATAGCATCTCCATCTATTGCTACTCGATAAAACAGCTTAATATGCCGCTGTATGTTATTTGTGGCCATTTTTTCGTATCATCCAACCACCGATTCACAATAGAAGGGTTGGATGGAATAACATCCCCTCATTTTAGTAACATTTTGGTATGTTCCCAAGTCCTTTTGGCTACAAAAGGTCACCGGCTACTGTTGACAGAGCGTTTGTATACATTCCACCTTGAAGTCCTGCACATATTTCGCGCCATGCTTCATGATACTCAGAAATATTGTGGATACGTCTGTCTCTCTCTGACTAGTGTCAGACGATCAGCCTGATTTCCCCTGAAATTCCCTCTGGACAAGCCTTTCATTCTCAACACAGCCATGTATACATTGCACGCTATGGGAAAATACTTAGCTGTGATAATTCAAATACACCTGGCAATATTAATATTATATTAAAGCAAATGAGGTCTGAGTGTTCTTTTTCTGGAACTTCACAAATTTAAGCAACAATATTCTCTGGGTGGAGTGATTCTGTGAGCATAGAAAGTCCATCTGTATCCAGGAATTCCCAATCAAACAAATGAGCAGAGGGACTTGTGGTCATCTGCGGTCTGTTTAGGTTGGAGTCCTCACAAAGAAAGGAGGAACAGGACATTTTGACAGACAAAGAGAACAGTGGTTCGATGGGGTGGGGCTGGAGGTTCATAAGACATTCCACACCACAGCTGCTCTCAGTAAAAGTGCACACACACATACTCACACTCACACAGAGACTGTTAAAGAAATGTGCACAGATATGGATATAATATGGATAGACTCAGAAACACACACACATAAACAAAAATAAGAATGTATCTATTTGTATCTAACTCTGGGCCTGCGATGCAACACTTAACATTCTACCTAAAATATATATATGTTAGAACACATACATCAGTGAATATATTTGATGATCCTTCACCTTTGAAGCAGACACACCGCCACACATGAGCTCATAAAGGTGCTATGATTGAACTGTAAGCTGACTGCTGACTTGTGTGCAGTAGGGTCGTTTTGCTGTATTGTTTGTTGTATTTGCAGTGCAGACTTTTGGTGGTATTTGGTTCAGGTTTGGACAGAGGAACATAGGTCTGAAACAGAGCTGATTTTTCTGACCAGCTCTGAGAGGACCTGACTGTGTCTTTAAACCGCCATGATGATTTCAGAGTTCTGTAAAACCACAATGTGTTTTGGGAAGGTTTGTGCTTTAGCAACTGTGCCGAAGTGCTAAGCAATGTGACAAACAGGGATGAATTTTTCCCCACTCAGAGAACTGGCAAAAGGAGTGATTTGCTGTAATTGTTAGAATGTCATTTATGCAATCCCTTAGCCGTGAAGCTTTTTGAAATTTGGTAGATTGTCCCGGGGGCTTCAATTATGCATTTGCAAGCATACGAGCACTACCTGTCACAATGATTACTGCAACCCTGTAGTTTTATGCAGGAGTACACTCACACTTCCTGAGTGTTTTACTTTGCATTGTAAAATAGAATTTTCAAAAAATGTATTTAAATTTACACACAAATGGATAAAAAGTAACACTGTTCACTGTATTTATCAAGCACACCAGGCCACTGTGTCTGTTTGTTTAATCAAAGCATATATGTTGACAAATACCAATAAGAGAAGTTTTTGCAGAATGGGTTATCACATAAACTGATCCCTGTAATGATGTCATTAAAGTGTGCGGAACTCCCATTGGAGACATGTTGAAAGATGGTCCAAAAAAGACAGAAAAAAATATTTTGAGCTGAGATTGAGGCCATACTAATGGAGGTACAACTAAAGAAACAGACCTCATTCAGTGTAAGCCATGGAGTGATTGCACCAGGGAAGACCAAAGCACTTTGTTGCCAAAGTCCCACATTTGTCGCTAAATTTAGACTTACTCATGGAATTTATTTATAAAAGTAACCAGCAACATATCCTGCCACTTTTTCAGACCATCAGGGAAAATAATAAATTTAAGACTTCCAATGTATTTGTCAAATAATTGGTGACACTAATTTGATAACTCATTGTAAAATCATCAAATATTTTTACCATTATAATGTTTTATTGCTTCATTAATAAATGCAACAATAATATCATAAAAATGAGAAAAAAGTTTGTATAAATGCATGTCACAGAAACACAAATATGACACTTATAATACATAAGGACATACATGTCACAAGCATTACCTAAAAATATCCATGTTGTTACATGACATATTAGTTACACATTATCTGCATCCCAGTGATGGAAACTTTAAAAGTCAACAAGTCAAATGGACAACTAACATGACATGAGGGAGATATGTATGAGTGTTCTGTATTTACAGTAAACTGAGGCTTGTGACTGTAAGGTTTGAGGCCCAAATGTTGTAATGTAGGGCACTGCTGAGGTACTTAACCTGAAATGACTCAGTGAGTATACAAGCTGCATGAACGGGCAGTCTGGCGGATGTGAGTTAAGTAATGTAACTAATGTAATGCTGCCTGGTTTGAACATTTAATTTTTTCATGAAAACAAATAATGGCCTGTATTCATGCCCCAGAATGTGCAAACACAGTTTCTTATCAAAGGCTGACTGAAATTAAGCTCCATGTTAAATGAGGAAAGAAAAGAAATGAGGTCATTTATTTTTTTCTGGAACCCACTGAAGGCATGTTTTTATGCAGAAAAACAGTAGGTGCTCTGCAGGTCATGGGGTGGTGTCTGGGCAGGACGGGTGTTTTCCTCCCTCTGATTGGCTGGCACAGGACATAGGGAACATGATGTTTTGCTGGAAAATGAATCCAAAGGGAACCTTAATGCTGAGGCCTGTGGGCTTTGGCTTCTGCTCTGTGGGTGGATGTTAGGGTCCCACACTGCGGGCTTTGTGAGAGAGCCACTGTGTGTTTGTGTAGGTATGAGTGCATAATATGCACTCATATCTACACAAACACAAAGACCGAACGCATATTTGAGGGGCACATTCGCAAAATTCACATTTTTATTTTATCACATGATACTAAAGTAAAGATTCAGAGCTACAAAATGAGGTATCACTTGCCAAGATTGAAGAAATACTTTGGCAGTAATGTTCAATAGAACATTATACTTTTGCAAACTGCAGTTCTGAGAAAACAGCCTTTTTCATTTTTGCATACATTCTCAGCACAAAAATCACTTTTAGAAAAGGAATTGATGCTTATAATGATTAGATTAGGAAAGTGATTTAATCAATTAGTAAGGTCATTTTGAATTTGCAGTTTTGAAAAAAAAATAATTCTTACATTTATATAAAATATGAAAAAACATAATTCAAGTTAAAACATTAATTTAGTGGTAAATTGTGATACTTCGTTTTACTCTTCTCATTCCCAGCCTATCTTTGCATGTCTCTTACTCATTCTGTGACTTCGGTACATTAAAAGTTGCTCTCCTTATTGTTTTATATTAAAGAAAGTATTAATGTGTGTTCAAAGTGGCATTGCTCTCATTCTCAGCTACTCAGCTCTGATCAAAAAGCTATCCCAGGATGCAATTGCATCTGAAAGGCTGGAGGACTAATGGCTGATGATGGCTGAGAATCCTCCCCATTGTTCTTGGGAGTGGTGTTGGGATTTATTTCCTTTTTTGTAGGTGGAGGACTAACGGAGGGCTACAGTGAATGTCTGGGCACATGAAATAGAAGTGCGTGGTTATAGTCTGAATATATTTATAAAACAAGAAACTATTTTAATGACACGTACAACACTGTAGCTTATAATAAAATACAAAAAGGTACAACAAAAAGTGCTGACGTGCAGTGAACATCCATTTCCGGCTGTGACAACGCATTTACCATGTAGCGTAGCTCATAGATGCGTTCATGAGGTAGTTTGTACAGGATTCCTGGCCGAGCTTTGAGTTTTCTTTTCGCTTTCGACCGCAACCGCATGTGAAACTGAGAATTTCTGTAAGTTGTTGGTCACAGTCAGAGTCAGTAACGTCAACTAACTGCATTGTATCTTCGGCTTCGTTAGTGACAACAGTGAAAGTTGCATCATTTTCATCATCATCTATCGGTTCTTCAAAATCCGCTTCGTGACCTCTTTCACATACAGTACTTTTTATTCAAGTCGGGGATGGTTTCTTCGTCAATGCTGTCCTCATCTTCCAAGTCTGACAGCACAAGGTGCATGTTATCCTCCTCCACGTCAATAAAGTAACCTCTCACCAGTTCTTCCCACTGAGTCCCGTCTCTTGCACCGGAGAGATTCAGTTAATTAATATGTTTGAGAGCTGCCGTCACTCTTATCGTAGTCCATGATTCTAAAAACAAGCAAATAAACCTTTCCAAAAAACTAAACAAACAAGTAGGTAATAAACTGTTGGAAAACAGCACGTTGGTGTGAACCAATGAACGTTCAGGGCTACGTTTACTATAACAATAGAAGAAGAAAAGCAAGCGGAACTACACACTATAGAACGATAAAACGCCGGTTTCAGTCATAAATCAAGAATTATTTCAGTTACTTTTTCATCAAAATTGTTTAGTATTGCGAATTGACATCAGAGCTAATGTGACCGAGAGATCTTAAGCTGCATAACTGTATCAGAAGACGAAACCATATGATACGCTTGGTTTGATAGTACAATATAATGCTGAGTTGATGACGTTTTCTCCCTTGTCAGTTCTTGGAGGACCGACCAACTTGCCTCAATATTTCATTAAATTTTTCATACTTACAAGTTATTTTCAGTTTCAACAAAAAGGGAGATGATACATAAGCACTTCAGGAATTCGAATCCACCATTATCTCATTTTTTACAAAATACTGCCCGCCCGCGGTTTTGGTCCTCTCCTGTAAAATTGACGTCGCCGAAATGTGGTGGGTTTGCTCGCGTCGGGTCACGCAATATTCAAATGCAATATTATTGCATTTGAATATGTTAATGTGGTCAGAGTCATCACTGAAAGTCATGCCAATGGATTTTCTGATTGCCAGATAGTCTATATGAAAAAAAGGAACGGATAGTCAAATCTTTGTACTGAACAGCCAAATCCTATTTGACAAAATTCTGAGTCAGGTACAGCCCTAAATCGTAGCCTCTTTGAACTCTTAATTTTTCTCAGTATTTCTCTGTATCTCCCATGTTAATGTGAGTGTGGAGAACACCATAAAGACTATTATTATGGCTATTAACTTAAAAATTTGGGGAACATTTTTTTTGCTGGGTCTCTTCCTGTCAAGGTTTCAGCACCAACACCACTGTGGAATACTAAGCATTTATCTTTGACTAACTTTTGGATAGGAAGATTATTTGTATATTATACAAATCCAAAAGTTAGTCAAAGATACATATTTATATTTTTATACATACACATATATATTTCTGGACTGCAGCATAATTTACCATGTGTTAGTCAAGGAACTGTCAGATTCCAGGCTCTAGATACCTGGCAGGTAGAGCACTGTCATTTCATGACATAGAATAGATCATGTGGCATTGTTAGTGATCTTGAATTAACGGGAATGTAGCTTGCAATTTGATCCATCCCATGTGCTGTATTTGTATTGCATATAAAGTTAATCATACAATGTAATGTCATATTTAGAATTAAGAGTTTTTCTTTTTAACAGCTCTTGTGTAAGCAATGTGGCCAGGTTCAGTTTGAGTGCAGCAGAAGCATTACATTACAGTCCTTTAGCTGATGCTTTTCATCCAGCACATAGCAAAACACATTTCCTCTCCCTTGTCTGAAATCTCAGCCAGTGGCTCTTACTGCATTTTACATGTAACATACCTGCACACCTGTACACGGGTCACTCAGACACCCTGCCATGGCTCTCTCTTTTGGGTCACTCTAATATCAGAAACCAAACAGGCAGTTGGACTATGGGTGACCAGAGCTGGATGAATGAGCCAGGCACTCAGCAAAGGTACAAAAACAAGAAAACAAAAACAGACCAAAACAAAAAAATACAATCATGGAAAGCAACATCAAAAACAGGCAGGGAAATACACAGATATTTATCAGATAGGAAAACAGGCGGGTTGCAAAACAAGTAAAGACACTGAGACAAACTGGCAACTGACACAGAAACACAAGGGGTTTAAATACAGAAATAACAAGGGCAAACAAGGAGCAGGTGAGCCTGTTCTGTTCATGAGGCGATTAATCAAAGAAATAATCAGGCAGGGAAACACAGTACCGTGACAGTAACACGGGGAAACACAGATAACAAAATGAAAACAAAAATGAAACTGGCTATGGTACAGGTTTACTGAAACTTTTTTATTAAGTAGGTATACCCCCCCCCCCCCCCCCCCAGCCAATGTCCACAAGCACCACAACCACTGCGAAACCTCAGAGTACTTGCTGGGAAACCCATCCCTCCCCCCATATCAGATAAATCCTCTGGTTCCTATTTCCCAAACTCCTTGTTCTATTTAAGTGTCATATGGTAATTGTTACTATTTCTCTTGGAACTGCACACAACAGCTCTGGCATTTACGAGACAAAAGGAACAGGGAGACGGGATTGCAGATCATGGCTGGATCATACCAATAAGGAAACGCTAAACAATTATGATGTCAGGCTTTGGAATTTACAGTGGATCTCTGGAAATGCATCTTGTGCACAAATTCCATAAGTTATTTAGAATCCCTTTGTGCTTTGTAGTGTGTCTATGAACAGCATTTGTGTGTGTCGACAGTGTTCAGCATGGAGGAAAGACACTTTTAAGCAAGGTTAGTCCAGGGTGATTGGTCCAGCCAGCACAGCCTCACACATGAGCTCAATCCACCCTCTGCGGACCAGATCACAACCGAGCTGAGCCCCATCCACCCTCTGTGCAACGGTGACAAGTGAGCTGAGCTCCATTAGTATTTTCCAGAGCTGCTGTCCTATCTCTCCTCTACTACAGCCGGCTCCCCTTGGTCCTTCCTGGCCTCCCCCACCTTCTCTTCCTGGGTGGCTATGAGAGCTCTTCCTTACATAGACATGTCATTTAAGGTCAAGGTGGTTTGCGCCAGAGCGTACATATCCATTCAGGTCTGTTCACTTGGACATTCATTCGCACAGATTCAGGACACTGAGTGCATTAGCTACAGGGAGGGAAGGTTCCAGTCTAATTAAAGTATATAAAGCACATAACTGTAGAATTGAAGCCGACCTACATCTCTACAAGTAACATTCCTCATGATCTTCGACCACCAAGGGGCAACTACCATAAAAGTAGGAATGTCTGTGAGAGCTTTGGTTTGCTTGGTTGAGGTTTTAGGAAGAATGCACACATAGTAAAATGCATTGTGGGTGCTGGAGGATTAGTGGTTTGGGGAGCCTGCCTTTACCATAGAGGGTTACAGGTTGGAGGCCTTAGGGGGATGCTGATTTTTTGGCCTTGAGCAAAGAACACAAATTATGTGAATAAATATCCCAAAATAGAAATGAAAACATCAGCTAATGGCATGTAGCATACATTCCTAACACAATTGTACTTTCTAAGGGCAATTATTTTAGTTCTCAAATAACTGCTTAATGGGTCATAAGGCTCACAAAGAATACTCATTGGCAAGGCAACAACTGGCCCAGCCCTGCCAGTGGAAGATAAGAGTTAACCTGGTTAATTTTGTGAATGTCTAATGGCATATTTTTATGTCTTAATGGCAGCTCCTGGTCAGCCTGTAGATTCTTGAACTAAGTATATGATGACTTTGTCATCTTCTGTGTACCAATCTCCATGTGTGCATATGTATTCAATTCATCAGTGAGCCAAACTCAAAACAATCATAATGTCCTTTGGAAAGGGGGCAGAACATTAATGCCGACTTTGTCATTTGTGTGTACAGTGTGTATGTGTTCATGTTTCAGAATGTGGATCTAAGCATGTGGATGTCTGTGTCTGTTTGTGTGTGAATGTCCATCTGTAAACTTAAAATGTTAGAAGGTGACATAATATATATATAAATGTTAAAAAATTTCCTAATCTGTATCATCAGTTTTATACTTTTAGTCATGGTGAAATGCATGAATGTTCACCTTCCATTTTCAATGTTGCATTTGGCAGTTATGACTTGTTGCGTTTCAATATTATGAAAAACCTTACTGTCACAACATAGGTGAGTTTATGGAATCTCATGGACTTTTGAATTAAGTAGGTACTCTATGGTTTCATAATCAACCTACACCACAGCCCCACTCAAAAAATATTACCCAGATCCAACCTTGCTAAACACTAAACTTTTCTTTTGTTGTCTTGCAGCTCTCAAACTTACTTTTGTAATATCTTTGGCCCCAAGTTTGCTAAACTTGAGAGCAATGTATTTTGCCGTTTATTCTGAGCACTGTGTATACTCCATTTTGTAACAGAAGTGTAGTAGAAACAGTGTATAAGCAGCATGGAGGAGACAGCCCAGTCAGCCACACATGTCCCACTGGCTGAATTTGTGCTGTGCTGGGGTTTGAGTAAAGACCTCTGCTCCTTTGTAGTCTGCACTGACACAGCTTAGAGAATGTCTTAAGCCTTATTCACACATGCACTGCAACCCTGAACTTATCCGGACATTACCCGGAGGAGCTGAATGTTAGAACGTCAATGTCCAACTCAGTTGCACCGGAAATTAAACAGACTTTATCCTTCCGGCTCCCTAAAGCAAAGTCTGTGTAATGCCTGATTGTGCCCATGTGTGAATTGAACAGGTCATTTTCTGGAGAATTCACAGCGAGCAAGTGGGCGTGTTGATGACATTTCTGTCATGAGACACAAAACCGGAAGAATAAAAAACATCCCAAGGTAGTACTCTTTTTTGCTTGCCTGTACATTGCTTTCTAAACTTTCATTCATATTGTGGATAGGCCGCCAGCCCCTGTCATGCATTAAAATATGAATGTCAGTTATTCTCATTCTGCTCATGATTTCACATAAACATATGTACAAGAAAAAAAAAACCCTGCCGCTACAGAAACTTGCTGAATTTTACATTGGTAAAATTACCATTCACAACTCAAAAACGTGAATATATTGAAGCAATGTGCATATGTTTGAAAAAGCAAACAGTAATGTTTCCCTATTAATGTTAATTATCACATTGCTGTTTATGTCTGGCACTTATACTTAAGTGTTGGTAAATCCCTTGTCATGTTTGAGAACTTTTCGATGGTGAAATATTCAGTGGGATGGCCTTTCAATCTGAGTGGTCGTGAGTACAATGATGTCACCCAGAAGTGTGAAAAGACTTATGCGGTAGGTTACATCGAAGTATCCTTTGTTTGGAGGAACGTAGGAAGGCAGTAGAGGAGACAATTTTTAGTATTGGAATGCACCCCACACAGAGCATTTCCAGTAGGTAAGAACGCGTCTGACACAAACAATTTTCTGTTGTGCACTACAAGAGTGAAAGGCCAACTCCAGATAATGGCCAGACTTAATTGTGAAAATGGCTTCAGAGAATGGTTACTAGTGTATGTAATGTTCACTGTGTTGCACTTTTAGCAAAGCTTGTTAGTTCATAACTTATGTGTTACATTCTAAACTTCACCTTAATATTAATATGCTGGAATAATGTAGTGTTACATCATTATGTTACCTAAAAACACATTTTTTCTTTTTATTTTGGGTAACACCTTACTTTATTAACGTGTTACCCCTGCTGAATGTGTCAATGCCTAATATGAGTTTTGATATCTTTTACATTCAAATCTAATACTAATGGATGTGCACAAGATATTGTTTTTGAAATAAAATGGAAAAAAAGTGTGGTATTGATATGGGAGCTCTTGTATAATATCCAACATATACAGGTAAACCTATGTAATTTTTTTCTAAAATTTTATTGAAGATTTAATTGATTGTTAAATTTCTAATCTATTTAACAAGATATTGACCAAAGAGTTTCAAATTGCTTGTTCAAAGGCACCACAACACAGAATCAGCAACTAATGATGAGACAATGAGGTATCATAGGAAGAGAAAGGACAAGGTTGCTATAATTTCTCAATGGCACAATGATCCATGAACTATAAAAGGCACAATGATCCATAATCTATAAATGGCAAGAAGATCTGTAATATACAAGTGACACATAGATCTGATCCAATAATGACAGCACAAACCAGTCCGTGACAGGTCATTGGATCTTTAGCTGCTATGAGGTTTATTCTCCCAAAAATATCAGCAACCTTCTGATGACACAGGCAATTTGATTGTTTTCTTCACTGATGTTCCCTGAATTTCCCTGAACTCAACGGGCATTATTTGCTAATAAAAACTTGTGCTTGCATTTATTTGTGTGTCAAAGTTAAAGACAAATGTTAAAGGGTGATTGGATCTAGGCCAAAATTTCCTTTGGAATCGTTAGACCTGAAGTCACACAAACACCCCCCAGCACACACAAACCTCCCCAATGCACCACAATGCACACATACATTTCCCCAAAAACCAAACAGCCCATATTACAGTGATAAAGCTCTGCCTGGCCTTGCTGCAAGAAAACCCCAGGAGTACCTCTGTCTTTTAAAAAAAAAAAAGTTTTGCTCCATTTGCCCCCAAGAATTTTGCATCAGTATAAGTCACTTGTTGCTAAAAATTAAATATTTTCATACTAATCATACTTTCATACTAATCTGATTTAACTACAAAATGGGTTTCCTTGCATATTTCCAAGTTTAAATAGTCCATTATATGATCTCAATACATTTTAAGATCATTAAATGATAATACACAGAATCACAAAGCCTTTCATTTATATGAGTTATTTATAACTAAGCTCATGATTTTTGTAACCTCACAGCTTTCTGAGTCAAAGACAAACAAACAAGCCAGCTATTTCTGGCAGACACTCATTAGGCCCATAAGGGAGAGGTCATGTGAGAGAGATTTGGACTGGATGGTGACTGTACACAAAGGGGACATGCGGGGACAACAAGCACAAGATTTTCACCTCCTTTATCTCAAAGAACTGGAGGCTTTTCAAAGGAATGGAAAAAACATTTTAAACTTTTTCCTTTGGTTTTGTTCAGTGATTTTAACAAATTTATTGAAACTTGCAGTTGTATTTTAACAATTGAACATGCAAAATGCAGTTGTATTTCAACAGTTTTACATGTAAAAACACTGTACAAATGAAATGGAATGAGTAAATATAAAAAAGGTTTTTTTACAATTAATTAAAATCCAAAAAAACCTAAAAACAATTTGCACACATTCTACTGGTAAGATTTTTTTTTAAAAAAATGTGGTTATATACCAATCAGAAATGACATTATGACAACATGACAAAAAGGTCTCCATTTTCCCTCCACAGAAAAAGCTGAACATATACAACTTTACCATGCAGTAAACCATTACTGTTAGGTGAAGCTGGTAAAGTCCTACACTTGCTAGGGATAGCTTGTGCTGTAATCATGAACAGGGTAATGTGCCCTCCTCCATTTGAATAATGCCTCACCTGGGTCTTGAATGAGGGTTAGGGGGTTTGTTCAGAAACATGTACTCTATACAAACCTGAGTGAATGTTTATGATTGAAGAAGGCATTATCTAAAGCAACAGCCACTATTCCTATTAGAACTGTGAACCACATGGATTAGAGTATTACAGAAACAAAAATGATGAGCAAAGTGATAAGCAGCTAGTTTTTCCTTTCCCTTCAGAACAGCTTTACTCCTTCTTGGAATGGTGTTATATAATATTTTGCTTGAATTGTAAGTATCTGCATGCATAGATCTCTCTCAAATCGTCAAGTGTGAAAGCATATGCACCCAAGTATTAAAAAGGTAGAGTTGAGAATCAAGGAAAAATACTCAGAAACTCTTGGAACATTGCAAACATTAGGCACTGTGACACTGCCTCCTGCCTCACCAGATGAACAGTTTGGCTTTGATGGTGTGGAGACTGAGTTTCTTGAATAAAAAATACAAAATGCTTGTCAAAGGGCCAGCATATATGGGACTCTATTGTACATAATTCCATCACAGAACAGGTAGGAAATATTCTTAATGTTTCCAAGAAAAGCCTTATTATAAGCAGGTCTAAAGTATGTTTATTGAGGTGGGAGAAGATGGATGAGTGAGTAAGCCAAAGCTGACTTTACAGCTGTGTGAAACAGCAGCCTCACATTTGGCTATTTATGATCAGCTCCCCATGTTTTACAGCAAACAGTGCAGTAAAACAGGAATGTACAGCCACCAAGCAAGATAGGCTGTGAAAAGCAACCTTATTTGCACAGGGAAAAACAAGACCCTAATAAGGATCTGATGACCCCAGAAGGAAAAGAATGCGGCAGCAATGATAAAATCATATTGCAGTAATGATAACACATGTTCAAAACACACACACACACAAACAAATACAGTGCATTCACATTTTACACGAAGATGTGGTCCTGAAAAGGCTCACGTAAAGCGAAATCACATAATTCAAGTCTAATATCCCCATTTAAATTAATGGAAATTCTCAAGGTGCATAACGTCAACTAACATACTCAGAAAATTCATAGTAAGGATTGAACTTTTACCATATGTAGGAGTCAGCTGCAAATAGCATGTGACAGCTTTTTTTTTTTTTTTTTTTTACCATTTTTACATCAATGTAATTTCATTATCATCAGTTAAGTTCTTTTAACTTTTATAAAAGACACAGTGATTCATTTTTAATTTTATTTGACAAACTCTTCAATATTATCATATTAATATAATATTAATAATATCATATTAATATTAAATAATATTATTTAAAAAGTACCACTCGTGTTAAAGTGTGTAATGTCATGTAAAGTGATAATTTTTGAATAGTGTTTCAAGGGGCGTTAAAGCAAATTTGCGTATTTTAAGTTCGCATAAAAAACGAATGCACTGTACATACAATATAAAGGTTGCTGTTTTTGCTTTGAGGACCATTTGTTAAGGAGGATGTTTCATGAGGGAGCCAATCACATACTGCTTCTACCATCAGAGCTACTCACATACTTCCTGTGCCATTAGAGCCAATCACACACTTCTTCTGCCATCAGAGCCAATCACACACTGCCTCTGCCATCAGAGCAAATCATGTACTGTTTATGCTATCAAAATAAAGTGAAGTCAGCGATCTGAATTTCTGCTGGGGAAAGCTAAAAATATGCATCATGTGTTCATGATTCAAAGTCACTGTGTTTCCCTTTAAGATTCATGCACTCCATGGCCACACACTCAGCATGACTAACAGCAAAGAACTTTTTTTGTTAAATGTTTATGTCACATCTAGTCATTAGCAGACAGTTTTACATATTAGGGCACTTATAGTTTTATAGATTACGCACTGTCCATTTACCAAAGCAGTTCAGGTGAAGTACCATTATGCTACACTGCAAACCACTTCCTGCTTGAAATCGAAACACTAGCGTGGATATAACTGTGGCAAAGCTAGTCAGAAATATGTGTCTTGTGTGCTGGTTTAACTGATGCACTTTCATATTGTATATTGTAGACTGTATGGGGAAAATGGCTGGTGTGCATTTCCCATTGTAGTTTTGATATTCTCTGGCAGAGGATAAAATAGAGCAGCAAAAATACAGACCACTCAAGGGTGCGATATACTGCTCAGTCCTTAGAACCATGCAGCACTTGTTGAACCACAGCCTTGTTTCATTCATTTTATTAGCTCACAGCTGACATCTGACCAATCAGAAGGACACATAAAAAATTACCTCAGATCTGCTGGTGTGGCTGAAATATTTTCTTATTTTCAAAACCTTCCCTTTAATGGCTTGGGTAAAGGAAATGGCCCTTTTTTTTCTTTTGAAGGGCATATACGATAAATGCAGAGTCACAAATATTCACACATCTGAGAGGGTCATTACTGATCTTCCCCAGAATTATGGCGTCATGGATTCAAACAAGCTCTGACACCTGAAGTTCAGGCAGTCTAAAGAAGACCCTGAATAAGACATGTCTGTCTACAGTGTCTCAGTGATCCGCTGTCAGTGGACAGCTATCAGAGGGAGGTAAGGAGCAAAGATCTTAAGTTGTGGTACCCCATGAAGTTCCCACTTACTGTCTTTACTGGCACATGAACGTTTCATGTTTTGAATCAGTAACATCTTGCTTGCAAAGCAGTTTCCTACACCAGTTTTTCTCACAGGTGTAACACTGCTTTGCGAGCATTGCTCTCAGCTACTCTCAATCCATTCATCCCAACACAACGGCCAAATGCCTCTGAATATCTGGGAAAGTGTAGCATTTTCCATTTATTTATTTATTTTGTAATATGACTATTGAAATAATTTCTAAAAATAAATTTTGCCAATTGTTGCCTTGTCAACACGGACCTTTGTCCATAGTCGGTAATGGAATGACCCAGGACACAAATGCCCGATCACAGTCCTTCACAGCATGATGATGAAAGGTTAAAAATATCTACATTTTAGATGTCTTCCAATCAACACACAATAGTTGGCTTCTGAAAATCAGAGGCCCCTGTGAGCAGCCATTCTTTAATTTAAAGTATTTGACTGCCCTTAAAACTTTCAGATAATTTGTGGAATATTAGTGGCAAACTAAACTATTGACAAAGTTTTGCAGCTCTATTCCAGTTGTGAAAAATCTAAAGCAAACCCCTTGGCAACAATGAATATTTGTTGCCACTAGTAGCAAAGAGTTTATTATCCCCATGGTTTCCAGGAAGCATATAGCACAAGCAAAGACTGTACTTGAGTCAGTTTGCCAGCTGTAATATCTGGTAAATCCCTGGTAATAATGCCTCCTGAGTCTGATCCAGAATCAACGGCTTCAGGTTATGCCAGGATGCCAGCACATCTTGCTGACTTCATTCCTCGAATAAATTTTTGGCTTTGCCAAAAACCTTGACAAGCTAAAGGTGAGTTAGCACTCATGAAGCTGGTATTTACTGCTACCTCTACTTTTTATTTTCTCCCTTTTTCCTCACCCTGAACAAATACAAACTGTTTAGTCCACTGCAGCGCCCTGCTCCTTCCGACTTGAGAGGAGGTGATTTCTCTGACTCAAATGACAACTGGTGCTGAGTTGATCAGGAAACCAATAAGCTACTGAGCTTTAACCAGCCTACATCCCTATCATGTGGGCCTCTGGCCATAGATGACAATGGCAAGATGAGATTAAAGCACCCACCCTCAGGGCTCCTACCGTGTGAGCCATCCCCCACTTTTTTAGCTGGTTGACCTGGTTAGCTCGCTAATAAGACCTAGGAGCCTCACTTTCTATGCTACCTCTGTGTTTATCTTCTCTCCTCAGTGCCCCTCCTCCCCCACCACAGTCCTCCTTCTCTGCGGACAACTTCGCAGTTTTCTTTAATGAGAAGATCGCTGACATCCGCAGATCCTTCAACACCACCTCCACCCATCCTCGCTCCCTTCTCCCCTCACCCTCTCCTTGTTTCTCTACTTTCTCTCCCCTCTCTGCTGCTGATGTCTCTCAGCTCCTGCTCTCCCACCGTCCTACTACCTGTGCTCTTGACCCAATTCCCTCTTCTCTCCTCCAGGCCATCACACCAGACATCCTTCCATTCGCCACCTCTCTTGTGAACTCCTCCTTGTCTTCTGGATGCTTCCCCTCTTCATTCAAGCGGGCCCATGTCTCCCCGCTGCTGAAGAAGCCCACTCTGGACCCATCCATCATCCACAACTACCGTCCTGTCTCTCTTCTCCCTTTTCTTTCTAAAACCCTTGAACGAGCTGCCTCCAAACAACCGTCTTCTTTCTTTTCACAGAACAATCTGCTGGACCCCCATCAGTCCGGCTTCAGACCTGGCCACTCGACAGAGACCGCATTGCTCTCTGTCAGTGAGTCTCTTCATGCTGTACAGGCAGCCGCTCTCTCTTCCGTCCTGATTCTCCTTGACCTTTCTGCTGCCTTCGACACAGTTGACACATCCCATCCTCCTGTCCTCCCTGGCGGCATTGGGGATCTGCGGCACAGCCCTCGACTGGATTGAGTCCTACCTCTCCGGTCGCTCCTTCCAGGTTGCCTGGGCCGGTGCGGTATCGGCACCTCGTCCCCATGACATGGGTGTTCCTCAAGGCTCCGTCCTTGGTCCCCTCCTCTTCTCCCTCTATACTTGTTCTCTTGGCTCTGTAATCTCTGCTCATGGTCTATCTTACCACTGCTATGCTGACTTCTCGCTTGGGGACACCCTGGTTTCATCCTCGTCCTGTGCGAAGAACCTCGGAGTGGTGATTGACAACAGGCTGTCACACTCCGAGAACATTGCGGCGGTGAGTCGGGTGTGCAGGTTCTTCCTGTACAACATCCGAAGAATCCGCCCCTTCCTCACCACCTACTCTACTCAGCTTCTGGTCCAAGCAATGCTTCTGTTCCACTTGGTCGCTCGCATCAAATTTAAAACTTTGGTGCTAGCATACCAGGCTGTTAAGGGGACAGCTCCAGCTTACCTCCAGAAGATCGTCAGACCCCTCCGTTCTGCCACCTCTGGTCGTTGTTGTGATCGCTTTGTGATTGTTTTTTTTTTTTTTTTTTAAACTAGGCTGTTTAGTAAGTCTGTAGTCTGTAGGGGAGTCCTGATCTATTCGATCACCTTTGCATTTGGGACTTTACCCCTCTCTAGGTTTATCTTTGCTCTTTTTGTACTGTTTTTATGCACTTAGGTAAGTCGCTCTGGATAAGAGTGTCTAACAAATGCCCGTAATGTAATGTAATGTGTTCGTAGCCATCGAACATTGGCATTACCAATCCAATGATAACAAAATAGCAAGCTGATATTGCTGTAATCTTTTTCTATACGACGAATGCTATGTTATGAAGCTGGAGGCATGTTAAGCATAGATGTAACTTAACCAGAGCTAGCTATTGTTAATAGGATAATATTTACGATACAGGCAGAACCCACTTATCCAACTCACTCCACTCCTAATATAGTGTGTAAATGTTGCTGTAGTTAAGATACCATGGTCCAGTTGAAGTAACGTTGGGGGGAGATTTCTCCAACAAAGATGACTTATAGATACTAGTTATGCACCTGGCCTGAAGTTAACTTTCAGTCTGTGTTTGTTTAATACTGGGTTTGTGTTTTAAGGGCTAATATGGCACCAACTACAAATGGAGTGAAAGATAAGCTGATGAGCAGACTTAAGTTGGGCTCAGGTTGTTCTTCTGGGGGTGCAACCTGACCTCAGGAACAAACGCCATTAATAATATACATATTAAAAGTTGAAACACTTTCAAGTTTAAACAAGGTTATAATCGAGTTCAGAAATCCCAACTGGAGAACAGGACGAAGCGGACGTAACCTATTTAACTCATATATAACTTTGCCAGATACATGGCGGGAATATAGTATTGTAACTTATGTGTACAGTATCTTGGCTATTTAGTCAATGCAGGTACACTGCAGTGTCCCATATAGCTTTGCTAAGCATGTACATAATATCATTTCATTCTTGTTGGTCAGGATGCTTTTATTTTTCTGGAATTAAAATAGTTATAGGCATCCAAGCTGCAATATGCCTTGAACGCCTCCCTTGTGTAGATACATTCCCTCTCGACTAGTTATTCAAAGATGTGTACCTGATTGACCTCCAGTAAATTAGAGAGGTGCCTAGACAAACATTCTTGTCTCAAAATTTGTTGAACGGGTCTGGTAGTGTAACGCTGTTGTGCATTCAAAACCACCTGCAAAATGATGTTATCGTGTCATTGAATGTTATTGTGACTGGGAAGATAGTTATGTACTTTACTGACTCATTGCAGTTTGAGCATTTTGTTATGTGTGCCATAGTTTAAACTTCACTTGCCATCGTATTACTGTAAACTATGATTTCTGACATGGTTTACCATGTTACAAGTTAAATTACCGGAACCATTATATGCCTGCCAAATGAAGTGTCCCTGGTTTCCATTTCAGAAATCTGGGAGGGACTCTGTTGTTATTGATTGCTTGCGGAAGTCTGCTGGAAGTAAAGTTTGGGCCATAATAACGTATATGCGCTGTAATGTTTGTTTATGTTGTTACCGTTGAAAGTGTCTATATGTACATTCAAATGTTACCATTTATAAAGTCACATTACAGTTTCTCAATCACTTACACACTATACCAGGGCCGATTAACTAAACATCCCTAACCATAACACCATCTACCAAAAATCAGACCCATTATCAAAACCAAACACTATTCCCGTTTTCACATATGATCCAGATTTGTAATCAGTCAAGCAACCTTTATTTATATAGTGCATTTCACAACACACAAAAAAAAAACACAAGTGCTCCTCTCCCACAATGACACACACACACACACACACACACACACACCGTGCTCTACCCCAAGGTGACTGGCCCCCCGTGTGTGGAAGCTGGGAGGAAGGAGGACCACTCTGTCCTTTTTGTCGGGAGAGTTCTGGCCAGTGGGGGGCGTGCACACGCACTCACACTCACACTCACACCACAAAGACAACACAAAACAAAAAATCTAACTAAGTTTGGGGCATAATTCGGCCTGTGCCGAATTCACTTATGCCCCAAAATAACAAACAAAAAAACCCAAGGACGGGGGGCCTTAGACAGGACTGTTGACCCCCCGGTGACTCCTGGCGGTGACCCACCTCCTCTCCTGGCTGCAGCTCAAAAGTGTGTCCTTTTTTTTCCCCCCAAGGATCCTCATGGAACTCCACTCCTGCCACCGCACTCAGGATGCCACCTAAAAACACACACAACGACAACACTCGTCCACACACAAAAACGAAAACAACAAAAATTAAATTAACAAAACCCAAGAAACGTAACTAGGTCACAGGTTGTGACTCCTGGCTCCTCAGAAGCAAAATGTAAACAATCAGAAAACAAAACCAAAAACCCAGCCGGCAACGAAAACCAAAATCCCAAAAGGAACCAAAAGCAAAACTGTTTAAAATACCTTACCTACCTGCCTAAATAGCCCCAGGAATCAGGACAGGCAGATGGAAAGCAGGTGCGAAGCGCACACCGGCAGCAAACACCACGCACGACAATCATTCAATGAATGAATGATTGACATGCCCGCCCCGGTCTCCCAAGCTCACCTGAGGAAGCAGCACACCAATAGCCCTCAGGACGACTCCTGACATTTGGACAAAAGGCTCGGACAGTGACGATGGTAGCGACCAGGTAGCAGCATGCTTGGGGACTCGGGGCCGAGCCCCACCACAGACATGGAGAGACAACACCAAATTATGCAGTTAGGAGAATGCAGTGGGTAGCGGCAGTGACGGAGATCAAGGGTTCTACAAACTGATGAGTCTGCTAGGAGTCTTCTATGGCTGCATAGCTACTAGGACAGAGATTGAGCGTAAATGTAGTCATGAGAGAGGCAAGAAACGTACCTACTCATCAAGAGCCCACCCAAAGTAAGGAAGGGATCACAGCTGTTGAGAAGTGACAGTAAGGAATGATTTCCACTCCAGAATATTCTATGACTACAGGCCTCTCCAACCCTGTCTCCAGACTATAACTGATTATAAGCCTGATCAAAAAGGGGCGTTTTTAGTCTAGCCTTAAAAATTGTCTGACTCCCTTACAAATTTTGGTAGACTGTTCCACAGTCTCTGTAGGAGAAAGCTCTACCACCTGTTAAGTTTTTAGCAATTCTTGGGACTACCAGATAGCCTGCGTCTTGAGAATGAAGCATTATTGTGGGCTGATAGGGTAAAAGCAGTTTAGTTAAGTACTCAGGTACTGTTCCATGCAAAGTTTAAAAGTCAGGAGCAGAACCTTAAAATCAGCCCTATACTTAATGGGTAGCCAGTGAAGTGATGCCAACACTGGGGTGATGTGTTCAAACTTTTTTGTTCTTGTCAAGATACGAGCAGCTGTGTTTTGAACAAGCTGGAGATTTTTTAACAAGAAATTCGTACAACCAGATAGTAGGGCACTGCAATAGTCAAGTCTAGACATGATGAAAGCATATATCAATTTCTCTGCATCCCCTAGTGATAGGAAGTAGCTGATTTTAGCTAACTTCCATAGGTGAAAGAAGGCTACTCTGGAAACATTTTTAATATGGGCATCAAAAGTTAAATCTGGGCCAAGAGTGACACCGAGGTCCTTCACAGCCATGTTTTGTACAACTGAGCAACCCTCAAAATTTAGAGAAAGGGGGCCTCCAGGTGACTCACAGGATAAAACATTGCCTGGGAGCACTTTGGTCAGGGGCCCGATCCCCTGCCTTGCCATCGCTAGCCATAGCCGGGGGTCCCCCCTGGCCAGGCAACAATTGGCCAGCCTCACCTGGGATTCGATACGGGGCAAGCCAGCTGAAGCTCATTGGTCTCATTACTACAGCACCCTCCCAGTGGCAGCACAAACTGATGGTACGCTGATTGAGTCATCCTCCAGCATCATAGGCAGCGTGCAATGTGCAAAATAAAAAAAAATAGAGAAAGGGAAGACAGTTCTCCCTTAGTTTTTAGGACCTAAAACCAACATTTCAGTCTTATCCGAATTAAGCAGCAGGAAATTATAAAGCAGCCAGACCTTAATGTCTACGACATGTCTACATGCCTGTTGTTGTATAAGTTGTAATGTTTCACCAGTTTTCATTGAAATATATAACTGTGTATTATCTGCATAACAATGGAATTTAACACCATGTTTCTGTATAATCTTACCAAGATGCAACATATACAGTGAAAAGAGTACTGGTCCTAGCACAGATCCGTCAGTGAAAACCATATTTTTGAGTGGTCTGATAATTCTTCACTTAAGTGAACAAACTTGTTTCCTGTCATGCAAGTATGATCTAAACCAGGAGAATGCTTGTCCATGAAGTCCAATACAGTCCTGGAGTCTGCCTAATAGAATCTCATGGTCTACAGTATTGAAAGCTGCACTTAAATCAGAGATTTGAGATAGGCCGATCATTTTTCAGATTATCAGGGTCAAGATTAGGTTTCTTCAGTAAAGGCTTAATAACAGCTACTTTTAGAGAAGCCGGTACATATCTTGTGACTTTATGATTATTAGCATGTGCTGGATTAACACAGGAAAGACCAATTTTGCTTTGTTTTAAGTACATAACCAGTTAAGTCAGCTCTTCAATTTCAATGGGGGTAAAACAGGTTAATGCTGTTACTAGTACCTGTAAACAAGCACTTGGCTGTTCAGAGACATTGGGGATAATGCGAGGAGAAGCTGCTGATAGGGACATCTTGTCTCTAATATCTTCAATCTTCTCATCGAAGAAAGGCATTGAATCATTGCTACTGCAGTTGTTGGGATACTTTACATTTTCTAATGATTGTTTTTAAGTTAATTTCTCTGATGACCATTTCTCTAATGACCATTTTGTAGTGTATGTGTTTTTGGTGGCTTTTGTGTAATGTCTGAAGGCAAAGTTTGGTTTAGATATATGATGGACAGTTTGGTTTTGACATGGAAGTCTGAAGTCTGTGGAAATTAGAGGTGTACAGAGATGCATTATCTGTATCTGTTCTATTCAACCAACAAAATTATCTGTCTCTGTATCTGTATTCAGATAGAATAGGAGGCATCATTTCTACTAGAAGTCACATTAAATATGGCAAATGTTGTATTTTCTAACCTAATATTCAATGGCACTGCATTGAAAGCAACAAATTGATTTAATATTGGCATGTATGAAATATATTTCCACATCCTCATACTGTACTTTTCATCTCTCTCTCTCTTTTATTTTCATTTTTAACTACACTAAGTTTTATGAACTGTCTGAAAACCCCCACCGCCTCCCCCCCTTTAGTGGTGGCAACTAAAGAATATAGCGATCACTTTTCAATAATGTGTAGTAAATGAAACGACTAGTTAGTGAAATCAAAGTCCTGTGTTGCAAACATCCACAATTATATGAATCAATTTAAAGAACCTTAACTGGTTGACACACAGACATGTCAATCATGGCTTTTTTTCAGAATCAATATATTTGTTTTTTACACAACTTGTTTTTATGTAACTTAAAATTCACAAATTCGCTTTAACGCCCCTTGAAATACGATTAAAAAATTATCGCTTTACTTGACATTATGCACTTTAACGCGAGTGATGTTTTTAAATAATATAATTTAATATTAATATTTAATAATATTTGAATTGGCAAAGGAAATTACGAGTGGTATTTAAAGTAGTGTACAGCATTTATTTAGCAGAAATGTAATTATATACTGTACCAGTAGCATATATAATATCCCCTTTACCAATACAATATCCACTCTCTCTCTCTCTCTCTCATAGATTCCCACTAGCTCTTGCTATTTTTAATTTTTTTTAATTTTTTGAGTAAGTTAGTCAAAGTTACGTGACCGCGGAACGCATCTCGAGCATTTCCATTAATTTAAATTGGGATATAAGACGTGAATTAAGCGATTTTGCTTTACGCGAGCCTTTTCAGGACCACATCTTTGCGTAAAATGCACTGTAATAACGAGAAAATTCAGTTTGTGGCCTCACAAACTGAGGGTTCACTGGCTACATCATCCCCCAACATAATAGCGTGCAATTAGTGGTCAGGCTGCAGCATGAATAGTCATCACATGAAGGTGAGATAGTCATCACATGAATCAGAGAAGTCACATGCTCAGCTTTTCCTCCCATAAGCCAGCAAAGCAGGTGCTGCAGTGTAGTCAACAACTCAGCTGAGTTCAGGTTGGGAAAATGGTATTAGTCTATAGTATAATAGTATAAAAAACAAATAGTCAACTCATTAATATAAAATATCATTTTCACAACATTGTTACATTTCATTTCATTTTTATTTTAAAATGGATTTTTCTGAAGACTGTGTTTATTCTTTTTTTCAATAATTAAACTGTTATTTTTATTGCAACACTTTACACATAATAATGAAACTGTTATTTCATAATGACATATTGCATGTGTTCTGTGCTTTCTGAATGTGTGTGTGATTGTGCGCTGTTCCAAATGTGTGAGTGATTCTTGACTGTTCTTGTGTTGTGCTCTGTGTGTGATTGTGTAATGCCACACTCACTTGCACGTCTTTATTTATGTGCTGAAATGCTTTTGCATGCACCCATAAGTGTTACTGTGTCATTCTGTGTGTGAAGTATGCGTGTGTCTGTGTGTATGTGCGAGCATGCGTTTGTGTGTGAGTGTGTGTAAATGTGTTTGTGTGTGTGTTTGTGTCCATGTGTGTTTTTGTGTGTGCACGTGTGTGTGTGCGTTTGTTTGTGTGTGAGTGTGTAGACACGTGTGCATGCTGAGAGAGAATTATTGGTAGCAATGGCAGCACCAGGTGGTTTGTTTTGAAGGTTGTGTTGTTGTTCATTTTCCTGTTTCAGAGTAGAGAGAAACAGATGGACTCCATTAATTTCAGGCCCCCCCCCCTTCTCTGTCACACACACACACACAGACGCACAGACGTGTGCGCACACGCACATGCACACGACACTGTCCTTGGGCTATGAAAGGAGCCAGTGTTTTCATAGTTGTAAAAGTGTGTAGTAGAGCACCACAAGTTAAATACATTTTAAAAATAGTAACAGGAAAATCAAAGTAGTTTGCAGATAAATGTATTTATATATATATATATATATATATTTATATATATATATATATATTACAGTAAGACTGCAAACAGAGCTGACACTACACTCTTCCCTCTAAATCAAAGTCCAAACTCCAGTGCCCTAGCACAGTGATTGTGACACTGTAGACTACATAAGGAGGTGACATCCTTTTGATGAGATGTTAAACCAAAGTCCTGACTCCCAGTGGTCATTAAAGATTAGAAAGAGTACAAAAAAAATTGGGATCTATGACATGTTATCAAATTTGACATGCCAGCCAATCCCAACCGTTCCCTGGTTTAGTGCAAAACTGTGTTATTACATATAATATAACAGACCTGTTAAAAGGCATAGCATTTAGTGGTAATGTCTTTTATGATTGTATTATTTTAAACCCTTAACACTACCTTTGACAAAAGCCTAATTGACACTGAATCTTGCACAGTCTGAGTTTGGGCTGGCCACTCTCACCTTATGTTAGACAACAGGTTGGTCGGGGTCAAGTTCATCTGGTAGTGGCCAAATTGCCACTGTCACTGCATACAAACTGAGGAATGCACCAAATACAAAAAAGGAAAAAAGAGCCGGGCGTAGATTAAATGGCCTCTTATTGGTCCCAAGACAATATATACACAATTAACATCATGGTAAAGGTGCACTAAGTGATTCACACGGTAGCCCTGCCCACTTCTACATTAATGTCCAGTGAAGTGATATTAAACATTGAACTGTGAAAAAGTAAACATTGCAGAGACTGATAATCAGACACCCAACCTGTCAGTCTATTTCCAGATCATAGCAGAAAGTAGCTATGAGCAGAAGGGCTCTGTGCATAACTGAACTTTAAAATAACGAATGACATGCCACAATTCTGAAACAAAACATTCCTTTACAGGATGTTGTTTCTCAAGTTGCATTTGAAAGGAAAAAACAAAGAAAAAAACATAACTTCTAGTTGTAATTAGTCATGTAACATATAACATCTAGCTGTTGTTTCAGTGCTGCGATCTTCTTGTCAATCAATTAACACATGGCGTTGTAGGTTTCTCTATATCCAGAGCATGGAATTCTGGACTATGTAGTTCCTCTACTGAAAACATACTTAACTGTATATTACAGCAAGTCATATTGACAAATAAAAAGGTGTGATCATGGTCCAAAAGGCAGATCACCCTGAGCAGGACCTTTTGACTGGCACCAAGAACAGACAATTGCCTCTTTAGTGGCTACATTCACTCACAGCTTCAGACACCCCGGCAATCGCACCAGAAGGCAGTAAAATGAGGTGTGTTAAGGGGCCACTGAGTGTGTGCGTAACACACAGCTTTACAGGTTTTATAGGCATCACTCCACTCCTGTCAGACCAGCCCCCTGCCTCATTCCTCAGCTTCAACGCTGTTATGCAACACAGCCATTACCATCCGTCTTTGAAGTGGGGCACTGCTTCCCGGCACTCACACTTGTTTTTAGTTACTGTAGCCACAGCTCATATGTGGCTTCTCCCCTGGGAGATAATGTTTCACTGCTTTTTTACTCTCACATTCACTCTCTCTCTTGGCCTCTTTCTCTCTCTCTGCCTGCGCCTTGATGATCTGAATGTCTTATCATGTCTGAACTTTAAATGCCCTTGGGCTAAAAAAACAACAACAAACAACCACAGGTTTGGAGATTTAATGTGTAAGAACAAAATAACACTGCATATAAGATACGCAGCAACATGAGGGGAGTTTGTGGTGATCTCATTTCCAGTGTTTAGTCGACTTTAGTTTAGTAGACTTATTCCTAATGTCAGATTGGGTAGGAAAGCCATCTTGGCCAAGCAAAGACCAGGCCAGAAAAGAATGGCACTCATCACAGCACAATTTGAGTGTACATGGGGCCCACCTAAAATGTCTAAATAACTGTTTTGATAGTGTTGATCTTAGAGTCATTTTATCGGAATGACCTACATGTGGGAAATGTAGTGTCACCAAATGCACAATCAAACGATTTAGTGTTTATGAAAGAGATCCCTCTCTTTCATAGAAAGAAAGCACAGACTAGCACAGTAAAGACAGACAGCACAAAGAAAGCACAGACTAGCACAGTAAAGACAGACAGCACAAAGAAAGCACAGACTAGCACAGTAAAGACAGACAGCACAAAGAAAGCACAGACTAGCACAGTAATGACAGACAAAGAAAGCACAGACTAGCACAGTAAAGACAGACAGCACAAAGAAAGCACAGACTAGCACAGTAATGACAGACAAAGAAAGCACAGACTAGCACAGTAAAGACAGACAGCACAAAGAAAGCACAGACTAGCACAGTAATGACAGACAAAGAAAGCACAGACTAGCACAGTAAAGACAGACAGCACAAAGAAAGCACAGACTAGCACAGTAATGACAGACAAAGAAAGCACAGACTAGCACAGTAAAGACAGACAGCACAAAGAAAGCACAGACTAGCACAGTAAAGACAGACAGCACAAAGAAAGCACAGACTAGCACAGTAATGACAGACAAAGAAAGCACAGACTAGCACAGTAAAGACAGACAGCACAAAGAAAGCACAGACTAGCACAGTAATGACAGACAAAGAAAGCACAGACTAGCACGGTAAAGACAGACAGCACAAAGAAAGCACAGACTAGCACAGTAATGACAGACAAAGAAAGCACAGACTAGCACAGTAAAGACAGACAGCACAAAGAAAGCACAGACTAGCACAGTAATGACAGACAAAGAAAGCACAGACTAGCACAGTAAAGACAGACAGCACAAAGAAAGCACAGACTAGCACAGTAATGACAGACAAAGAAAGCACAGACTAGCACAGTAAAGACAGACAGCACAAAGAAAGCACAGACTAGCACAGTAATGACAGACAAAGAAAGCACAGACTTGCACAGTAAAGACAGACAGCACAAAGAAAGCACAGACTAGCACAGTAAAGACAGACAGCACAAAGAAAGCACAGACTAGCACAGTAATGACAGACAAAGAAAGCACAGACTAGCACAGTAAAGACAGACAGCACAAAGAAAGCACAGACTAGCACAGTAAAGACAGACAGCACAAAGAAAGCACAGACTAGCACAGTAAAGACAGACAGCACAAAGAAAACTCAGACTAGCCCAGTAAAGACACACAGCACAAGAAAGCACAGACTAACCCAGTAAAGACATACAGCACAGAGAGAGCACTGATGAGCCCAGTAAAGACAGACAGCTCAAAGAAACCACAGACTAGCCCAGTGAAGACACACAGCACACAGAGAGCACAGACTAGCCCAGTGAAGGCACACAGCACACAGACAAGCCCAGTGAAGGCACACAGCACACAGAGAGTACAGACTAGCCCAGTGAAGACATGCATTGAGTATGTGTGAGTGAGTGCAGATGAGGTCAGCGCTGGGCAGGGTGGTGGGGGTTGGGGTGGTTTCGGCAGGGGGAGGGGTGCATGAGAGGAGTGCTTGTATGTGGGTTTGTAAAGGCTGCTCATCTGACTACAGACCCAGAAACAAACACATCCCGAGGAAGAGGATAGCATTACACAATCTATAGAGTGACTGCTGTTCTTTCTGATGGTAGTCAAGTTTCAGACATTACCATGGAGGAGAGATCCCAACATGGGGTAAAGGGCCAGCCAATTCCATGTGGCTTCTCTTTTTTGTTCTTTTTGTTACTTTTTATTGTTATTGCATTTTTCACTAACATGAGAAGAAATACTGTAAATGTGGTCAGCAACCTACTGTAGCAACAATGACTCAAAAGGACATTGTGCTATTTTGGGTAGTCCACACCAAAGTTTTGGTATGTTGCAAAGGATGGTGGGCTTATGGAGGAAAGTGAGAGAAAACCTGAATTCTCTCACCACACCTTCAAAGTGTTCTTTCCCTCTGTGGGGAGAGATTACCACCCTTTGTCTTTGGGTTCTTTGTTAAGACAAAGAATTAGGTAATTTCGTAAACCAGGCAGCCATAGAAGATGGTAAACATCTTAGCAAAAAATGAATGCAGGTGAAAATGCACACATACCCAAGCATCCATATACATACTTTCACACAAACACACGCAAATGTTCAACAACACACACACACACACACATGCACACAGTGGAATCCTAGAGTAAAGCTGCACAGTGGAAAATGATCTTTCCTCAGTGGGGAGAATCTTAACAGTGAGACAATAGATCAGCTGTGCAACAGATTTTGAAGATGTGTTTCATGTAGAAAGCCATCAGCTGCCATGGCTCCTGCGGAGTTCAGCCAGTGAAGGCATTTGCCACAAGCACAGGCTGGACCATATTACTGTTTTTCTTGATCGCTGAGACAAATTTCTTGAAATTATGCTTAATTTCCCAAAACTCTAAATGCAACTGCAAAACTGCACACTCATCTCCACAAACTTCAAACTTCCATGTCAAAACCAGGAATTCCAATCAAAACCATGTAGTTTTACATCTAAACCAAATTTTACCTTCAGACATCACACAAAAGCCACCAAGCACACATACACTACAAAATGGTCATTACACACCAGTGAAATTTGTGATTTTTAGTTAATATGCCCACAAATCAGCTCCCTGACTACACCATCCTAGACAATCTCCCGGGAAAACAACATGGAATGACCCGTTGATGCAACTCACGTTGACTGACATCCAGGGCTATATCCTGGCGACTGCCCTCCTCCTCATCCCTCACCTCTCTTCAGCCTAGACAGCGCTCCTGCAGCCCTACTTCCCCCACTGCCTCCACTCTCTTCCAGTCAGCAGCTCATTCCAGGCCCAGACCCGAGCTACTCCTTGGCTTTCAGATTCGTCTCTAAGAGACTCTAAAACAATGCGGAGAGTGTTTTCCTTGGACCGTGAAAAAGAACAAGCTGTTCTGCAATGAGGTTGTCTCCCTCCTCAGCTGCCATCATTCCTGCAGGAGCCGGTGAGCCCCACCTGGCGCCAGTTGACCTGCCCTTCCACACTCCTGGGAACTCAGCACTGCTGCCCCCCTCCACAACACTTACACCATCCTAGAGGGAGCTGGCCGGCCACACCTGATTGGTCCGGCACTGTCTGAACTGCCCCTGCACGCTCCCAAATGCCCAGCCACGCAGCCACCCCGCCACCAAGCTGCCACCATCCCAGGCAGAGCCAACAGGATCCTTCCTGTGCACCTCACATCCACTGACCCATTCCTGCATGCTCCCAGGGCATCAGTGCTACAGTCCCTCTTTCCCCCAGCTGCCATGGTTCCTTCCAGAGTCAGCGAGTTTCATCCTGTGCACCACACGCCCACTGAACAGCCCCTGCATGCTCATGGGTCAAGAAACATGGCTGCAAGTTTTTACATGTCTGCAGCTTTTTCTTACAGTATACAGTGCCCTCCACAAATATTGGCGCCCTGGTAAATATGAGCAATACAGGTAAAAAAAAATTCTTTGTTGCTTACTCTTTTGATCTTTCATTCAAAATATTCAGAAAAAATTATTTTTCTTTATTTGCAGTAAAATGATTTCAATAAATTCTTATAATATTTACTTGAGCAGTATCCCTAGCATTAATAGTTATTAATAGTTTAATAGTAATAGTCTAATTCTGTCAGACAACTCCTGCTGTTTTGTACCATGGACAACATGATTAAGCAAATTAAAATCGACAGCTTAGGCTCATGGCTGGCCAAAACTTATGTCAGCCTTTAAAGTTATGCCCTTGAATTCTAGCTACTGGCACCTCTTCGGTGTTTGGTGGCGTGATTGGTTTTATTTAGCCGTGTCCCTCACTTTCAATTGAAAGAGCAGTCTGAAAATTTTTGACACTCTGTCGGAGCTTTGTGGTGGGTGTTGTTGAACAATCACAGACTCCCATTCATCCTGCATTTGATGGGCGATTTTCTTGTCATCGTGCACCCAACCACCACCACCTATAGCTTTAGTCCTGACCATTGTAGTGTGTTTTTCAGGACCCTCGACTGCCCTCGAGTTTCTGGGTATAGTTCTAGACACGGCATCGTTTCTTGCTTGCCTACCTAAAGAAAAGCTACATTACATCTCCTCCAGCTACAGCACTGTGTTCTAACACAGCCCAGCTACATCACGATGTTGTAGCAGAGTCCTGTCACAGCATTGTGTTTTAACATATCCCAGCTACAACAGTGTATTCCAACCAACCACAGCTACTGCACTGTATTGTAACAAAGCTTACCTTAAAAACCAATGGGGTTAAAAATGTGTTCATTACAAAAGTGCCTAATCACAAAACCAGAATAATAATCAGGATCAAACAGGGTCAAAACCGAAAGAGCCAAGACAATCAGCTGAAAACAGTAGACGGTAGGTTTAAACACAGGCAGAAAAATAGAATAAATAGGCCAGAACAAAACAGGGTAAACACTGGCAAAGTACAGAGACAAAAACAGGGCTTAAGTAGGGGAACAGAAGAGGTGGAATTGGGAACAGGTGAACAGGCAGGCAGGTGAATCAGATCAGATACAAACAAAAGCACAAGGCATACACGGACAAGGAAAAACAAAAACAAATTGCAATTAAGAAGCTGGCCGACTAATATGACGTTTCTGCATCAGTGGGCTCATTTCAGACCAGTAAACAGGTTGTTTTTGTTTTATAAATTTTAGCAATGCAGTATAGGATTAACAATTAACCACCATGTCCTCTAGGTGCGCAAATAAAATTTGACAGTGTCCGTGTAAATACTGGTAAGCATGCAGACTCCACTGTTTTCTAAGGAATAGAGGGGTGAAAATTGCTTTTTTCTGTACAGAATTCTCACTTACTGTGAATGATGGTGCAGTCCATATTCCAAACAGGAGACAACTACTTCCATGATGATACCTTGAATTGTGTTAGACACACATGGAAAAAGTAGACAGACACAGTAGACACACAGGTTTCATTTATATTTATATATTTATATATTTATATTTGGTTGTCCCAAGAATAGCTAAGAACCTTCAAGGTGGTAGTGCCATCTCCTACTAAGCCCTGTCTACCAAAATTTTTAAGGGAGTCAGACATCGTTTTTAAGGCTAGACTAAAAACGCACCTTTTCGATCAGGCTTATAATCAGTTATAGTTTGGAGACAGGGTTGGAGAGGCCTGTAGTCAGAGTATTCTAGGGTGGAAATCATTACTTACTGTCACTTCTCAACAGCTGTGGTCCCTTTGTACCTTTGAGCAAGCTCTTGATGAGTGGGTAATTTTCTTGCCTCTCTCATGACTACATTGACACTCTATCTCTGTCCCAGTAGCTATGCAGCCGTTGAAGGCTCCTGGCAGAGTCACCAGTTTGTATAACGCCTGATCTTTGTCACTCCTGCTACCCACTGCCCTCTCCTACCTGTCTAATTTGGTGTTGTGTCTCCATGTCTGTGGCAGCGCTCTGCCCTGAGTTCCCAAGCATGCTGCTGCCCAGTCTCTGCCATCGTCAGCCTTCTGCCCAAGTGCTGTCTTGTCTCCACCATTGTCGTCGTCCAGCCTACGACACAACCGCAGTCTGACACCCTATCCAGGACCGCACTTTTCTGACTTACTGACCATGTTGGCCTTCACAAACTCATACCCTGGGCCAGTTAGAGGAGGATGGGCTTCCCCTCTCAAGCCTGGTTCTTCCCAAGGTCTTCCTATCTGTTCCACATTGGGAGTTTTTCCTTGCCACTGTCGCCACAGGCTTGCTTTTGTTGGGGTCCAGGCTAGGGTTTACAATAAAGCATATTATAGCAAATATTTGTGAAATGCGCTATACAAATAAAACTTGATTGATTGATTTATTGAGACAGGGAGGAGCTCTGTGTGTGAGACAGGAAGGAGCTGTGTGTGAGACAGGGTGGAGCTGTGTGTGTGCGACAGGGAGGAGCTGCGTGTGTGAGACATGGAGGAGCTCTATGTGTGAGGCAGGAGGGGCTGTGTGTGAGACAGGGATGAGCTCTGTGTGTGACACAGGGAGGAGCTGTGTGTGAGACAGAGAGGAGCTTTCCCACACAGGATGGGGCTGTGTGAGACAGGGAGCAATGTGTGAGCCAAGGACTAGCTCTGTGCGCAAAAGATTGGAGCTGTGTGACACAGGGAGGAGCCCTGTGTGAGACAGGGAGGAGCTGTGTGTGTGCGACAGGGAGGAGCTGCGTGTGTGAGACATGGAGGAGCTCTATGTGTGAGGCAGGAGGGGCTGTGTGTGAGACAGGGATGAGGTCTGTGTGTGACACAGGGAGGAGCTGTGTGTGAGACAGTGAAGAGCTGAGTGAGACAGGGAGGAGCTCTGTGTGTGAGACAGAGAGGACCTTTCCCACACAGGATGGGGCTGTGTAAGACAGGGAGCAATTTGTGAGCCAAGGACTAGCTCTGTGTGCAAAAGATTGGAGCTGTGTGACACAGGGAGGAGCCCTGTGTGAGACAGGGAGGAGCTGTGTGGGACAGGGAGGACCTGTGAGTGAGACTGGGTGGAGCTCATTTTGGGTTACAGACAGGGAGGAGCTGTTTGTGACAAGGAGGAGCTCTGCGGTCCTCTGAGTGACCAGAATGACTGGTACACAGACACCCGTACTGTAATCTCAGGGGCCTGACTCCTTGGAACCAAAGCTTGGCCTGAGGAGGTTGGATCTCATGCAGGGGAGGCTGAGCTCTGGTCCCTGTGAATTGATGATACTGTCTGAACTGGGGCCTGGGGACAAGGTCAGGGACATCCCTGGAGCTCCTGACCGAAGAAAATCCAATGGTCAAATCCACAGGAGCAACCCTAATGGTGATTTCATAACCACAGGAGCAAGCCTAATAGTGATGTCATATCCACAAGAACAAGCCCAGGCTGATGTCATAACACACACATACACACACACACACACACTTGCACACACCCCAACTCTACCCATACACTACACACACAGAGAAGCTTCAACTGATTCCGTGGATGCATAAGCATCCTTCTCATACATGGCCAGCCCTTTTTATACATTAAAATATGAACATCAGTTGCTTGCATTCTGCTCATGATTTTTACATCGGTAAAATTGCCATTCACAACTCAAAAATGTGAATATATCATGTTCACGTGGGTAAGTTTGAAAAAGCAAACGGTAGTGTTTTCCCATTAATGTAAATGAGTTACATGTTACTGTTACTGCTGTTCTGGCACTTATAATTTAGTATTGGTCAATCCTTTGCCATGTTTTGAACTTTTCAATGGTAAATTATTCTGTGGGACAGTCTTTTTGTCTGACTGGTCATGAGCACAATGATGTCACCCAGAAATGTGAGGAGAGGTGGTAGTGGAGGAGAGGAGGCTTCAACTTTCTAGTATTTTAACGCACCCCCTGTGAATGCAATGGGATGAGTTGTAATCTAGTCAGTGTTCCCTTTCCCTTTCACACCCTAACCCCTCCCGAACCGTGTGTTGGTCATTGTTCCCTCCACACCATGGGTCTATTGTATCAACATGGCACATGCTGGCATAAAACACGACCACCTCACTGAGTTCCCGTCATAGTGTGTGTTTGATTTAACTTTTTTTGCAAAACCCTGGGTGGCATTAGAGAGTGGGACAAAGAGAAAAGTAACAAAATCACAAATAAACTGACTAGATACGCTATTAGGCCCAAAATTCCCTGGATATTTACGCAAAGCCTACATTTCCCAATAGCCATAGTCTAAAGGTCATTCATTACCAAAGAAACAACAACCAGACTGTACAAAGTTAATCAATAATTCTAGTGAATGCTGTGCAGAAAAAAGCAGCCTGACAGTTGAGTACATAAATTTACCCCACATCATCACTGTAAATACTGTCTGGTCATAATATTTAGGGTTAGATATTTGTCCATTTGTTTAGTCATACTAATTATGAGTTTTACCTTTATTTTGGATTCAATATTTTTTAATGTACTGTATTGATGAAGCAAAGACATATTATAAATTTCAAAATTCTCTCAGCCGAATGTCATATTCAAAAATCTGACTTTAGTCATAAAAAGATGATTTTGTGTCTTTAAAAATACCTTAAAACCAATTATTTTCTTTAAAAACCAAGAAATGTGCTAAAACTATGGCCTTGTGACTACAGTTCATGGCGCAATACATTTGTTTTACATGTTTGACTGAAGAAAAGCCTGTTCTTTGTTATGAGCTATTGCATATGGATGGCAGGTTATAGAGTATAAAGTCGTGCCAGCCATACTAATAGGCTATTCCAGTTCTTCATAGCTTTGGATAAAGAACCTTCACCTTCTTTAATTGTGTAACTCTTCAGATATCAACTGGCATCATTCTCTTTTGGACGTTTTTTGTGTGTATGAAAACATGTTGCTCTACAGTGTAGAAGACTCGGAATGACAATGAGACATTCTGTGGCCATGATTTCTCTTTGCTGACAGCAATGAGTAAGGCTAAGGTTGTTCTCCACAAATGTTACACTTATTAACATTTTGAAATCTATGTCCCATGTGACCTCTCATGCTCCAGAACTGTTGGAACTGTTCTTCCTTTGGGGACTCTACAGTTGTTTTTTTCATATATTCCTAGTGGGGTAAAAAGAGAGGAAACGCTTTGTGTCAAATTCCCTGAGAATGATTAAATCAAATAACTACTTTTGCACAATGCGCAACACTTATCCTGTCAACGACACCATAATTAAGCTGAAAAGCAGGCTTGTGCCATTATTCAGGCTTTCCAGAACTAGTTTCTTTAGTTTGTATAAGACCTTTACAAAGAGGTCCGCTGTAATTAATATTGAATATAATATTGAATCAAGTATGCATAATGAGAGCCAGCTCCCTTTTAAAGCAACACCTGATGGAGTGTGTTTGAGACCTGCAGGATTGCAGTATAGTATGCGGAACATAAGAGAATAACTATGTTTGGTTACAGGAAGAAGGGCACTGCCATGATGAGCCATACATTCATAAACCCATGAAAAGCTATTGTGCATGACAAGCACAACATTCTGCATTTTTGATGGGATGAGGCAAATCCCTGAGCTCTGCTTTGTGTCTGTCTGCCACAGGCCCCGCCTCCATGGCAATGGGGCCAGTCCCTGAGCTCTGCTTTGTGTCTGTCTGCCGCAGGCCCCGCCTCCATGGTAATGGGGCCAGTCCCTGAGCTCTGTTTTGTGTCTGTCTGCTGCAGGCCCCGCCTCCATGGTAATGGGGCCAGTCCCTGAGCTCTGCTTTGTGTCTGTCTGCTGCAGGCCCCGCCTCCATGGTAATGGGGCCAGTCCCTGAGCTCTGCTTTGTTTCTCTCAGCCACCTCCTTTCATTAAGACAGGCCACACTCCACATGAAACCAGCCCTGGCCTTCCCCCTGAGGCTGTGCACAATTACAAGCTGGAGAGAAAGTGTAATGATGCTAGAAACAGACTTTTCTGCAGTCATTTTCTGCAAGTAATTTGGGTTTGGGTGCTTTATGTTATTTGGCTGTGTTTTTTAAAGTGGATTAGAAAGCCTAGAGTCTGGTGGGTTTGCCTTCTAACCACATATGACTACACAATCATCCATGATCATCACCACCCATGCAAGGACTATCACTATCAATTAAGCCATCATTATGCAGCTTACATCTTTTTCCTGTTTTAGATGTAAGCTGCATAAATTAGCCTAAATGAATGAATGAATGGTATTAATAAAGTCAGCTTGTCTAAAGTTGAAAATTCTAGCATTGGAGGATGTAGACTTAACTTGCAAAAAAACTTCAAATGTAACTGCACTATGGCCGCTTGCTCCAAGTGGCTCCCCTACCTCAGTTGTGCAGATTCTGTCAGGATTATTACAGAACCATGAATTGCGTTCTCTCTTGTTGGTTGCGTAACAGACTGTGTCAGAAAACAATCATTTACAACATCCAGAAACTCTTCCTCACATTTACCCTGACCAGACACAGCTTCCCAATTAATTGAAGGGTAATTGAAGTCCCCCATTACTATTGTCTCACCCTCCTGACATGCTAGTGTAATGTTATCAAAGAGCATCCTGTTGACACTGCTGTCCGAGGCTGGTGGCCGACCCTTTTCATTTTCCCCCAGTACTTTAATCCATATGTCTTCACTAACGCGAAAGGGGCTCCATACCTGGAATTTCCTGGATGTTAAGATAATCCTTTACATGGAGAGCTACGCCCTCTCCTCTTCTATTGGTTCCATCTTTTCTAAGCACCTTGTATCCCTCTATGTTATACACATCTCCATCCCCTGCACCGAGCCACGTCTCCGTGATCCCAACAACATCATCAATAGAGTTACTATTACTCATAACAGCTTCTAAACTTTATTTTTTATGCTTCTAGCATTTAAACAGAGAAATTTCAGGGTGCATTTCCCACCTTTCCTCTCCACTCCCAGCTGCTCAAAACCACCTCTATTACAGTGCTGTTCTAACTGATTTCCAATCATGGTTCCCTCACTACCAATAAAATATTTAGCTTTGGTGTGTTCTATTCTGGAAGTCTGTCTATCCCTACCCATCTCACTATATAACCTCCCTGCCCCCCCAGACCCTTGTTTAAATACCACTCAGCTATCCTAAGCAAACGGTGGCCCAATGCAGCTATACCCCTCCAGTTCAGGTGTAACCCGTCCCTCTTGTACAGGTCACCCCTGTTCCAAAAGGAATCCCAGTGCCCCATAAACCTGTACCCCTCTTTCCTGCACCAGGTTTGTAGCCAGGTGGTAAACCTCCATATAAAGGCTTGCTTCCCTTTGCTTGCACATGGTACCGGTAGAATTCCAGAGAAGACTACTGTGGACATTCTGCTCCTAATCTTCCCTGCTGGCTCGATAAATTTATCCTGCAGAATCTCAAATCTATCACTACGTATGTCATTGGCCCCAACATGGACCATGACCACTGGATCCTCCCCCGCTCTGGCCAGGAGCTTGTCCACATGCTCCAGGAGGTCTCCAACCTGGGCACCAGGTAGGCAACAGAACATACGAGACTCCTTGCCGCATGAACACACTATGCTATCTACCCCTCTCATTGAGTCCCCCACTATCATTAACTCCCTTTTCTTGGAGAATGAGGCCACCTGGGTGCCCTGGGGCTCTTCAGTCCTCCTACTCACAGGATCGCGGGCCAACTTGTCATGCAGTGCCATGAAGCGGTTGGTCACAGCGATCTCTGGAGATACCACCCCTGTGGGATTTTGCGCCCCTTTTTACGCCTACACCCTACTTTAACCCAGCTCTCTCGCCCTGTCTGGTCCGTATCTTCTTCCCTACCCGGTTTCGGTGAGCGCACCATCTCCCTATAGGGTGTACTAAACAGTTCCTGGAACTCTAATAATTCAGGATTACTGTGATCTTCCGCTAGCTGGGCCTCGACATCAAAAATCTTGTTCTCTAAGTGCTCAACAAGTCGGTATGGTCGCAGATGAACTCATCCTGGATGTCTCCCTCTAGAAATCCGATAATCCGTCAAGTCTCGCACAGTTTTGGCCACATTTTCTCACCTAACTAAACACGCTTTCCCTAAATAAAGATCTACTGCTGAGACAGAATTACCGGCTAAAAAGTACTTAGAGCACCGAGGTGGCTCCTAACAGCCAAAGGCAGAAACCAAACACAGTAAATGCCACTGAGTCTAGATACAAGATACAACAAAAATACGCTAACAGCTAAGCAAAAGCAGACACGCTAACACAACCAGAATCAGGATATCCTTAGAGCAAACACTGGAGAACGCTAAAAACAAAGTAATCAAGCGAACTGGCTGGCTAACTAACTTCCCGACTAACTACCCGACTAGCAAGCTAGAGTATGTTACGTAAAGATTTGCTCCTGAGAGGGCGAAAAACCACAAAAAAAACCCTCTCGTCAGCTAGACTATGTGCCAAATTATCTACATTTGCTAAAGAGCTAACAGAGGAAAAAAAAGTGGAAAATTCCCTCTCTGTCCCCTAATGGCAACAAAAGATTAAACTTTAGGAGCAGATCAGGCCTACTTTATTTAATAGCTAGGTGAATATCTCCAACTTTTATTTTTATACAAATTAATGTAAGAGCACAGAACACAGAGACCACTCCACAAACACAGAGTGAACTCATCCAGGGTCGAGCAATCGAGCAGAGCAGAACAGCAATCAAGAGAGTCTGCAATTAAGTCAAGAGCCGTAATGTGTTTGCTGTAAACTCTTTGTCCCAATCTAACAGAGCCCACATTTGCAACTGAGATGTCTCCCAGGACCCATCCAACTTCTGGTGAAAACCAATTCCAGTGAGAAAGGCAAGAATAGCCTAGTCACAAAAGTAATTAACTGACACATCGAAGGTTGGTAGTCCATCTCTCAGTGAAGCCACCGTAAGATCAGTGCAGCTCTTGGGTGCAGGATGTGATTTCAGCCTTCATGTTGGTCACAGGGGGCCATGGTCTTCCCATTCTCATGCTGAATGAAGGTTCTGACTGAAAGTGAACAATGATACATACCTGTTTAGAGTGAAACATTATTAATCATTGTTTTATATATTAAGAAATGTATTGATTCAATAATGGTGCTATGAGCAGTTCATATTGAGTTAGATTGACAGTAGACACCTATTCCCCAGACATTACTCCCATTTCACAGTTCCCCTTCTGGTGCCGTGCCTTTGATTACATGATTACATTTCATTGTGATGAAGGAGAAGAGGAAGGTTGGGTTGCCAGCACAACATCAAGCCAAGGTTCACTTTTCATCCAGAGGCACTAAGTGTGTACATAGCATCAAAATAGATCCTTTTTATCTGAATTATGTAAAACTACGAGCCATTGCTTATTGCAGTTATATGTGCAGTGGTAGGGTTCAGGGTTCATGTTGATCAATTATATTACGTCAAAAAGGACAGTAAAAGGAATCAACATGAAATTTTGTAGCATTGACCAGGTTATTACAATAACTTTCATAACCATGTACTTCCTTTTCCATGCAATAAAACCATAAAAACAAATTGGTTCCATGTATATTCTGCAGTGTTGCTGTTCTACAATGTACCATAGAATACAGCCAAAAACAACAATAAAACGTGAATAATTGTTATTCATCATTTACTAATTAACCAAATCATTCAAATACATCTTGACAGCATTATCTCTTTCACCCTTAAACATGAATAAACACATCAATAAAACACTGGTAATTACTTTGTAACATTTGTAACTATGAAATAAGTAGGAAGTAATGATTTGTCAGAACTAATGCATGTTTATTAATGACTTATTAAAGTTATGAAGTGTTAGCCACGTAATTTTGGAAGACTCAGCATCACCTATGACTTCGTCGAAAATACAGGGTAGTGAAATACTACTTTACAGTATCAGCTGTGTGTGTGTGTGTGTGTTTGTGAGAGAGTATGCACATGTGTAAAGAGCTGTTTGGGTCATAACTTATATTTACCCTTTTTGCATACATTACTGTACTTACTTTGTACATGTATGCAATAAAGGGCAGTACTTTATGTGAAAAAAAATTCTGTGTGTACAGTAGTTAATGCAAGAGATTGTTTATCTGGATGTGAGATTCCATTTCCAACAGATTCCATTCCAGTTTGTGTGTGCAGACGCTGATTCAAGCTGCAGTGTGACATTTACACAGACACTTAAGCAGTGTACACAGATGCAGACTGCAGTGTAGACATTGATTCAGACTTCATTGCAGACACTGATGCAGACTGCAGTGTAGGCAATGATTCAGACTGCAGTGTAGACACTGACACAGACGCTGATGCAGACTGCAGTACAGACACTAACACAGACGCTGATGCAGACTGCAGTGTAGATACTGACGGAAACACTGATGCAGAATTCAGTGTAAACACTGATGTAAACTGCAATGTAGACATTGATGCAGAAACTGATTAAGACTGCAGTGTAAACACTGACACAGACACTGATGTAGACTGCAGTGTAGACACTGATGCAGACACTGATTCAGACTGCAGTGTAAACACTGACACAGACACTGATGTAGACTGCAGTGTCGATACTGATGCAGACACTGATTCAGACTGCAGTGTAAACACTGACACAGACACTGATGTAGACTGCAGTGTAGACACTGATGCAGACACTGATTCAGACTGCAGTGTAGACAGTCACGCAGACACTGATGCAGACTCCAGTGCACACAGTCATGCAGACTGTAGTGCAGACACTGATTCAGCCTGCAGTATAGACAATGATGCAGACCGTAGGGTAGATGCTGATGCATGATGTGTTTGTTCTTTATATCTTCTCCAAGCAGTAGTTAAAGCCTGTGTCATTAACTCAGCTGAGACCTTCACTCTGTGCTGCTTCTGCCTTTTGAGGAAGCACGGATACGAGCATTTAATACTTAATCTTTGTGTTTGATGAGTGTAGAAAAGGACAAAGGAAAAAAACTGTAATGAAACCCTCACAAAACCAATGAGTTTCATTTTTAGATTTTAATAGATAGAATTACAATTTCAGCATGATATGAAGCCAGCTAGAACATAAATGCAGAAAACTAGCATGTGTTTCTCATAGACATACCTTTTCTCTTTATGTTGCTAGGCTTACCACTGCCAAGTACATATTGTGCATGGCTCTAATTAGGCTTTAAATGCTAAGCAGATATTATACAGAGTTTTCCATATGGAGGAGAGGCACTCTATGTTTGAGCACACAGTGTTCTAATGCTTCTTGTGTTGAACAACCAGACAGTTTGATATGCCGACAAAACATGACTGACTTGATTTTATGGTACCCCGATCAATGATGGGGTAATTCACTGGAAAACATCACAATATCACAATATCTACTAATACAAGGGTAAATCAATAACAGACTGTAACACTTAACGTTATCCCCAAAAGTTCCCAAAGTTTTATTACTATTTTTTTTTTAAGTTTTTTAATTTCATTCTCATATGGTTTCTTGCAGCTATGTAGATTATCCGGTGTTTGCACCTTAATGATTTCAGAAGAGCAGGATCATACTTTTCTTTCTTGCCATTGTTAGACTCCACTTGAGTCTAATTTTAACACCCTGCATAAGTTGTGTGATGAGTTTTCTCCAAATATCTGTTCAGTTTCTTACCAGAAAAATATTCTGTGTGCTATGTCCTGACATCTATGTTCTGTATGGCTGTGGTTTAAATGTGAACCTGATATCTATGTTCTATAAGGCTATGATTTATATGTGAGTCTGATATCTGTGTTCTATAAGGCTGTGGTTTAAACGTGAATCTGATATCTGTGTAAGGCTACGGTTTATATGTGAGTCTGATATATGTGTCCTGTAAGGCTGCGGTTTATATGTGAGTCTGATATATGTGTCCTGTAAGGCTGTGGTTTATATGAATCTGATATCTGTGTTATGTAAAGCTGTGTTTTATATGTGAGTCTGATATATGTGTCCTGTAAGGCTGTGGTTTATATGAGTCTGATATCTGTGTTATGTAAAGCTGTGTTTTATATGTGAGTCTGATATATGTGTCCTGTAAGGCTGCGGTTTATATGTGAGTCTGACATATGTGTCCTGTAAGGCTGCGGTTTATATGTGAGTCTGATATATGTGTCCTGTAAGGCTGTGGTTTATATGTGAGTCTGATATATGTGTCCTGTAAGGCTGCGGTTTATATGTGAGTCTGATATATGTGTCCTGTAAGGCTGTGGTTTATATGTGAGTCTGATATCTGTGTTATGTAAAGCTGTGTTTTATATGTGAGTCTGATATCTGTGTCCTGTAAGGCTGCGGTTTATATGTGAGTATGATATCTGTGTTATGTAAAGCTGTGTTTTATATGTGAGTCTGATATATGTGTCCTGTAAGGCTGCGGTTTATATGTGAGTCTGATATCTGTGTCCTGTAAGGCTGCGGTTTATATGTGAGTCTGATATATGTGTCCTGTAAGGCTGTGGTTTATATGAGTCTGATATCTGTGTTATGTAAAGCTGTGTTTTATATGTGAGTCTGATATATGTGTCCTGTAAGGCTGTGGTTTATATGAGTCTGATATCTGTGTTATGTAAAGCTGTGTTTTATATGTGAGTCTGATATCTGTGTCCTGTAAGGCTGCGGTTTATATGAGTCTGATATATGTGTCCTGTAAGGCTGCGGTTTATATGAATCTGATATCTGTGTCCTGTAAAGCTGTGTTTTATATGTGAGTCTGATATATGTGTCCTGTAAGGCTGCGGTTTATATGTGAGTCTGATATATGTGTCCTGTAAGGCTGTGGTTTATATGTGAGTCTGATATATGTGTCCTGTAAGGCTGTGGTTTATATGTGAGTCTGATATATGTGTCCTGTAAGGCTGCGGTTTATATGTGAGTCTGATATATGTGTCCTGTAAGGCTGTGGTTTATATGAATCTGATATCTGTGTTATGTAAAGCTGTGTTTTATATGTGAGTCTGATATATGTGTCCTGTAAGGCTGCGGTTTATATGTGAGTCTGATATATGTGTCCTGTAAGGCTGCGGTTTATATGTGAGTCTGATATATGTGTCCTGTAAGGCTGCGGTTTATATGTGAGTCTGATATATGTGTCCTGTAAGGCTGTGGTTTATATGTGAGTCTGATATCTGTGTCCTGTAAGGCTGCGGTTTATATGTGAGTATGATATCTGTGTCCTGTAAGGCTGCGGTTTATATGAGTCTGATATATGTGTCCTGTAAGGCTGCGGTTTATATGTGAGTCTGATATATGTGTCCTGTAAGGCTGTGGTTTATATGTGAGTCTGATATATGTGTCCTGTAAGGCTGCGGTTTATATGTGAGTCTGATATATGTGTCCTGTAAGGCTGTGGTTTATATGAGTCTGATATCTGTGTTATGTAAAGCTGTGTTTTATATGTGAGTCTGATATATGTGTCCTGTAAGGCTGCGGTTTATATGTGAGTCTGATATATGTGTCCTGTAAGGCTGCGGTTTATATGTGAGTCTGATATCTGTGTCCTGTAAGGCTGCGGTTTATATGTGAGTCTGATATATGTGTCCTGTAAGGCTGCGGTTTATATGAGTCTGATATATGTGTCCTGTAAGGCTGCGGTTTATATGTGAGTCTGATATATGTGTCCTGTAAGGCTGTGGTTTATATGAGTCTGATATCTGTGTTATGTAAAGCTGTGTTTTATATGTGAGTCTGATATCTGTGTCCTGTAAGGCTGCGGTTTATATGTGAGTCTGATATATGTGTCCTGTAAGGCTGCGGTTTATATGTGAGTCTGATATATGTGTCCTGTAAGGCTGCGGTTTATATGTGAGTCTGATATATGTGTCCTGTAAGGCTGTGGTTTATATGAGTCTGATATCTGTGTTATGTAAAGCTGTGTTTTATATGTGAGTCTGATATCTGTGTCCTGTAATGCTGGTGTTAGTCTTTTACCTGTGGGTCTGTAATGCTGTGGTTTATATGTGAGTCTGACATGAGGGAAGGGCCACAGACTGTTCCCTAGGTCACTGACCTCAGGTCAGTTAGTGACGACAGCACTCCCTGGCTACACTCCCTGGCTATTTGCATTGGGAAATGTGGGTGAAGGGAGTAGATTCACTGCTGTCTGACGCAGCCAGTCAAATGAGTGACATAAATGAAAAAAACTGAAAACAGCATGTTTTTCTTCGGACAGACAGACATTTGTTTGAAAAGTGAACAAAGAACTGCTTTAATTCTAAAAACCCATAGGCTGGGATTCAATCAACATTTGTCCTTTATTTTATCCTTAACCTTGACTCACAATGGAATGCGTGTTCATTTTTTGTCTTTCCAATCATAGTTTGGTGAGTTAAACAATCATGAAAATTATCTTGCCAAACCATTCTCATAGAGAAAAAGCCTAACACTCTTATTTAATTGAAAGTAAAAGTTAAGGAAAAATGTTGAAGCAGCTACAGGTTGATGCTGCTTCACTTAAAAACTCAATGATATGAGATTTTTGATGATGGTGTACTCAGAATGGTTGTAAATGCTGAAATATGTAATTACAAGAACAGAAGACCTTAACAGATACAGAACTCTGGATAACTGAATCCTATGTACATTCAGAAGTAGTAGTCTATTTTTTATTTTATTTCAAACTCAAATAAGAAAGCATTACATCAAAAAGCTCACACATTCCATTGAAAAAAATGCAAACTCAAAATAAAATTATACAAAGGGACCATTTGGGAAATTACTCAGTCAATTATTAATTATAGCCAAGTAGATAGAACACAGCTTGATACGATGAATAAAAATAATCTTGATGACCGTGAGAGTGAACTGCAAATATATATCTTGTTATTATTATTCTCATTACTGATGCAAAATGGCAGGAATTTCTCAAAAATGAATCACACTTTCTGTTAATGACAGATTTTTACAATACACTCCTACTATAACTTACATGGCTTGGGGTCCATTGAAAAGCACTGAGCAACAGTAGCTATTTAGACTAGGAGTACATGTTTTCAATGCAATGGTTGAACCAGCTCATCAGCCAACAAATTTTAAAGGACTGTCCCATTTTCCCATAGACTTGCCTGTGTATCCTACTGTTTTTCACATACTTTTTCTTAGACTAGGTAAACAGATTTCTGTTTCTGTGAAGAAAATACACAAGATATATATAGAAATATCCCAACAACATCATAATTAGTATTACTCTTAAGTCTCTTACTCCAAAACTTTATTTTTAATGCTTTTAGCATTAAAATCCCACCCACATGCTCACAGCTTTTTCTGTTTGCTTCCATGAGAGGTTTGAGTGCCATTCATTAATTTTAAGTTGTGTAACTAACTGCTCAAATAGGAAAGTGGGAAAAAGGACTGATTTGACAGCAGCATCCCACCACTGGGAACAGCAGATCGGACAATGGAGAGGAATCAGGTCACTTGTACTTAAAAGACAACCTCATCCTCACTGTCACTACACACACACTGTACACACTTTCTCACATACACTCTGTCTCTACACACACTTACACACACTCTCACACTCACTTCATATACCCTTACAAACTGTCACGACACACACTCACATACTGTCAGGCATCAGTATGAACTCAGACACAGACAGAGTAAAATAACCCAAAGTTTATTTTTGGTCAAACCCAAAAAGCAGAGTCAAGGGCAGGTACAAGGTCAAAACCAGGAGGTCACAGCAAACAGGGCAAAAACAGATTCCAAAGACGTAGACAAGAAAACAGGCAAAAATGTAACTGGGCAGACACAGCAAAAGGGCAAAGACAAAATCCAAAAATCGGTAAACGGGTAAACAGGCACAAATCAGAAAGGGCAGGCAGAACAGGAACAAACGGGTTGTAGCGTAACTGAACACAAGGAAACAGAGACGAAGTTGCACTGAACTAAACATGAGACAAAGAATATATACATGAGCACAACAAGACACTGGTGAAGAACGGGGCAGGTGAAACACATAAGCAATCAGGAGGTGGGCGGACACGATCGGGCAATGAAAACAAAACCACAAGGACGGGGGAAATGAAACAAAACCAAAACACACAAAACTGACCGAACAAAACTGAAACCAAAAGAGAAACAACACAAGATCAGTTTACAGTACTGACACATACACACTTTCATTGCCCACACACAGATACACCCACATGCACTCACACATGCATTGCTCTGGACCACATTCAGTCCTCAGGTGTATATAAATAGCAGGGATTAAAGCCTGGATGCCACTGCCGTTTCCACATTGTTTCCAAACACACACCCACCATCCCAACCTCCCAAAATAACATGTCCAGCTCATGACATTGGTGTGGGGACAACTGAGCTGGATTCATGATTTATGATTTCAGATTTATGCCTCCAACATGAGCCGGTCACCTTGTGGGTACTGGAGCTGTAGATAGGCCTGCAGGCCTGCAGGAAAACTGTGAACCTGGGTATCATCATTGCAGTCTGAAGTGCATTTGGGTGTGCCTGGAGGTCCTGCAGGATATTTTACTGACTGAGCTGTGCACACCCTCTGCACCATCCGCCAGCCTCCTGACCCACAAAACCCATTCACACATATCTGCATGTTATAATACTAAGTAAACAGTAAAATTGGGAATGCATGATAACTAGACAGAACTACCCCATAATTCCACAATGAACATCCACAGGAAGCCATGTAATTTCACAATGTACTCCCACAGAAAGCCACCCAACCCCACAATGCACTTCAACAGCAGGCAGTGTAAGCTCACAGTGTACTTCCAAAAGAAGTGAAGGCTGGGCCTTACACTACAGGGCCCCTGCATCCCAGAATACCTCCATTCAGTGGTACTGCTACCCCAGAATGCCTCCCTGCTCTCATAATGCTATCCCAGAATGCCTCACTGCACTTGTACTGCTATCCCAGAATTCCCCCTGCACTCTAACTGCCATTGAGTAGGGTCAAAGGTACAGAAATCTAAGAACAAAGCTCCATAAATGTATATGGTTGGAGCCCCTACACAGACACACAGACACACACAGACACACACACACTTAGAGATCATGACTCAGCAACTCACAAAAAGGCTGCAAAAAGCCAGCTATAACATTACAGCAACTTACCATAAAAGATCAGTTAAAGTAATAGAAAAACAAGTTAAACCACTTTAGTTTTTCCACAGATGGCTTGCATCTTGCTTGGCTTGTTTTCAAGCTTTAGAAAATAGCGTCTTTGATTATTTTCAGTTTATTTTTTCTGCTGCTGATCCCTTGGAAAGCAGCAAAAAATGTAAAAATCAGCTAGATTTGAAAATGTAATGATCCTCATTGATAATTCCATAACAGCTTAATAGCTTTACTTCATTATTTTTATGGTTTTCTTAGTACTTAGCAAAACAAACTCATAATGACCACAATGGACAAAAGTAATGGAAAATCTAAATGAATTGGCCATGACAGACAAAAATTTATAAATAAATAATTTATAAAAGGATAAGAAAAAAATAAGGGTTGTGCAACTCTTGATGCTACTCTTTACACAAGAATACTACTGCACAGCTGAGTATCACACTGATTAAAAGGGAGGACACCATAGTTGTAGCAAATTAGTATGAATATGTGTGACCTATGGGATACACAGCAAACAGTCATTGGTCACATTACAGGACCAATCAGGACAACCCAAAGGCTGGCTCAGCAGTAAAGTCAAGTTAGCATTGTAAAATGCTGTCCCTTAACTTTGACTCCCAAATGTAAGTTTCATGTTTACCAATATAATTTGGGTAACTCAGGAATCAGCTGAGTTATGCTACATTTATTTTTATGTTATTAATGATAAATTTGTTGAATCTAGACCTATGACAATTATTAAACACACAAAGAAACCTCTTTTTAGATTTATTTGTAAATGCATCAAAGTAGAACAAAGAAAAATATATTTTATATATACTGAATTGTTATGTACACTTAACACTAAAAATGTACATAATCACAGATTTAACGTATGTTATTACAGCCTCCATTTTGCAAGGTGAAGGCCACTACAGTATATGTCTTATTTACATACATTCATTGGTTGCAGGTAATGTCTGTATTTCACAAGCATTAAAAAACCAGTTGAAGGAATGCATTACCACATCTCATTATCTATGCACCCTGCCTCACTCCCTCCACACACTACACACATGGAACATACATACAACCAACTCCTGTTAGCCACACAGTTTAGCAAACATACACAATAGTTTTTTTTATCATAAACAGGACAAAAGGAGCCCTTGCGACTGGAGAAGGAGGTGTGTCATTGGACAGGTCTGAAACAATGGAAGTACCTTATATCAGATGCACTAATATGAGGTCAGGCAAAAGAGAACAAGGACGGGCAGAACAGTGCGGTACTAGATAGCAACTGGCTGTGGACTCATGGTTGCTTCACCCATTTCGGACCATTCTTAAAGGTTTTCCCTGCTAAGTGTGTCTGTCCCTCCACACAATAACACTAACCATGAGGCTGTAAGGTTAGTGAGGGCTGTCAGCACCATAAGGTTCAGGTCATTTTAGCACTTATCAGAGGCAGCAGGACTGCAGCCAGATTGGCACACAAAAAACACCAACAGTATCACCTAATCACCATTTCAAAGGCAAATAGGTGTTCCAGTAACATGCTCTGAGCACCTGAGACAGTTTTATTGCATGAACAAAGTAGAGCTATCCAGCCTTGTGGTTATAGCTACTGCAGGCCCCCAAGATTTTAGCTTATATTCAAAAACCTTCTTCATTTGTATTGTAATTTTGACACCAGAATCTCCTACTTTCCTTTAAGAGTGATTCTTCCCTTGTAAATTGATAAAATAACATTAAGGATGCCTTATTATATTAAGGCAGAATAAATATATTACACTTTGATGTTTGAATAGCAAAGTTTTGAAGAGTAAGGGAAATTAAGCAAAAATGCTTACAATGAAAAAGAACAAAACAAGCAGCTGATATGAAGGCCAGCTGGCTGGTACATTTACATAGCATCATAAATTACTGATGTGCGCATTTATCTTTACATTTAGTTAGCTTCAGTTTGCTGTTCTATTGGTTGTTGATAAACCTATCTTTGAGGAAAAAAACATCAGCGGAAAAATGTGGTTTTAGTAGCTTTTAGTCACACGGTCCTACAGACAATCAGTAGTTCAAGTTCATTTCCATCTAAAAGGATTTTGGTACCTTCATCGCTGTGTGTTTCCATTAGTGTGAATTTATGAATCAATGTTGATTTTTCAGGGAGAACTTTTTCATTGTGCTCAATAAATTGAGTCAACTTTAGATCTTCAATCAACTTTAAAAATCGTAGACTTGCAAAATGCATTAACCCAGTTAACAGATAACATTCCCATAACAAGGTCTGGCTAAGACACAAGAAAATATTCCAGGTAAATAATGTTCAAGGAACTGGACAAAATTGACATCTCAGGAATATTTGCCATAATGTTCTAAGAATGTCCTGAGAACGTTAGAGCAATAAACATCGTTGGCTGGGAGAGTAAATGAAGACAGCTGTCACACAAAGCTCTATTCTGTATATGGGCCTTAAAAATAAATTAAGTGTTCTCACCCCAGTATCATTTAAGGTCATAACTGTGGTGTGGAACTGACTCAAATGATGTGATAATGACAAAGCAACCGCAGAAACACTTCCAAGGTGATATTTTAGCACGACAGGTTGTTCGCAGCACTTCAAGGTAAATTAGCATGAAATTGTTGGTAATGCTGATGTAACATAAGGAATGCTGGGATATGTGTAAATCCACAATGACAGGCAAGTGCATCAAAAACAAATCAAATCTCTGAATACATAAGGACAATACTTTCACTGATACATACCTGATCCATTTTCATTTAAAAAGAATAGGAAACAAGACAGCAAGAAAAAACATATAAAAGCACATTGTACTGGAACTCTGGGGTATCCGCACAGATGTAATATCAAGTAACAGGTTTTGATTTTCCACTGTTGGCAGTTTTTTTTGCTCCACAAACAGGCTTCATTCAAGTACACACACACACACACACACACACACACACACACACACACACACACACACACACACACACTCATCTACAGACATTTTCACTTACACATACATTCTGTCTCTCTCTGTCTTTTGTTTTCTTGTTCTAGCACTTCTCCACTCCCACTATTTTATTCTCATTCTGTGGTTTTCTTTCCCTCTCTCACTCCCTTGCTTTCTTTCTTGCTCACCCTTTCCTGTTGTCTCAGATTTTGTCTCACTTACTCTCTCCTTTTTTCATTACTCTCCCTATTGTCTCATTTATTGGGCCTGAAGCATGAGTTCCTGAAACATGGGTTCCTGAAACATGAGCACAACTACAACTGTGTGTGTACCCCTGTATTTACCTGATGATGAATGAAAGTTGTTCATTAATTGGATGTACGGGACTGTTCATGTTGATTAGCATACAGAAACACCCTAGCAATCCTATAAAAGACATGTTGACCTCAGAACCCCTTCTGTTTGCAAACATAAAAAGAGTGCTCTTTAAGGACGTGTTCTCTTCACACAGAACAGTTACCTAAGTAATCCAAAATGCCTCTGTTGGACTTGACAGCATGTTTGTTGGTCTTTTTATATCATTATTAATCACATTTATCAATGAGAAGAATGAATAATGTGTTCCCGATTAATTTAATTCATATTTTACATCTATGATATCCGAGCTTTTTCAGATAGATTAGTTTTAATAGCCCAGTTAATATTAATAGTATGGCTGTAAGTCATATTTTCTGTGTACATACCAACCATGATAATCCACATGACAAAATCCCCTCACTGTCTGTATTGTGGTGAGACATTTTTAACCATTTACATATATCTTTACCCAAGTTTTACCCAAGATGTGTTGATTTTATTTGAAGAAATTCAAATAAGAAAAAGATGATGAATGCTGAAATGTCTACAGAAATGTGCATGAGCACAATTTTGAGATCAAATATGTTTGTATGGATATTTTGTGAATGAGGCCAAATGTCTCTTGCTTATCTTTCTCACTCACTCTTCAGCCTTTCTTGACATTCCCTGACATTCACTCTCAATCACTCTCTCTACTGCACAATCACCCCCTTAGCCTGAGTCTGTCAAAGCGATGTTGCCATTCAGTTTGACAGGTGCACTGTTTGGCTGTTCCTGCAGAAGGCAGGTCCAGTTTAGGGAGGGAACTGCTTGGCTTTTCCTGGGGGAAGCAGGTTCAGTTTGAGGGGGAAAACTGTTTGACTGTTCCTGGGGGTAGTGGGTTCAGTTTGAGGGACGCGCTGTTCGGTTGCTCCTGGGGAAGCGATGGACTTTGATGTGTTTGGACAGGTGGTCACTGCGAGCAAACTTCTTCTCACAGATGAGACATTGGTATGGCTTGACTCCTGAGTGAGAGCGGCGGTGTCGCGACAGTTCGTCTGAGCGGGAGAACCTAGGCAACAGGACAAAAAGGACAAATTAACATAAACCCATGACTCCCACAAACCCTACCCCTAAAGCTGATACCCTATACCCTCCGTGTTATAGCACACTACCCTATACCCTCTGTGTTACAGCACATTGACCATGCCTCTGTGTTACAACTTGCCCTGTACCTACTGTGTTATAGCACACTGGCCTATACCCTCTGTGTTATAGCACATTGACCATACCTCTGTGTTACCACATATTGGCCTATACTTACTGTGTTACACCACACTAACCTATACCCCCTGTTTTACAGCACACTAGCCTATACCCTCCATGTTACAGCACATTGACCTATACCTACTGTGTCACAGCACACTGACCTATACCTGCTATGTTACAGCACACTGACATATACCCACTGTGTTACAGCACACTGACCTGCACCCACTGTGTAACAGGACACTGGCCTATACCCTCTGTGTTACAGCACACTGAACTATACCCACTGTTTTCCAGTACACTGGCCTATGCCCTCTGGGTGTCAGCACACCAGGGTATTGCCGCTGTGTTACAGCACACTGACCTACATCCACTGTGTTATAGCACATTGGCCTTTACCCTATGCATTACAGTACACTGACCAATGCCCTCTGTGTTACAGCACACTCACCTACACCCACTGTGTTACAGCACACTGACCTACACCCACTGTGTTACAGCACATTGGCCTATACCCTATGCATTACAGTACACTGACCAATGTCCTCCGTGTTACAGCACACTGACCTACACCCACTGTGTTCCAGCACACTGGGGTATATCCACTTTGTTACAGCACACCTGCCTAAAGCTGCTGTGTTCCAGCACACTAACCTATACCCACTATGTTACAGCACAGTAGCCTATATCCACTGTGTTCCAGCACACTGGCCAGTACCCTCTGTGTTAAAGCACACTCACCTGAACCCACTGTGTTCCAGCACACTGGCGTATACCCACTTTGTTACAGCACACTGGCCTCAAGCTGCTGTGTTACAGCACACTAACCTATACCCACTGTGTTACAGCACTGTAGCCTATATCCACTGTGTTCCAGCACACTGGCAAATACCCTGTGTGACAGCACACTAGGGAGTAGCTGCTGTGTTACAACACATTGATCTACACTCACTGTGTTACAGCACCCTGGCCTATATCCCCCGTATTACAGCACACTGGCCTATATGCGCCATGTTACAGCACACTGGCCTATACCCGCTGTGTTACAGTACAATGGCATATACTCTCTGACATTCTGTTCAGGAAAAGGAATAGTACGCTGAGATCCCCTCAAATGTTCACTTAACTGAAACTCTATTACCATAAAGAAGAAGCTCATCTTCGTCTACAACTTTATGTAACGAAAGTACAAAAAACCAGAGTAGTGTCTAATTGGGTGATCAACTTTTTGTAGGTTTTGATTGTGAAACGGATACAGAGCTGGAACTATGATCAAAACATGTGCTTTCTCACACAAATTGTTCAGTTCATAGGCAGTCTGAAATGTGTACATACATAAAACAGTTTAGATAATTTTACAACATAAAGAACATGATTATTATGATCTTACAAAGGTGATATTACCTTTCCAAATGCATAATTCCAACTAAGAATCTCCCCCTTACCCCAATTCCCCTCTCTGCCCCCACATTTTTACTTCCACAACAAAAGGTGGTTTAGCAGGGAATTCTACAGAAAATAGTGCCAATAAGTGCCAATAAGTAGGGAATAAAGAGAGTATTGGCAGAAAAGAGAAAAATAAAAAAATATCAAATTATTTCATATGATTATTTATATTCGTTATTCATCTCATATGAATATATGTTTAATGATAACAATATTTTAAAAACACAAAATAGTCTGTTTTGTGTTTGACTAAGGGGTATTTTTTCATAAATGCAGAGGTACAGTGCAGTACAGTAATTTTGAGCCAGTTCATTTCTAATCTCACATCATTTGATATAGCCTTGTAAAATCCCTGACATCCCTGTATTGTAGCCATTTGTTGCTATAGAACACTTTTCAGTTGAAATATGTAAAAAAAAAAAATGTATCCATAATAAAAAGTTTTGCTTGCTGCTGTGGAAGATATATGTTGAGTTGGGTCTGCCGAACCCTTTCAGATGCAGATATTATATATAATATACATAAAAGAATTTATACAGTCTCAGATAAAGGGGTTAAAATATAGAAACACCACTGGACTTTACAAAGCAGTAAAAGGCATTGTAAAGAGGTCAATAATTTTGTACCTTAAAATACCAAATTCCACCTAGGATTCCAGTAGCATTACAGAATCAATAACATGTTACCACCAGAGATAGCTCCAATGCTGCCATATATTACTAAAAACCTGCTGCCACAGGATACTGTAAGAATACTGGCAGAGAATGAATGAATAGAATTAGCTCTGTCCTTTTCCCTACTCTGCCCAAATCTTGGGCAGTAATGGCCAATGCTTTGTTGGAATGTTAGGTAGATTTAGGGCTTTGTGATTAACTCTGTGATTGTTCTCTGTGAAGTGTTGAATTCTGGGGGACTTCTGTGGGAACGGGGACAGGGCCAGCAGAGAGGTATTCTCCAGTGCCTCCCTGTCTTTAGTAGAGGAGCCTGTTCTAAATTCTGATCTCTGGTCACATCCTGAGGAGCTCTGCACTGCATGGAGATAGCTATATACAAACATGCGCCAACATGAGCTCATACACTTATGCGAACACAAGCATTAACATGAACTCATACACTTATATACACACATGCATTAACATGAACTGATATACTTACATACTCACATGTACCTGCACAAACTCATACACTTATGTACACACATGCACAAACATGAACTCATACACTTACATACACACATTTGCCAACATGAACTTCAACTCACAAGAAAGCACTACATACGCACACATTCGCTCAGACTCTGCTGCCAGTGTGATGCATGCATTTCCCTCACAACAAAACAGCTTTAAATATTGCGTTGCTGACGAAAACATGTGTTACAAAGCATTACAGAACATAATTAGTTTCTTCAAGTTAATTTAGTGAGAGTGTGAGGAAATAGCTAGACCCATTGTCCCACTATCATCATGTTGTTTTCACTATTCCATTTACAATCATTTACTATTCTGTGGATCATCAGCTTGTATTATTAATAAAGGCTCTCTGACCATCATGAAATGTGTCTGGACATGCTACCATAACCACCTGCTTTTCTAGATGTGACAAGTTAATTAATCTACTTATATATTTGCTTGTATATTTGCACCTGTGAGACCACTGATGACAGTCTGAGTGACAAAATACAGTTTTTAGACAGTAAGCATAACATAATGCTTTGTGACATTGTAAAATGTCTTTACTGCCAGCACGTCAATTGTCCAAGTAAAATGTGCACTTAGATTATTACTTATTATGCTTCCAGATAAAGATTATGGTTTATCAGCTAATAAGTTTGGCCTTTTTGATTTTGATCCATTTGTTTTCACATTTAGTTGACAATTAATGTTTCCATTTCTTGTTTACATTTTACTGATCTATTTAGCACACAGGAGTTATGAGAAATAGTGCTGAGAATTAGGATGTGTGACTGTTACTTTATTGTGCGATTGTTTATGAACGATCTCAGAACAATATTACACATCATGTTGTGCATGTGTCTTTTGTCGAAGACCATAGCTGTGACCCTGCTAACTGCTTATTAGAGTATAACTGGAGTAGTTCAGCTCTTTGGGCCACTGACCTGCTGTGATTGGTTTGATGGGCCATTGACCTGTGGTGATTGGTTGAATGGCCCCATAAACCAAATATTAAAATGACTTCCCCCCTAACAGGCAGTGATGTAGCAACCACACAGGAAGTGATGGGGAAAATGGGTAAACTCATACCGCACTGCTATTGGGAGAGTGCGAAATACAGACAGCGTGTCATTGGTTGTCTATAAAAGATTGAATGTCATTGGTTGTCTGTGAAAGACTGTATCACTGGGTGTCTATGAAAGACTGACTGCATGGATACAACAGTGGTACATTTCCCAGCTGTACATTGGCAGGGTGCATCTGTCCCTAGAACTCTCACAGCATGGCCATGGAAGATCGCCACCTATGTTTACCCCAACCTTTTCACTGAGACTGTAACCCCAACTCTCACCCTTTCACAGGGTCCCTATCCCTTATCCTTTCACAGGGTCCCTATCCCTTATCCTTTCACAGGGATCCTAAACCTAATCCTTTTACAGAGTTCCTAACCCTAATCCGTTCACAAGGTCCCCAACTCTCACCCTTTCATTGGGACCCTAGTCCTAATCCTTTTACAGGGAAGGCAAAAATCAGGGCCTTGGTGTGTTTTGTGGTGTTTGGCTGCCTCCTCTGAGAAGGCTGTGTATGTTTGGTTGCATTGTTCACTAGAGCCGAAGTCTGTGCTTACTTCAAAGACCTATCTAATCTAACATTCAGCAATGGCAAAACAAAGATAAAAAACACCCCAGTTATTCAGTCTTGCTTAATTTCATAGAATGAAGTTCTATAATTGGTATCACTGTTATTATTCCCTACATCACTTGTTTGGAAATAATCTTGTGTACATATGAACAAAAAAAGAAACTTTTTTTTAACATTTCAACAGTTTGAAACATTTCCTTTGTGATAGCACAAGACTGATTGTATACCAATGCACTTCTCATGTGTATTTCCAGTTTGTGCCAATGTTAATTGAGAGGAGATCCAAATTAGTTCTGTTTTCATTGTTAACAAATTTAAAAAAGTTCAGAGCCAAACTGTTTTCATAGTGAAAGGCCTTTCAGTCCTGGTGCAAAACAAAAATGCAAGTTGTCACAATCTATTGAGAGCCTATATAAAATGGTATGAATGGAAGCTGGCCCAGCCTCATTGTCCGTAGGTGGACATCTGGTCAGTAATCTGATACCAATGATGTGATAATGATGACATTTCCCTTTTGCATGTCTCCCTTGTAAAAGAGACTCTACATCTCAGTGGGACTTTCCTGGATAAATAACCTGACTTTAAGCTGAATATGTGACTCAGTTACGAGAATACTTGCAAAGAAAATAAATCACATAACCAGAATAATGAGGAGTGTTCAACAGTCTGCTCTGGTCTCCAGAGAAGACCGCATTATTACAACACAAAAATGAAGCAGTCTGCTACACCTCTGTTTACTGCAGCCAGCTATACTGATACAGGCAAAGTGTCAACAATACAAACCAGCAAATGACACAGACTGTTGGTCTTATTGCCTTGGTACTTCTGAGAGCAACTCTGAGTGAGATATACAGTAAGTGACTGAAGATGACATTTCTACTGTTGCCTGGATTTTGGGATGGATACAATTAGATGCTTTTTCAGAGAAGCATGTGCAGCTAACCAGTGCTGGCTATCAGAACTTTAAGCACATAAGGTTTTTATGCTCTTATATCCAGTATCTGCAAGCTCATCTAGTGTTGCGAGACACCTAGCTAATCAACCAAGAAAGCCATACAAACTTATTTAAGGTATATATGTGATACTTACACAATTTTTTTTTTTTTTTTGTAAATTAGGCTACATGTACAATGTACAGTAAGTACCTGTTTTTTCTGTCACAGATTTCTGAATGGTACAAGCTTCTTTAATTCAGGCCTGCTACCATGTGTGTGCAGTGAGTCATTACTGAGATGTTCACATTTATATGGGATGAGAAGAATGCAGTTAAAATGGCCTCTAGGGGGCAAAAGTGGATAGAGTGAGGACTATAAACACAGGAACCTTTCTTAGTGATAAGAGGCACTTTATTATAGTCTTTGTAACAATGTTTTAAAGCAAAAAAACTCTTGCCTGTTGTACCTTTCATTTATTTATTGACACCAATTTGGAGAACATATGTCTCAGCAATATGGCAGATGATGTTGATCTGATCAAGAACAGCTCAATGTGTAGAGCAAAAAGCAATGGGTTACAGAAATGTGCCAGAAACATGACGATCAGTTTATTCCCGAACCAACTGTCATATTCTAACTGACCAGAAGACAAGGTCACTGAGCACAGTGTAGAACTACATTTTACTGTGTATGTGAATATGTGTAAGATAAAAAATAAACATTTTATGTTTTATTGTACAGCATAAAGACCTCCATGCAAAAACGTCAAGAAAACAGATAACTCCATTTTAGCAACATCAAGAATGAAAAATTGTGCTTCATGCTTCAGTCACATTAATTATATATTAATTAATTCATCCATCTATCCATCCTTTCATTCATTCATTCACTCACTCATTCACTGTGAACAAGTCTCACCTCCAACCGCAGCCAGGCCAGGTGCAAGCGAAAGGTTTCTCCCCCGTGTGCCTGCGCAGGTGTGCCTTCAGGTGGCTGCTCTTGGTGTACATCTTATTGCAACCGGGATAAGTGCATTTGTGCATTTTAATGAGATCCACCATGGGGTTCCTCTGGAACTTCATGCCCCCTGGTAGAGACCCTGCTGCCTGGCCCCCAAACCCACCTTCCCCCTGGCTCTGAGGTTTGGCAGCGATGGGAACGGGTGCGATGCGGACAAACTTGGATGAGGGGTTCATGTTAGGGGGGGCCACCAGCTGGGGGACCAGGGTGAAAGTGTGGCCCTGGATGTTGAGCAGGAGCTGGGTGACTTTGATGTCCGAGGTGGGTGGTGAGGGAGCAGTGGGGGCTGCACTGGGGTGCAGCTCTTGTTTGATCTGGACAGGCTGTATCTGCAGGATGACCGGCACCCTGTCCCTGTCCACAGACATTGTCCTGCCCGGATCTGTCTTTATTACCCCCCCGCTGGGCGAGCCGGGGCCCTCGCTGGGCCCAGTCTGCATATGTTTGGTCCCAGTACCCGTGACACTGCCAGCCCCGGCAACATCAGTGTGGTCACTGGCCAAAGGCACAGTCTGGTCCGAGCACTGAGCCCCGCCCCCGCCGCCACTGTCCCCACTCCCGCCCCCACCCCCGTCTGGCAGGGCCCGCTGGCCTGGCTCCACCTTCAAGGCCACCACCTCCATGTTCTCCTCCAGGAACTCCTCGATCTCCTCCAGCGTGGGCTGGAAGAGGCCTGGATGGTCCTCCAGGTCGGGAGAGAAGATGGGAAAGTCAAAGTTCTCCTCCTTCACAGGCTGGGGGTGGGGGTCTGGGGTCTGTGGCTGAGGATCAGGCTGGGATGAGTCCCACAGGAAGCTGTGAAGGGAGGCAGCAGTGTCCGGCGCTGCGGCCCCACCCAGAGAGGTCTGGGACAGCAGGAAGTCCAGAATGCTGTCCTGGCTCTCAGCACTGGAGCTGCTGCCATAGCTGGAGCTCAGAGCCTGGGAGTCCGGGCTGGAGCAGGACCGTAGGCTGGATGAGTCACTCAGGTCATCCTCAGAAAAGGGAGATGGCAGCACCTGGTAAGTGCCAGCTACGGTCACCATTTCTGAAAGGCAGTGCGCTGATGGGAAGCCAGGCAAGGGCTGGAAGGTCTCCTTGTGAGCAAGCAAGTGATCCACCATGCTTGGCACAGCCAATCAAAACTCCACACCTTATCCTTTCCAATGTGTATGCTCAAATGCACTTATGTTCCTGGCACCCTCCTGTGAAAGAAGAGACATGTCATCAATATGGGAATTTGCCATGGTGTGATATATTTCTTAGATTCAGTAACTTTCTAAGTTGAAATTCTGAAACTCAAAAGATGTATGATGTGTGTGTGTGTGTGTGTGTATGTGTGTGTGTGTGGGGGGGGGGGTTCACATGTGCAGTCATATTATTTTATTGTTTTAAAAGAAAAAGATCGCTATAGAATACTTACAATCACTGAAGAATGAATTATTGCAAAAGTATTTTAAAAAAAGATTTTAAGATTAGAATTCAGTTTATTTCTTTCAGTTAATTCTCATAACCTTACGTTCATATATTACTTAATTAATTAAATTCATGAAATAAAACTGTATGGAAACAAATCATAAGAGAAGCTTTTAAATTCCAAGGTTAAACTGAAATGAAAGAGTACATGAAAAACGTTTATCCGAATGAGATGTAAACAAGTGATCAGTGAACCAGTAAGCATGTTGAAATATCAATCCTACTCTTTCGACCAAAGTTCTATTCAGCGTTGAGCAAGCGCTCTGTCCCACGTGTGCGTTTTCATTTCAAGTTCGCACGCGGCTGATGTACAAGGTCGAGTCAATACACCTCAAAAAACAAATACTGCTCTGCAATTACTTACGCACATCCCTGGAACTTCGACCTATGCCGTCTATATTTTTAACAAATATTCCACAACCATGTACATTCTGCTGATACTGGCAAGCTCATTTTGGATTTCGAATATCAGATGCACGGCGATCAATTTTGTTCATTTTATTTTGTCCAAGAAAGCTGTCTTCCAATTTAAGAAAAATCTCTCATTAAATATATCCACTATCTTTACATACATACAACTTTCTGTCCAAAGAAACAGCCGTGTGGTATGTCGGCTTCCAGGAATAATCCGAGTATAGAGAGAGTTTTAAGATAGAATGTCCACTCTCAAAAGACACCTTTTAACTAAAAACATCATTCAGCAGTCTACCAGTTAACAATAACCGAGATTAACCCGACCCACAGCGAGCGCTGTTAACGTTCTTCTTATATTGACATCGGCGGCGATCAATATCAAAGAATGGCAAGAATAAAGATATAGGCATGTATCTAATTATGCAAATTAGGCTGCGTATGAAACAATGTCAATGTGGAGAATTACTGACTCAAAGCAGGAGAACCATATGAAAATACACTCCTCCCCTTGTTTTCTCCATTCGACAGGAAAGACATGCAAACTGTAAACACTGCAAAAGCATTTCGATGCTGCTGTCAAATGACTTCGCATACTGCATGTATAAGGCTTCAAGGTAAGTATGCAATGAATTTGTGTACAGTAACAGGATCTGCAGCTCTAATATGTTTCATGTGCATCCACCCCTGTTGTTTTGTGGGCATCGTTTTCCACCCGTTTAATCCAACCGCGTGAGCGGCAACGACCAACGTAAACATGTTTGCTACCATCGCTCCGCGTGCCGAAGAGGGAGAAGCATGACTCACGCTGTATCTGCCAGACTCTCTGCAATGCACTCGGAGGAGAAAAATCACCCCAAGCCTTACCTTATATCAATTGCAAACCAAACAATAATCCAGTTCCAATGTATACTTTTTCCAAATCTATAAGTGTTATGAGCTTGTCCTTGAAACGAGATTCTCATCTCAATGTCGACCGTTGCCACGCCGCTTCTACCCTGCTCTGTAGTAGTTGTATATTACTGTCACATGACTATTGGTGTGTGAGTTATAAGAGTAGAAACTGGGGTAGGCTGGTGAAGGCTCGTCTGCTCTCTGCACCCTGATTGGTCGATGGCACATGAAGGGCCGGTCTCTGCGTTAATCGTCAATGAAGAGGCTGCCAGCGGTGTGAAGAAGGCAGCCAGACTTTCCTGCGACGGCAATCTGAACTCTTCTGTGCCTGAATCCCTATTGGCCTAGACTGACATTTCTAACAGGAGTGACCCAGAATAATGCTGAACACAAAACAGTGAAATCTGACGCTCAGTGGCTAGACACCAAGGTTATTATAGTTTCAGGTTTTTCACTTCTTTTTAGTTTCAGTCAGTTTTCAAAGTGTATTTTTAGGTTTTAGGTTTATTTTTAGTTTAATTTACGTTTTGTGATGAATTCTAGTTTCTATTTCGATTTTTTTAATTCATTTTTAGTTTTTATTTGTATTTATATATAGGAAAAAACGGATAATTCTGTGTAATGTTTGTAGTTGATCTATGTATAGTAAATAGGACGGGTAACAGAATCTTTAAAAAAAAAACCTGCATAAGAAAGATCAAAAAAGATTTTATTCATAATTTTTATAAACTTTATTCCTTTTAGGAACAACATTGCAAAGTTTGCTGTCCAACCTGCCTCAGTGACGGGTCCTTGATGTTCGTTTCAGAAATATATGGTGTGAAGTTGCTTGCCTTCTCGCTGTCCAATATTTCCTGGTAAACTTTCCTATGTTTTGAGGAAAGGTGGACCTAGAGGTTTGTTGGGGTTTTCCCTTTTATCTGCAGGCCACAAGAATTGACCCATGGCCCTTTTATCAATTCATCCTGACGTTCTGATTGGTGTGAGAACAATTTTGACTCTTAGTGCTCTCTTTTCGGCAGCAGGTGCAACGTGCTAGGACTGATTTAAAACGCGCCATGACCGCAAAGACACCCGGGCTGCGTTCCAATACTCAAATTCGTCTCCTCCTTTCCTCCTTTCCTCCCTTCCTCCCCTCCTTTCCTCTGTGCCCCGGAAGCTGATTATGTGTCCTCCTTTCCTCCACTGTTCCAAAGCGCAATCTCGCCTCCTCCTTTCCTCCTTTTTCGTCTCCTCCAAACGGAGGATACATCGATGTATCCTACCGCGGAAGTATTTTCACATTTCTGCGTGACATCACTGTGCTCACGACCAGTCAGATTAAATGACCATCCCACAGAATATTTCACCATCGAAAAGTTCTAAAACATGACAAGGGATTTACTAATACTGAAGGATAAATGGGAGAACAGTAAACAATGTAATTTACATTACTGGGAAATATTTTGTTTTGCGTTTTCAAACATAACCACATTGACGCGATATATTCACGTTTTTGAGCTGCGAATGGTAATTTTACACTGGTAAAATTGAGCGAGTTTATGTTGTGGTAAGTGTATTTATTCCTTGTACAAATGTTTATGTTACATCATGAGCAGAATGCGTGAAACTGACATTTGTATTTTAATACATCAAAAGGGCTGTTGGCGTGAAAGAAGCGTGATTGGCTTTGGTATCCTCCGAGTCGTTCGAAATTATTACTTCATCAATAGCAGACGTCGACTTTGATGACGGGCGAATCGGATTAGCTGTTCCAACTTTCGATTCATCTCCTCCTTTCCTCCTTTCCTCCACTCGTTTCCTCCCCTCCTTTCCTCCACATATTTCCGGCATACTTCCGGGGTAAGAAAGGAGGGGAGGAAAGGAGGAGACGAGAAAAAGTATTGGAACGCAGCTGCCGTCACCGCCACAGGAAAAATGCGGAAGCACAAAGCTACTTGCGCCTTTGACGTGATAAAGAGGCGCAGAAGCGCAATTTCTGGGAGTTTCCTCTCAAAACAAATGGGAGTATTCAAAATGCCCGAGTTACCATTTTCGTCCAAAGTGAAACCCTCGCGCTTAAGAGGTCCCAAAAGCAGGTCTATTGGGAGCACAAAACAAAGGTAGCCAAATAAATTGCAGTACATTGACTCAGCCAGCAGGTGTCATAACATGACTTCGGAGATGTGACCGAAAGGCAGTAATGGTCAAAATTCCATAATAATAATAATAATAATAATAATAATAATAATAATAATAATAATAATAATAATAAATATAGCCGCAAGCGACGATCAACGGGGCTCAAGCAGTACCGCAGGGTAGAGTCACCATGGCAACTTGATCTGATCATTTTAAAAGTGTGGGTGTAAGCACTGATAGGAAGTTTATGTCATAAGAATCATATTTATTGGTGAACCCCAAACAGTTCAAGACTTATAGGCAAGAACACGGTTTGGTTTGCTACAGTGTCATCATCTGGCCAATCAGAGTGATTTTCATATAGATTGCTCTTTGACACATCCTTAACAATCCTTTAAAGTTTCATGATGATAGATGATAGCTATGTGAGTATAATGGCTGCTGAAAATTGATTGGCTGATGTCGGCCATTCTGTTTGAGCAATCACCTGAAAATCCATGTGATAACTTTTGTGAGGCTTGGTCTGAAGATAATCTGTACCAATAGTCACAATTTGTGGCCTGTGAACATTTTTTAAACTTTTTCATAAAATGGTGGAAAATCTATTATGATGCATCATTTTGGTCCAAGAGGCATTTCTGTTCATCCGGAGCCAGGGAATCAGGGGAAAAAATAATTTTGATTCTAGCCCAAACGGTTCAAGAGTTATAGTCCAAAATGCGTTGTGGCTCTCTATAGCACTGCCATGTGGCCAATCGGGATATTTTTTTTAACCTGAGTAGTAGATGAACATAGGAACCTATCTACCAAATCTGGTAGCTCTAGCTTCTATAGTTTCTGCTGTGCAAACACTTTTAGGGCAGAAAAACAATAATTTAAAAAGTCTTGCCAAATCCAGCAACTTTGCTGCTTGGACCCCTAATAATAATAATAACAATTGAATTTTACTGTTTTTCCCGATTGCTAAGACACATTTTCTGAAACCATTCACCATTTTCTCAAAACTACACACAAAACGTCGTTCTCATCTGTACAAACAGCTAACTTTCCAGTCGAAATCAAACTTTGCCCTCAGACAACACACACAAGCAATCAAAAGCACATACTACATGACTGCCTCTTAGACACTAGGGGGATTAATTCAAGAACACTCTTACCAAAATGTAATTTTTCTTCTGAAATCAGTATTTTGAGAATCTGCATTATTCTGAAATTTGGAACATCACTTTATTGACATACAGATTACCCATACAGGAAGACACCATCAAAAGACATTCAAAACAATACTATACAACACCTTTGCAATGTCACACTGACAAATTACTGTATGAACAGAGCAGAAATTTTCCAACCCTTTAATTCCTGGAAAACATATGGAATGAACAGTGGTACACAGGGTAGGTACAGTACAATTTTGAAAAAAAAATTAAAAAAATAAAAAACTATAAATATTTATATATACATAAGATAAACAAATGTAATTCCATACTGTAAATCTAATTACGACTACTCTGCATCATCATCTCTTCTCTGGTCTGCAACATCACAAAGGATGTTTTCTCTGGCCAGGCAATGCAGGAAATATGCCCTGGTATGTCTAAGCCAGCCTTGGATGGCTTCTATGGACACATCCCCACAGGCCTTAAGGCAATCAAGATGTCTTCTTTTAAGTAGGGGATTCTTTCATAAACCTTCCACCGCCATGCTGAGAAAAATTCCTCTATTGCATTGAGGAACAGGGAATATGCAGGTAAAAAAAGATTTGTGAATGTGGGGTGGTCATTGAAACAGGCACAAACCAGAGCAGCCCCATGGAAACTAACATTATCCCAGATGATAACGTGCTGGGACTGCTCTGGTTGCCCTGGTTCCCCTTCCTGTTGAAGTTGTTGCTAAAGATGACCTAGGGATTCAAGCAGATGTGTGGTGTTATATGGACCCAAAGTGGCATGGCGGTGGAGGACCCCTTGATTACTGATTGCAGCACATAGAGTCACGTTGCCTCCTCTCTGGCCAGGAACCTCCACAATGGCACGGTGACCAATGATGTTCCATCCCCTTCTGCGCCTTGTTGTGAGGTTAAACCTTGCCTTCTCTACAAAACAGAAAATGTGTATATATATATATAAAATACAGTGATGTAAATACACATAGGCCTACTACATTGACTATATTGCAATGAAAGGTATGCCATGCCTAATGTAAAGAACCACAATGTAGTTTACAGTAGCAAAGCACACATACTACACAGCACTACCAGTGGAGTGGAGAGTCATTGAATAGACCAGAAGAAATTACCCAAAAAGCTGAAATGTACTTACCTGTACATACGTGAAACATTGGGCCTTCACTCTGTCGGAGTTCCTGTCAAAAGGCACACGGTACAACTGTTTTTTCCATTGCCTGTTACGACGAAGGATACAATCAATAGTGGATATACTGATGCTATCAACACCCTGAAACACCACCTGGTCCTCAATTATGTGCCTCTGAATTTCCCATAACCTTATGGCATTATTAGCAATGACCTGTAGATTCTTGCACATCTGTCAGTAGTCGCTGCATACCCCCAGCAGGTGGCTGCCTTTCAGTTCTGCAAAAAAAAATTACTGATAGCTAATGGTCATTCATTACTGTGGAGCTGTAAAAACCACAGTGAGACCACAAGTTCCAAGTATAGTTACAGTCTGTACATGCACTACAACAATACTGTACATGTATACATGCATTACTGTAACACCAATGCAAAGTTCCTCTGCGTGCTTGACCTTCACCACCTGTCTGATGTTTTTCGACCTCTGCATGGTTAGGATCCATTGTTCCAGAGCACATGCAAACAAATGGCCCTATTTATAGGGATCCTGTAATTCTGATTGGTGTATCACTAATGTAATGGCTTTGTGTTTACACCTGGGGAAAGGTGTGCTCTTTGAGTTTGGATGATAATGACTTCAGTGTCTTGTATTGGTTGCGTGCGTTTACTGAATGAACATATAGTGCACTGTAAAACTTGATAAGTTCAGAATACACAAAACTTTTGTGGAAACAGATTACATCAAACCATTTAAGTAATCTAAACAATTTCTTTAAGTAAATAATTTATTTAAACATTTACTAATTGAACTAAATATTTTATTTACACCAGACTTTAAAATATTGTTCAGGTTATCCGATGCTTTTATTTTCTGCTTACTAAATTTTATGACTCAATAGTACTTTATTCAACTGAATTCCAGCAACTAATCTTTAACTCAAACAAATGAATTGTACAATACTTAAAGGCAAATGGAAATCTACATTTTTTCTAAATTACTCAAATACTCAATTAAAAAGCACAACTTCTGCAGTACAAATTTTGTGTCTTAAAACTTTCAATATAAACATAACCTGTTGTATTTCAACAGCAATTACAATGAAAAATTAAGCCATATGATGTCTCTGAGTACAAATGGGACTGAAAACAAACATTACACATTTCCAACATCATTACACAAATAAAATCACAAACAGAATCAAATGTTTGACAGTGGCACTGAACTGGTATGTGTATGGTTATGTATGAGTGCATCTCTTTGATTGTGGATGAGGGTGTTATAGGTGAGTGTGTGTATTTTTGAGTGTATGCTTTTTTTCTCTGTGCATTTATGTCGAGTACAAGGGGGTGTGTATATTGCATTATGTGTGTGGTTGCATAAATGCATCTCTATGTGAGTATGGGTGTAGTTGTGTGTGAATTTGTTGAATGTGTATACATTTCAAGTACCCAGGAACTGTTAGAGAACTAAGAACATAGCACTGATTGTTAGAGGGAAAAAACACTCTAAAACATCTTTCCCTTTCGGACAGAAATAAATGTCAGAAAAAAATATTCCTGTAAACATGTTTATGAGAAAAGTGACCATGCATACGATTTAAACAATCAATTTTTCAAGGCAGTCTCAAAAGTGCTTTATCTAAAAGTTATAATCTGATCTTTTTTACAACAACTATTTAAAACCTTGCACATCAAGCCAGATATGAAACTAAAAATGGACCTGAAAACATACAAATACATGAACATAAAATAAACAAAAAATAAAGCCTCTTGTTTAGTTTAGGGTTGGACATTCAAGATCAACACTTTTCAGTACAAAAGTGATTGTAGCAATAAACATTTGCAAACATTACTTAACTGAGGTAGATTGTCTAGAGGTAGACATAATGAATCATCTCCATTTTTGATGAATCATCTCCATTATTAAGCCTGACAGACACACATGTGCACAAAAATACACTGCTTATGACTAAAACAGTAGGTCATTTCTTAAATTCAGTAAGCAAAGTTTCAGAGGTTTACCATCATCAAGACCCACCACTACTTTTTGGATGAAAGTAAAGGTGTGGACAAGCTTTTTGGGGTAATCCAAATGTAATGCATATATTAAGCCAAATAATAATACAAATGCATTGGCTAAACGGGAGATCCCTCAAGATGACCTCGTCTTCCACCACAATAGCAGTGCTTGCAGAACTAAGAACATAAGAACATATTATGACGAGGACAGTCCATTCAGCCCAACAAAGCTCACTATGACACTTTAAAGAGTGATGAACTGGATCTGTAATGTTCTCTGTGACCGGCGTGAGGAGAGCAACAGGAGTGTCAGCGATGTCTATCTCATTTTCTTCCACCAGGAATATGCAGAGAGGATCCAATTGGAAGATTACCTGAAGGAAGTTTGGAATGCACACACTACAAGCTCATCAATATTGACAGTTCTGTAAATGCACTGAATACTTACAGTGAAGATCTTGAAGAACTGCAAGTCCTCCTCACGTAGGTATATTGGGAGGACACAAAGGGCTACAGTGCCTCTGTTGTTGACATATTATAGTTCCCAAAGACAAGTAAAAATTAGTATGTTTTAAACAAATAAGCACAAAACATGTCTATGTGACACTGTCTGATTTACTTATCATTTACAGTGTTAAGGATTGCCCTTCTTTGACTAAGTTAGACATGGCAGAGTGTGGCTTTAAACATGCTGAACTACTTTCAGTGAGGTGTTCATGTGTTGCAGACAGTGGAGCTGGACGACTCAGCTGTCAGCACAACTGGACCATGACAAAGTGTGTTTAACTCACTTGGAGATCATACATTTTTAGGATGTCACACAGTGCTTCTGCCACCATGCCTGTGCCTGTAGCCTTCTGTCTGTACAAGGCCACCAATCTTGGTGAATGTCTATCAAGCTCAGCATAGAACAGGTTCTGTAGGTTGATGTTCGTAATATTGTGGAACTCTGCACAAACCTGTAAACCCACAGAAATGCAAAAGGGTATGTCACCAAAATCAATAATTGCTCCCGCTGAGGAGTATGTAAGTGCAAAACAAAATGTATGGCAATCTAACTGTTAGTTTGAGAATCAGCTATTATAAAATATGTGCATGGACAGACTGACAGACAGGAAGAAAGAGAATGACTACTAAACGGCTCCTGCATTTAATGCAAGTGCCCTAATAAGAAAGGTGAGTGGTATGTAGGGAGGGAAGAAAGAGACTGAGAAAAAGGTATGAAGAGGGGCAGACAAAAAGAAGGGGAGAGTGAGTGTCTTTTCACCTGTGACTCAATTTTAAGGGCCGGCCAGTTCTCTCCAAGAATAACGTTTTGGATATTAAATAAAGTTTTGGATCTAGAAGCTTTTGTAACTATGATGTTGTTGGGATCACAGAGACGTGGCTTGGTGCAGGGGATGAGGATGAGTATAACATAGAGGGATACAAGGTGCTTAGAAAAGATAGAACAAATAGAAGAGGAGAGGGCATAGCTCTCCATGTAAAGGGTTATCTTAACATCCAGGAAATTCCAGGTATGGAGCCCCTTTCGCGTTAGTGAAGACATATGGATTAAAGTACTGGGGGAAAATGAAAAGGGTCTGAATGTTGGAGTATGTTATGGGCCACCAGCCTCGGACAGCAGTGTCAACAGGATGATCTTTGATAACATTACACTAGCATGTCAGGAGGGTGAGACAATAGTAATGGGGGACTTCAATTACCCTTCAATTAATTGGGAAGCTGTGTCTGGTCAGGGTAAATGTGAGGAAGAGTTTCTGGATGTTGTAAATGATTGTTTTCTGATACAGTCTTTTACTCAACCTACAAGACAGAACACAATTCTAGATCTGGTTCTGTGTAATAATTCTGACAGAATCTGCAGTACTGAGGTGGAGGAGCCACTCGGAGCAAATGACCACAGTGCAGTTACATTTGAAGTTTTTTGGCAAGTTAAGTCTACATCCTCCAATGCTAGAATTTTCAACTTACGGACTTTATTAAAATGCGTGATTATACAAGGAATGTGAACTGGGTACCTCTTCTAGATGGCAGAACTGTGAAAGAAGTGTGGAACATATTTAAAACGATTATTCTGGATGTACAGCATAAATTCATTCCGCAAGTGCGAAAAGGAAAGCTGAAAAATAAGCAGTCCGCAATGGATGAATAAGGCGTTACATGATAGTTTGAAACGTAAAAGAAAACTATTTAGCAAATTCAAGTTAGACAGCTCAGAGACAAAAAAGTTTGAATACAGTAAAATGCGAGCTCAAGTTAAGAAAGAAATAAGGGAAGCTAAAAGGCGTTTGGAAAGACAGAGTGCGATAGATTCAAAGAGCAACCCGAAACGCTTTTTTCAATACTACAGCCGAAAAAGGATAGTTAAAGCCGAGATAAGACGTTTAAAAAACAAGGATGGACTTCAGGTTTATGATAACAAGGCTTTTGCTGATACCATAAACAACTACTTTGCGGAGAGTTTCACTAGTGAAGTGTTTTCTCGTATGCCTCCAGGTGCATTCAGTTCTCAGAGTCTTAAGGGGGAAATTGATTTAAATGATGCAGAAGTACTAGATAAACTTCAAAAACTTAAAACAAATAAGGCAGCAGGTCCCGATGGAATATTTCCAAGAGTCCTCAGGGAACTAGCGGAAGAGGTCTACAAACCTCTGACAGTTATTTTTAAGCAATAACTTAAAACTGAAGAAATACCAGATGACTGAAAACAAGGCAGTATAGTACGTACCTACAAGAAAGGAGACCGGACTTATCCAGGAAAGTATAGGCCTGTCAGCTTAAATTGTATCAATTTTAAATTACTGGAATCCATCATAAGGGACAATTTGGAAATATTCCTTGAACAAAATGGTATCTTAAACGTTAGCCATAGTATGGTTTTGGCAGAGGGAGGTCATGCTTAACAAAGCTCCTGGGGGCCTCATTTATAAAACTTTGCGTACTTTCGTGCCTAAATAGTTACGTACGCCAAAACCTACGAGTTTGCGTACGCAAAAAAAAAAAAATTCTGATTTATAAAACTTGCATAAGCAACACATACGCATGTCTTCTGTTATAAATCACAACTAATCCTACAATTGTGCGTGCGTGAACGCGTGCCACAACCACACCCTGAAATGCCCCTATTTAAGCATATATGGTGCTCCGGAAGTCTAAATCAATTAAGTAAGATCTATAAATAATGTGTAGAACAGGGGAAACAAAGAAACTGCGAAAGAAGCTGCGAGATCGAAGCTTTAGTGTCCTAAACAGAGATTAGAAAAAATATAATTTCAGGTGGCCACAGCAAGGGGGAAAAAATGCAAAAACAACTTGCATGGCAGGAGGTTACCGCGGCTGTCAATTTCTCAGGTATAGAGAGCCGCACGCAGATCAAATTCAATGAAAGTTGGTTCGACATCAAGCTTGAGGCAAACAGGCTTCTACTTGCCCAGCTGCAAGTATATGGGCAACGGGCGGCGGTATGGCGGGTGCCACCACTGAGCTCCGTCGATGAGTGGCTGGCTACGATTATCGGAGGTGATTTCCAACTTTACTGTTCATCAGAGTGAACGAATCATGACCCTGGCCATCGAGCAACCACATATGTCGGTGTTATTTGTGTATCGCAAATCACTTGCACGTTTATTAAATGGAGATTCTTATGATTTACGTACACCTATTCATACACTGACTGTACCCTTATTGCAATGTGAGAGCAGTGGATTGCACCGGTTACATAGGGAAAACCAGTAATCGCTGCAAATTGATTTTTGATGTTTCCTCTGTATAGTGGAACTTGATATACATCGAACTCAGGGACCATCCATGGTATGACAAGACTGAATGAGAGTTTGGGATGTACACGACCGGTCCACTATTTCCCGCTGGACACTCCCCGTAGCTGAAAATCCACACAGGATTTTCAGATGGGCAGGTATTGAATGGTTGCTTTGTGTAGGGCGTTCCAGCACCGGCCTCAATTCAGCACAGAGTTCCAAGAGTACAGTCATGTTAAGCGAAATCGACTCATGAGCCAATCGTCATCGTGGGCAAAAAAAGTCGGAACAGTCCCTGAAAACACGTTCCGTCACACTATTCAGTTCACAATATCATCATTGCCAAGGCAGCCATGGTCATGCTGTCTTGCTATCCTTACACGCTTTAAGTCTATTAATGGGAAAAAAGACACACATTGACTAATAATGATTATTGGTGATTGCTGATTGTTCATATCTGTTAATCTGTTAATTTATCATTTATGGCCAAAACAACATTGGTTACGAATAATAATGTGATCCTAATTAATCATCAGGAAAAAGGAAAATATAGTGCAAATTTCTTTTGGTCTCTAGGATGTGCTATTTAGACTAAATATGTGCCCTAAATGTGCGTATGCATGGGTCAAACGTATCGTACATTTACGGTACGCACAATCTCACCTCAAGTAGAAGTTTTATAAATCCCAAATTGTACATGAAAATATGCGGACGCACGTTTTGGAGCATTTTTTGCACGTACGCATGGTTTATAAATGAGGCCCCTGGACTTTTTGAGGAAGCTACAGTGTGTTTAGATGCAAACCAAGCTTATGACATTATCTATTTAGACTTCCAAAAGGCATTTGACAAAGTTCTGCATGAGAGGCTCATAGTGAAAATGAAATCTGCAGGAATTTCATGAGCTATCACTGAATGGGTTCAAAGTTGGCTCTCTGGTAGAAAGCAGAGTGTAACTGTGGGAGGAATTGTATCAGAGCAGGGTCCTGTAAGAAGTGGAGTCCCGCAGGGATCGGTGGTGGGGCCTTTGCAATTCCTTATAAATGATTTTGATATAGAGGTTAGGAGTAAAATAGGTAAAATTTGCAGATCACACAAAACTAGGGATTCTAGCCAACAGTACAGAATCAACCAAGGTAATACAAGAAGACCTAAACAGCATCCATGAGTGGGCAGATACCTGGCAGATGACATTCAGTTTCTCTAAATGTAAAGTATTGCATGTGGGAATAAGAACTTTAGACAGGACTACTTCATGGAAAGAAGTAAACTAGTATGTGCTCAATTTTAAAAAGACTTGGGAGTAATAGTTGACCCAAGGCAGGTTGATCTAGGCAGTGTGCTGTAGCAGTAAAAAAGGCCAACAGGATGCTGGGATATATAGCCAAAAGTATTGATTATAAATCTAAGGAGGTTATATTAAAATTATACAATGCCTCAGTTAGACCGCACTTGGAATACTGTGTGCAGTTCTGGACACCGCACTATAAAAAAGATATCGAGGCTCTTGAAAAAGTACAAGGGAGGGCAACTAAATTAGTTCCTGGCATGAAATACAAAAGCTACGAGGCAAGACTAAAGTTATTTAACCTATTTAGACTCAGCAAGAGGAGACTAAGGAGTGATTTAATAGAGGTTTTTAAATTTACAAAAGGACACAACACGGTTAACTGCAATACATTTTTTCAAGTGAGTTCAGTCTGTAGGACAAGGGGACATAAATGGGAACTACTTAAGAGTAAGTTCTGCACTGATATAAGGAAGTATTATTTTACACAAAGAGTTATCAATACATGGAATAGGTTGCCAGGTCATATAGTTGAGGCAGAGACCCTTGCTGTGTTCAAATCCAGACTTGATGCAGTTTTGGATACTTTGGAATCTGAAGCCTCATCTGTTCTAGAATAGCCTGATTTTTTTCTCTGGGGAAGTTTGGTAGGTAGTTCATTTCAGCCTGTTTGGCTCTCTTTATTTCGGAGTGGGGGAGGGGATCACTGTATGGGTTGTTTTTGCTCCTTTTGCCTGCATTGACAGACACCTCTAAACACCCAGATCTGGCCAGCTTGGTTTGATAATTTCCCATCTTGAACTTCAAGCTTACTTTCCATCTGGACCATCCACTCTCACTTCCAGGCTATTTGAGACATGGATGAGCTGTGACTAGAGCTTCAGCAGCCTTACCCACTTCCCAGTCATTTGAGTAAGGTCTGAAGTTGTGCATTGTCATGTCCATATATGTCAGGAGGTGAGCCTGACGTGCCACCACTTGGGTGAGTTTTTTTTCTTCTTTGGTGATTGGGGGCACGTGTGCGGTATGTGGATCGGGGTGGTTTGTCTCCCTTGCTTTGTCTGATTGGTGATCTGGCGCAGCTGTCTCTTGTTCTCTCCGCACAGGGAGTCAGGATAAGAGAGCGGGGGATGAGGCAGCTCGCGCTCGGGCAGCTTGGAAGGAACCTGTAGTGTGTTGGGTTTTTAGACTGGGTTATTTTTGTTTATTTGAAAGTTTGGTTTTCTTTCGGTTGTTGCTTTCCCACAGGGGGATTTCTTTTTAGGGTGCGTGCGGTGCAAGGAGAGGCAGGGACTGCATACCTGGAACCGTGTCGGCGGCCGACTGAGGGAAGGGACGGAGGAGACTGCAAGACCCATCACTAGTGGAGGGAGAAGGCGACGGGTGGCGAAGCTTCATACCCCGGGCTGGGCAGAAGGCGAGCGGGGGCGTGCCCCAGTAGTGAGAGGGACGTGAACCACAGAAGTTAACAGCATGTGTGTGTGTCCCTGCTCTGCCCAGTCCACAGAGGGGTGACCTGGTGTTTTGCCTCTCCCTCTCTAGCCTTCCCCGTCCTAGGCCCAGCTGAGTCGGAAGACTGGGAGTCCACCAGCGTGCGGCCGCGGCGGTTCCTGGATGCTGGAGGAGCAGCAGTCTCTGCCTGGTTTTCTTTGGTTTTGTTTTTTATTTTGGGGCGTGGAGGAGGCCCGGCTTCTTGTGGTGCGGGCCAAGTCGCACCCCACCCTTAGTTTTGTTTGTGTGAATGTGTGTGAGTGTGTGGACCTCCCTCCCAGTGTGCGTTACTCCCCCCTGTGTTGGCCAAGAGGGGGCTGGCGTGTGCCGTGTGTGCAGGCCCGGGAGAGGGTCCAAATCTTGGCACTGTGTGGAGTGAGTGTGGGCACAGGGTTATCTTGATTGGTGGTTTGGTCTGCGGTGCAGGTGCAGGGAAGTCCCTCTCCCGGGAGTTCTCCCACGTGGCACAGGGCCAGCCAGAAGGGGCTAGCGGAGAGAGGGGGGAGTTGGAAAGGGGGAGGGGAGGTCGACGCGGGTGGCTGCCCGAGTAGAGTTTTGCTGTTTTTTAAAAAAAAAAACCTAATAAAGTCTCTATTGAACTGACTCCCTGTGTTTTGGTTGTTCGTGTGGGTGGGTCCCAGTACCTGTGTGGGAGGGTCATCAGGGGGCGCTAGTGTGACTGCTGACATATATGCTCCACTTCATATGAAGTAGGCACAGGAAAATGATCAGGCCCCTTCTCTGGCAACTCTTGAATGTCCACAAGACAGAACAGCTCTCCATCAAAGTCAGGATCCTCATACTGTAGGGTAAATTCAGAGTCCAATCTTGGCTTGAACTTCTCTCGCATTATGCTCATCAGCTCTTCTACTGACTTTGGCCACTCAGTTAGAGTGAGCTTCATGGCAGCATCTGTGGCAACATATACATGCAGCAGGAATTTTTGAGATGCTGCCATAATCTGATGATGGAAAAATACATGAATGAAGGATGATAATGCAAAACAGAGGCAGATCAAAAACTGTTCAATGCATTAAAATAAATTAACACCCTTTATGTACTGCCAATCCTTGTATAAAAGAGCTCAGTATGACAGCGATTCAATCACTGACAACAAAATCTTAAAGGAAAACTGTCAACAAAGCGTATGGGAAAAAACAAAATGTCTGTCAGATGTATTTAACAATTTTACCATACAATTTGAACATATGGCTGCCTGGTTGAGTGCTACACAGGGTTCTTTATTGTAGGCTTTGCTGACAACAAGAAAAATAAACTATGCAATCTTTATTCTGTATCTTCATGTTTAATTCTGGGCTGAAATTTAAAAAAAGTATAATCAACTTTTTCACTGTAACAGTATGAATCGTTTAGGTGTCAACATTAGTCTACTTCCTGCATTGTATGCTGAAAGGAGTGATTTGTCATTGAGCTCTGATATGTTGTGGAGAGTCTGATTGCCTGGGGAAAGTTCATATGATCGCAGGTGTTCAATGTAGCATGATTTGTTTTCTCGGACAAGAACAATGACGGTATTGTTAACGAGGAGGATCTGTTCAATTTTGCTAAACTGAGGCAGTACCCACTCCTGTCCCACAGACACAAACATCCCAACATCATAATTGGTTCCATCAACGGTAATCTTTGATGTTATTGACTGTTTTTTGTTCAGTGTATTCTTTTGCAACATCAGGAAGCACTGAAACCAAAACAGAGGAGACATTTGATATCTGCTGATGTGGTTTAAAGAATGATGGTGCACTGAGGTGGTATGCCACCATGTGCTGATGCCTGGTTGCCAGTGTTTTTAACACATTCTTAAAGTTAAAACTACAAATGCAAGAGTCATAGAGACATGGTAAAGGGCTGACTTTTGAATAAGGACTATGCTTCAAACTAGTTCAACTTTAAACTTCAAATTAGGACTAGTGCCGCAATAAATGCTCTGGTTTCCGAGGAGACAGCACACAACTTGCACTTCCACTCCATTAACTCTATACATAGAGCAATTAGTATAGACCTAATTTGACGATCAGAGCTGACATCACAATGTATACAACAGATATCAATAATGAATATAGTATCCAGTGTGTTGCTAATTTAAGCTTATTAAGGTAACACGACATAAATTAGAAAGCATTACCCTTAACTTAGTTGTGGCTGACAGAAATTATGTTACAAGGTTAAACAAATTTTGTATTAATGCTAGATTAAATTTTACTTACAAGGTTAAGACCACTTAATAGAAAAAACAGCGAAAAACTTAGAAATAAAATGACAGACGACGAACAGTTATCGACTAATGCTACTGATATTCTGTTGTGTGTGTCATAACTAACGTTTGCTACTATCTAGGGCTGCGTTCAAATATTTATTAATTATTATTAACCATATTTTATTAATTATTATTATTGTTTATATTATTGTCTATGCGGATCACTTTGGGATGCACCCTGCTCAAAAGGTTCTACACAAATAATTATAGTATCTACTGTTATGATTATGATAATTATTTAATATGATTACTAAATTGTGCATACAAATTAGTAGCTTCACGTCAGAAAACCTTGGCGACTTTATTAAAAACAACATCACATCAATTAATAGTAGATAAAAACATCGATTGAAAATGATTTTATGGTCATGGAAAATACAAGGATTACGCCATAGGGAATTAACATGTAGGCATATCTAGCTAACATGCATCTTCACTGTCTAACTATATTGCTGGTTAAATTACATAACATAGCCTAGAGAGAACTCTCTCTGTCTTTACATTGGTTATGCGGTGGAGAGTTGAAGTGGAACAGGTACTACAGCCTGCAAAAAACACATCGTGGCAATCCAGTCCTTGCGAAGGAATGCAAAGTGAGGAACGACCACAAGGGGTCATTCCAATTTGAAAAGCCACAACCCCTCCCCTTCTACGTCACTGGAGAGCTCACTCAAGTGGAGGTAAGGGAGGATTTTGGTTCGGATTGGATGGCTGAGCCTAGGAGTCAGCAAAGGCTAACCAAATTTAAAAAATAGCGAGAACCAACGGAACACTTCCTCGGTTTGAACACAGTCACATTTCAAACATAAAAACTTAACTTGATATTAGTCTAACAATCTAACATAACTCATCATTACACAATGTTACGATAACAAATGTTGTTCTTACATGTTTTGTACATTACACCTTCCATTGCACGTCTTGTTGCTTGCGAGGAGTAGCCACATTGGATGAAATTTTCAGAAAACATCAGGTGAGAGCCGCAACGTTGTGACGTGAAAGTACGTCGGGATATGTACTTGCCTTTACTTGAAAGAAATAATTGAAATGGTGTTGACTCAATAATACTGAACCATGCAAACATAAAACTTGATCACTTGTTCAGACAACTTAATAATTTACTGTTGGGTTAACTACATACCATTTTAGTAGTCATAATCTTTATGAGTTAGTAGTACTGTCTGCGTTCACAGTGTGCAGCGAATGATTCATTTGGCAACTTTACACCTTGTGTGAAAACATGTGAATACTGTTAAAAGTTGTAACAAACATGTATATCTTTTGAGAAAAGAGGCAAGACAATAGGTTCTCTTGCTGAGGGAACCGGTTATAGTGTGTTAGCAATTGGGAGAAGCTGTAATAAAAATATTTCAACAGAATTTGTCTGGTATGTCATGAATTGTCATAGTGTCAGACTTGGCAATGAAGACATTTCTAGCAAACAACAGACTTACCCTCAGCACAGACAATACCAATTTCTAATAGTCTAGCTCTCCACCTGTATATATGTAAGATCAACCCCACAATCTACACGAACAGAACCGAGGAAGCCAGGAAAATGTGAGACCCATGCTCTTTAAATGTATATTCTTTTAATGCATGGAACATGATGGATGCAGATTATTAGCCTAATCTCTGTTTTGCTGTTGATCCCAATAGTATGGAATACATAATTGCACGGAGAAGAAAGCATTACCACAAACAAGTTTTCAAACAGCGGCACTCCTTCCTTAATAGGATTGACCCTACTTTCACTCACAAGCAGAATTTCCACTCTGCATTCTGCAAGTGAGAGCACAGGACATAGAACAACGATTGCACCTGTCGCTGACTGGGACCGTTTTGCAGCACACAATGTGATACATTATTACATAAGGACAATAAATACAGCAGACAATCAAATAATTATCATCATTATATTTAGCTAGCTAGCTAAGATAGGCCCCCATGACCATAACAAGCAAGTATAGACTATATTTCATAAGTCATAACTATTCAAACAATAAAATACATAACTATCAGTGCATGCTCTTCTCTGTCAGTGTTACGGCTTCGCCTATGAACAGTGGCAAAGCTGGTGTAACTGCACGGCCTGCGCCCCTTGCACGGCCTGCGACCTCCTATTTCCGGTTCCATCGGCAATATGACAATTCACCGCCTTCTTTGTTATAATGCTGTCACATGATCAACATGACCAGGACAGTTATGCGCGTGCGTACGTTGAAATACACCTAAGTTAATTGCTTAGTTAGCTCATGAGCTATCGGTGGGTAACTGGCTACCTAGAAGTTGCGAATTGCAGCTAGGTAACATTAGCTTGCAAGGTTGATGCACAAACACACCTAATGAAGCAATCATGACAGTGTAAAGTTCAGCAAATATTACTATCATACGTCATTTTCAACTCAGTTATAATCAGTTAGAAAATATAACGTTTTATACAATAATGATTGTAAGGATATCATTTTCTCACCAAGAAATAACCAAGTAACCAATGGCCTAGCAACTAACAATTAGGTAGCTAGCAATTGTAGTTTAATTGGACTGCTAGCAAGTAACTACCTGATGTTAATACACTTGCAGTATCAGTACCAGTGAAGTGATAAGCCTACATTATTTATGCAAGTTAAGTGAAAAAATATAGGTTACATGAGGGGTATGTAAAATAAAATCGCCAGTTGTGTACACATGTCTGTCACACACATGGACACTACACCTACTAATAATGAACAACAGGAAAACTAACAATAACTAATAAAACACAGGAAATAGTAAGGCCCGCAAAATTGGCGTGGTGGGATCTACGCAGGAAAACCCAACCCCCCTCCACTAATTAAATCTTCACTACAACTCCAACACCCCCCCGTTGCTGTGGTGGGTGTCCCTTGTTTTCATTTCTGAAAGGTGGCACACGTCACACGTATGCAGCTTTTACCTAAAATACTGTACTGTAGCGATGTACATACTGATTTTGAGCAAGCTAGCTTGTGAGATGTACCTAACATTTTTGATTTTTAAGCATGAATGTAAGACTTCACAAGGATAAGATCCTAATAAATTGTTAGCTAACTTTCTAGCAGAGAAGGAAAGGAAAGTAAAATTAGATTGCATTTATATCAGGTGAAGATTTGATTTAATCTTGACAACAGGTTTTTTTGAATGCACTGTCCAAGAATTACACAGCAGCACCACTATTAGCAAGCTACATCAGTTATTAAATTTTATCTTTGTAGTCACAAGCAGACAGGTGAAGGGATGAAACTGTATCAATGTGGAATTTGATACTGAGAATGACAGACATTCTGATAATCAATAAACTGACACCTAATTTCTGTTCTCACCCTAACTAAGTATGAATTGCTGAGCGAACTCTGCGAAGTAACTTGATAGCTTGGTGAGTAGCCTAGCTCTTGAAATGTTATCATTGTTAACCTAAATTATAGACGGGCTAAATAAAAGCCACAATAAGTAAATAGTCGTCCCACACAAATATGATAGGTGACCAAGTCGTTTTCTACTAAGTTTTTTATTGACTCACAATAGCAAGCAAGATGATGACCTATTAGCAATAAGTTACCTGGTCTAATTTTCTATTTTGTTAGCATCTCAGCCAAACAGGGCTATTGCTAACCTCAATTGTCAAAAATAATACAATTCTGATCCAACAGGTGCATTTCATATCAATTTCATGTGCGTGGAATTTAAATATTATTCATATATAATGTATAGAAATGTATATAATATGTTATATAATATGTTATTGTGTACTGTATAAATTAACCATAAAGCACTTAACCGTTAGCTACATTGCTAATTTCCTTAACTATAGCGTCACCATGCAGGCCCTAGTTAACTAGCTTTAGCTAAGCTAAACTAAGCATAAAACTTTCTTAAGTATAAACATTTCCTTAGCTAGGAGTTTTGTAACAATATGAAGGTACGACATGAATAAGCACATAAGTACATAAGGGTCAAAGTGCAAGAATATGTCATACTGGTACAACAAATAAGGGGGTGAACTGTAATATTGCCGACGGAACAGGAAATAGGGGGTCGCAGGCCGTGCAAGGGGCGCAGGCGGTGCAGTTACACCGGCTCACTGCACTTGCAGGAAGGGGATGTCAGATGTTCTTGCTCTTCCTTGGCTTTGCCGGCCGCCTGTCAAAGGCTGGGTGCTGGAAGGACCCCCTCCAGTAGCCCTGATGTCTCGCAGGTTTGAGGAAACGTTTGTCTTCCCTCGATGCTGGGTGCACGTGATTTTGTTGTATGTAATGCTCATTATGATTGGCTAAACATGTAATGCCATCTAATTGATATTAACACACAGTACTCTACCATTGCAGATTGCATCATGAGAAGGACCCCCTACTGCAAGTAGCACCATGGAATAGACCCGCCCGATTTGATTTGTTGCCTTGAACTTGTGTTCCCGAAAATAGCTTTGGAGGTTCGCCCCTCCCATTGAATGCGAGAATCTGGCAGTGGCTGATTTCCAACTTATGACGAATGAGTTTGAAAAGGGCTCTTAGTGTTTTCAACTGGGGAATAGTGTGCTCATTGAGTTTGAGCTGTGATGACTGGAGTTAATGATATTGAATGCCAGTGCTTTCTAAATGAGCATGTGGTGCAACCAGTGATAAATGAAGTAATTTGTGAGTAGAGTTTTTCACAAAAAGTTCAATAAATCTGGATCATGTGTGCAAATAGGGGAACAGAGTTTAAAGTTTTGGGAAATGGGTTTGTCTTTTGGTAAATGGTGTTATGGTTTGGGTTGTTCAGTTAATAGGCCCAGGGATAGTGTGTAAGCGATCATATATGTATAGATGTATAACATAACTATTCATTACTTTTCAAATCTGGATGGATGACATCTGTAGATTAGTTCAGCAATGTTTAAGGATACAGCAAAACTAAATGTGTTGATTATCTTTTGGTTGATTTCCTGTCCTTGGTAATTTGATGTTTACATTCACAGTTAGGCATTTAGCATATGACATTTGACATGTTTGTAACCAAAGACAGACATATCACAAGATAAAATAGTGATTTGGGGCCACTCCTTTCACATGCTAGTTGTCAACTACCCCAGACCCTCTGGCTCTGGGTGTGAAAATGCCCCTCTCACTTTGAGAGAAAATGTCAACAGGGCCAAAATATCTAACCAAGAGCTCAGGTGGTCACATCAAAGGGTTAATGGGCAGCAAAATCAGGGTCACTATTGGCAGAGAGACGACTTCAGATGTGTCAAAGGGGCATCAGACCAGTGGGGTGACATGCAAACCAGGGTCCCTTTTTCCATTTAACAGAATGTTTAAAAAAGGGGCACAAGGGCATCAATGAAATTGGAGTAATGGGCATGTAAACCAGCAACATCAGGGTCAATTTTGGTACAATTATTTGGCTCCGTTTAAGAGACAATTAAAAAAAGCAGCTGTCATGCTTGGATAATGACAATACATTTCAGAGTTAATGAAGAAGCAAAATACAAATGAATCAGTAAATTCAACATATTTTTCAGATGCCCTTTTCTCATCTATGGCCCTGCCTCTAAGAGAGTCCATGCACTGATTTTTTTGGGGTTTTGAAGCCTGGGGATTTATTGAAAAAAAAAAAAAAATCTAATTCTGACAGTATGTTCAGCTGATAAGACATTAGGAATGTGTGTACTGTGTATTGTGTGGAGGTAGAAAAGCTGTAGTTATTTTATTAAAAGCACAGCCAAGGACATTTGTACCAGTTTCACTCATGTTCACAACAGTGGGAAATACAGGAAGCTGTAAAACTGTGTGCCTTAATTACCATCTAATTATTTTAGTCCATAAATGTATTAATTATATGTTTATGAGCAGTCATGACACTGCCAAAGAGACCATTGTTTTCCTATTCCACCATACTAAACAGCATGGTCCAGCATGGTGTAGCTTCATGGATTTTGATGGAGAACTGGATCCTACAATTAATGCTTGCAGCTATATTTTTAATGGAAGGATTCTCTGCATGCCAGCACTTACCACCACACACTGTGGAATTTGCTAATGTAATGCAAGCGCATTTTTGGATGGAGTAGAAAAAAACAATTTTGTTGGAACGACTTAAATGTGGACTTAATATTCAAGCCTGAGAGCATACAACACATTTTTCATTACAAAAACCCACTGACTTTATTTTCTCGCTAATTGTATTGCATGACCAATCCCATTGCTCCAACATCCTCCACACATTGCTGCCTTCTAAGGGCTTGGTTTACTGAGGTAATTTGTACAGCAAAACAGTTTTTCTGGTACAAAAAAAAAGCAAAAACCAAAGAGAGTATGTCATTGGTTGAGGTAGTTAATTTTTGCCAATCACAAATCATTTCACTGAAATTGCATGTGCAAAAATGTTAGCATGTGTTAAAGGATTTGATAATTCTGCCTTAAATAAATGTTGCCAGCTGCTGCTTCCAATAAAATTACAGCTAAACAATCCAATCAGACCAGGGAGACAATTCCTTTAAAATGAGGATATGTATGCCGTAAGTGTCTCACCAATTTTTTGGTTGAATGATTGAAAGTGCATAAAATATTTAGATTACTAAATATATAGTGTATACAGTGCTAGTTATCGAAACTACCAGGGAAAATAATACAAGGTTAATAGCAATGTGACAAATTCACATATGGTAAATCGATTATTTGACAAAAAGACAATTTAACTATGACTGTTTTACCATCTTGCAATTTTTAAGATTGACTTTGACATGCTGTTCTCTTAACAGCAGTTAATTGGATTTACTAAAAAAATCAATGAAAGGACAACAGTCCACACCCTTGAGAAAATGTCAGCGCAGCACAGTTCCGTGTTTCAGTTTAGAAAAGTCTAGAGAAGAAAATAAAATGGCAGCATGACTGTGTAGTTTTGATTGGCTCTCAGAATGGGGCAACAGTGTGGTCTAATGGCTGACCTTATCACACAGTTTGATGCCCAGCTGAAGCACTGCAGTTGTGCCCTTAAGCAAGGTACTTCACCTGAGTTGCTTCTGAAAATGGATGGTGTGTAAAATGCACTCTGTGAAAGTTACATGGAATGTGAGTGTTGGCTAAACACCTAAATTGTAGAAATGAATTTCTGTTTCACTCTGTAAAGAAAAGATGATTTTTAAATGTCTCTCCAAAGTGACTCTTTGGGCATCTGTGTGTGTGGGTTACCGGAGCAGCTGGAAATGGAGGCCAAACATATATTACATGGCAACATATGCAATATCTTCAACTTCAAGGATGTTAAGATGGAGCCTACTCACTGAAGGCATATCTTATCCATGGGGAGGGGGGATGGGGGATGGGGGCGATATGTAGCTCCTTTCAACCAAAACACCACAGAAGAAGAAAAATCAAGTCACTCATTTGTCAATGAGTGTCAGGAAAACCTGTGTCTTAGTCTGTTTTTGCTTTTGTTTCCACTTTGTTTTGTTTTCAACTGTGTTTTCCCCATCTCTGTGCCATGTGCTTGTGTTTACATTTCTGTCCTGTGTGTTCCCTGCTTAACTGTTTGATTTCTTGCCCTGTTTCACCTGCCAGTTTTCACACCTGTTCCCTGTTTTGTTCTTGTTAGTTTTGCATTTAAACTCCTTGTGTTTCTGTCTCTGTTGCCAGTTTATTTCAGTATTTTCCCTGTCTTGCAACCAGCTTTCTATTCTTGTGTCTGATTTCCTGTGTTTACCCTGCTTGTTTTTCTTGACCTCTCTTTTGGATTCTGTTTTGTCTGATTGCCTCTCGATCTTGAACATTAGCCTGTTTACCTGTCCCTGTCCCTTTTGTACTTTTGCTGTGCCTTCATGGTTTTGACCTCTGCCTGTACCCGACTCTGGTTTTGGATTGTTTTTTGGAGTCGGCTTACGATAAATGTTCCACATCTGTGTCCCTGTCTGAGCCCTGAAAATGAGTGGTAGTACTCTTCTTATGAATCAACATTTGCTCTGAAGTCGAGCACCAGCCGAAGTCTTAACACATACATTATTTTGTGGTTTAATTTTAATCTCCTAAAGCGTCTTTGCCTTGTAGACTAAAACACACTGTACTGGGTGAGATTCATGCATGCTATGTAGCCAGGATTCATCAATTTTACAAAGGGTAACGGATATTCTTGACCTCTATCTAAACTGTTAAAACTATTCTAAGAGCCGACACCTAATTAGGGGCTCTATTTTCAAATTCATATGCCATAAGTCATAAATCAGTCATTGCCCGATTCGATGGGAGGGGCAAACCTGCAGACCTATTTACATGGACTCAAGTCCAAGGCGATACATGAAATTGGGAGGGTCCAGTCCATGGCGCTACCCCCATTAGGAAGTCGTTCACATGGCACAAACCGCAATGGGTGGAGTAATGTATTAATATCAATTAGAGGGCTTGGCATGGCGTTGCATGTTTCAGCCAATCACAGAGACTGTTACATGCAATAAAATCACATGCACCACCGCTCGCAAGAGAAAATGAACAACCTAAGGCAGGGGAACGTGCGCTTCACACCAGAGGAGACGGACGTACTGGTTCATATCCACACGGACAATATCGCTGGGTTTCAGCGGTTTATTGAGCCTGGCAAAAAATGGCAAATAACAGCTGGTAAAATTGACAGTTACTTGTCTCCGGTCCTGTGACACATTTGCCACCGATAGAATGCGAAGGGGCAGAGCACACATGTCCAATTAATTAATGGATTATATGATTTATAAATGTGGTGATCATTGTATAGTTTTCATCTTTATGAAAAGCTGGTGTGTCTGAGTCACCTTTATGTGTTATGTTGATTCAGTGTTTAATTACATTTAATCTCACAAAGATTAATGCTGAACTGAATGACAGTGAAAGATTAACCATTCACTGAATAGCTGCGAAAAAATATTGTGTTCTTCTTTTTATTCCCAGCCTGAACTGAATTTATCAACTCTTCCAAGAAATCAGGAGGGTCCCTCAAGACTGATTCACATCCTCTTTTTTGAACTACACCCTCTCCTTCTGCCTGCTCATCTACAGCATATTCACACACAATAGCACTGCACGAACACACACGCACACACACACACTGCAGCTCAATGATGCTCACAATAGTTCTGCCTCGACCCTAACACTTGGTTGTCAGCTTAGGACAGTTTCACTTATATGGGTGTATATCATTCAACACCAGTAGAAACACAAAGGGACCTTTCGACTTCTTGTATTGCATCCTGACTCCACATCTACAGTGGAGACCAGAGGTAAAGAGCAAACAAGGAAGCCAGACAGGGGCCAGAGAATTAATTAATCATATTTTTGTTGACATAGGGCTCCCCACAAAGGAATTGTCATTGAGGGCTTCATGGATAATATTTCACATTAACAATAAACAAGATGCATGGGAAAAGACACCTTGTGAACAAAGGCTATCACATAAACAACAATCACATACACTGTATGACCTATGTGCTTTTGTGGAGACTGAGGGACCAAAACTTTGAGGAGGTACAGAGGAAACGGTTCGCCTGCGTAGTCTAGTGAGAGGAAAAAGTTCTCTGGAATAATGTAGTGGAGAGGAAACAGCTCTCTTATGTACTCCAGTGCAGAGGACACTTTTCCTGCGTACTCTAGTGGAGAGGAAGTAGCAGGACAGCTTGTGCTGTTTGGTTGAAGGGTATGAATAAACTAATGACCACAGTTTATAGCATAACCACATACTAACCTCACAGCAGGAATGGATTCTGAAAAGGGCCCCCCACTGATCTGGATGGGAGCTGAGATCCATCATGCACTACAGACAAATTCAAATGCAGGCTGCCAGGTTGCTAATGGAAGCCAGACAAACAGAGAGATCACAGATACTTTTGAGGTGGTTGCTTCAAGAGGACCACCCTTTCAATCATTCAATTTCCAGTCAAATGACCATTCAATAAAATCAAAATACAAGATACATATGTTTAACAGAAATTTACACACAAGTCTTTAACACTGAGTATAAGAACATAAGAACATATTATAACAAGGCCATTTGGCCCAACAAAGCTTGCCATTATAATTTAAAGAGTATCCAAAACTGCATCAACTCTGGACTTGAACACAGCAAGGGTCTCTGCCTCAACTACATGACCTGGCGACCTATTCCATGTATTGATAACTCTTTGTTTAAAATAATACTTCCTTATATCAGTGCAGAACTTATTCTTAACTAGTTTCCATTTATGTCCCCTTGTTCTACAGACTGAACCAAGTAATACCAAGTCTATCAAGACTTCACAAAACTGAAAGTCAAATATGATTGCAGGGAACAGGTGAAATTGGGAGACTTAGCAACTGTGCATGACCTATTAGGCCAACAGAACTATCACCATCAGATAGACAATATCTGATGAAGTATAAATATTTGAGATTGGAAAAAAATCGAGTGCCACTTTTGCTTCAGATATGTAAAAATCTGCAGGTGTTTCTGTCAATTCTTTAACCATGAAAAGACAGCTCAATGCTATGGGTCTGAAAGGATGTGCAGCTGTCAAAAAGCTGCTACTGAGAAAAGGAAATATACAGCACAAAAGAGAGTAAAATGTGTACTTGACCATTATCAGTAGACTCATGAGGAGTAAAGTTTAATGGGATGATGCGTGTAAGTTTTTTAGTAAGTAACAGATGGCAGAAAATATGTCGCCAAAGCAATAAAAAACTCTCAGATTCTTGTTCTAAACATGAGTCAAGATGATGGAGGATCATTGCAAGTTTGGGAATGTATAAGAACATCTGGAGTTTGTGATAGGTTTTTTATTGAAGGCATCATGTTATATCCTCTGTAAAATGTTTGATTGCAAACAAATATATTTAACAGCAAGATAGCAACCCCAAGCACACTACTAATAATTTCAAGGCATACGTATCAAACAAAAAAGCTGCTGGTATTTTCAGAACAAAGGAGTGGCTACCCCAGAGCCCAGACCTCAACATCACTGAATATGTTTGTGATCATGAGAACGAGAAAATGCAACCAAATTCTAAGACTGAAGTGTGTACAAGAAAAATGCATCATTCACTTGCAGCCATGATTTCTTCTTCAGTAACAAGGTTGCTGATTCTATGAAAACCAATGAAAGTCAAAGTTTACTTGTTACAGATTTCGTGATTGCTATGTGGCACAGTGGGCACAGGTGTGGCCACTAAGCCAGGTGGTGAGAGGAAGGAAAACAGACAGAAAATTAAACACAAAATGGCCAATTGCCTTTTTATTACATATAGGCAGAATGAAATAGTGCTCTGATGCTGTGTTGAATCATGAAGCAGCTGTGTTTCGGCACACTGCTCCAGAGCCCCAACCGAAGCACGCTTTTAAAGTCATCACGTTTCCTACTTGATGTAACTGACAAGATCAAATGTGCGTCAAATCTGTTTTTAATCAATGTTTATTTCTTGTCTATCATGTTTGTTGCAGTTTTCTCTTGTTTCATAAATTCCCCAGTGAATACAGAAAAGGTGAATAAAATCACGAAAACCATGTTTGGAGTTGGTGTTTACATGTTACAGGCTATCAAAAAAGTCAAGTACCCACTGTCTGGAGTTTATAACCTACATAATATCCAAAGGTTTCTGATGTCATTTGAAACATACTATCTGAATAATTCTAACTGTTCGCTTTCCTGAAGCTTTAATTGTAGTTATGTTTTCTTTTTACACCAATGGACCACTCAAAGAATTTGAGTAAAATTAATAATGCTATACTCCAGCTAACACTTGCTACTTGTCAGAACATTGTCAGAATCTTAAATAAAATACTCCTAGGAACTTTGACCTATTTTCTTAATGTTCCTTGCATGTTAATGTTTGGAATGTTTCCTTGTGGCTGTAACATAACTTGTTCTGAACCTTGTGGAATATTAAATTTTGAACGGCAGGTATACATTATAACATAATGTGAAACCCCACTGAAATATGACCAAAATTTCCTTATGGGTCCATTTGTGATTAGCTGGGACCAATTATTCAGTAATTAAATAACTTGAAATAACTTATATAACCTTGAGATCTTTGTGAGAACTTACAATTTTCTGCATAATTTGAACTTACTTCTGTTTCAGAAATTGTCTAATTCTGTAAACTAAAATTTGTACCACTTGTGTAGAAACATTACATTACATTACACAATAATTTAGCTGACGCTTTTATCCAAAGCGACTTACAGTTGATTAGACTAACCAAGATCCAGTCCCCCCTGGGAGCAATGTGGGGTTAAGGGCCTTGCTCAAGGGCCCAACAGCAATGGTGTTCTTGCTGCAGCTGGACTAGGACTTGAACCGCCATCCTCAGGGGTCCCAGTCATGTACCTAGAAACCTGTTTGTACATTCAAGAAGTTCACATAAATGGGTAGACAGGACCATATCAAATAAAAAAAAATATTTCTAATATCTAAGTGTGAAAATGGGAGGGGAAAATATCATATATAAGATGATGCTTACATGATGGAATCTGGGACCATTTCGATCTGCTCACCCCACTAGAACGCCATGCCACCACTGCACTCAGCCCTTGGAATAAGCTAGGAAACATCCTTTAGATAAGTCCTTCAACAAATCAAGTTAGTAGAATATTTGTGTGGTGATTTAAAGTCAAGGGGAAAGAGACCATGTAAAAATCATCCAACTCGCTGTCCATCTCATCTTCACTTTCACTTTCAGCCTGGCATGAGCTCCTATCTTTCTTATTGACCCTGCGAGGTGCTGTTTCTAACCACAGTTCAACTGCAGGCTTAGGGTCAAATGTCTCAGTGGTCAGCTTGCAAATGTGAATATGCATTAGGGGTGTAACTGTATACAAAATTCACAGCTTGGTATGTACCTTGGTTTTGGAACTGGAAGACGGAACCGTGTCAGGAGACTATGGACATTTGTATTGCAGTTTTGGTCTTGGTTTCAGAACCATGATGCATAATATGCATCAAAGCATTCAAATTCTTGTGCGACAAGCGGCTCCTGTACTTCTTCCTGATGATGTTGACCTGTGAAAAGCCCCTCTCACAAGCAGCACTGCTTAAAGGCAGCGTGAGAGACAACAGTAATATTTTCTTGATACTGGAGTAAGAGTCTGAACTGCTGTTGACCTGAACTGACCATTGCTTTCAAATAAAGGAGAGAACTGTCTTACCGCCACCACGAGATCATCTTTGCACAATGGTGAGCTGTTCATGCTGAAATGCAGTAGGTGTCTGTTGTAATATACTGCCAATATCTCACAAGTTTGCTAAGAAACAGTGAAGGTAGTGTACAGATTTCTTCCATGTCTGAAACTGAAGACATTTGTTCTCTGATCGCTGGTAAAAGCTTCCAAATTTTAACCAGGGTCACCATTCACACCATCTGATATAATGGAGCTTCCTTAGTTTTAAAAACTGAATTCCTTTCTCGTCAAGTCAATGTGTCCATTTTTTCGAGGAGCCTTTCTGCAAATAGAAACCAAGAAGTCTGACAAGATTGTGCCTGAATGTGTTGTAGTTTGGAACGGAGCGATCGGCTGATTTGGAGTAACTCACAAAGTGTGGATGAGGGAGGCCACCATTCGTCTCAACTTTTGGATAACTCCGTTGTGCATACCTATATTAATGGTGGCCCCATCTGAACCCACAGACACTAGCCTGGTCTTCCATTCTTTGCCTAATCTGTTTAATTGAAATAAATTGTCCAGTCTGTCAACTATGTCCTGTGCAGAGGGCTTGGAACATAAATTAATTAAGCTAGAAAATCAGATGAACATTCTCCTTTGCTGGAAACGGTTATGAGATAAAATATTTCCTGTTCAGATCTGTTGATGTCCTCTGATCCGTCAAAAAGAATAGCCTACCCCAGAACGCAGCAAAATTTACTTTTTCGACTACAGCTGAGCTGATTGCAGCAACAGCAATGGTATGCACAATTCATCTGCCACCCACATTCGTGTGATAAGCAGTCCCCAATGTTGACACCAAGCCTTTTCAAGAGTACAACATGTTGGGCAAAATCATGAACACTGGGTCGTGCATGTTTAGCTTCATGGAAAGTGAGTAGGAAAACCTTTTCAAGAACTTTGAATTGTTCTTCATGATGTCCACTCTTTCAATACCTTTCCTGTCTCCATGGTTTCAACAGCTCTCTTATCAAAAACTGGATGACAAAAATTTTTAGCCCCTGTATATTAAACATATTTCTTCTCAGCAAGATACCCTTAGGCACTGCAGAATTTGCACAACATTTCAGTGCGACCAGCATTAACCTCTAGCCAAGAAACAGCATCCAGTCACTTGTCTGAAAACACTGATTTGCTTCTCCCTGTCTGGAGTTTTTTTTTAGGAGGTGGTGGGACTCCTTAAAAAGAACTCAATGTTGTCTGCTTTGACATCATGCTAAGTGATTTGATAAGTGATCAATGTGTTCCACAATGAAAAATAGGTAAGCACTTGCACCGTTTTGACACAGTTACTGCTCATTTTAAACTTTATGCCACACTTGCATACCACTTATGTCAACCCCTGATTAAAAATCTCAAACTATGTGTGAAAATCAGTGTATGTTTCAGAGCGTTTTTTTTTGTGCATATGCACAGTTTACAAATTAGGCCCCAGGCACCTATAAAATGCTGAACATTCCCAAAATAGGTTGTCGATTAAAACAAAGCTATGCACACTACATTGAACCTGAAGCCATTAATGTACACTAAGAAGTCTGCTAAAACAGCCTGACCCTCGCCCTAGAGAAATAAAAATGCCGTTGCCACTGACTTCAACTTTTAACAGAAGGATATTCAGTGAGCAGACCAGGAAGACTGAACATTAAATTAGCAATTTTAGCGCCAGGATAGCAAACAGTCACGGAAAACTTAGATTTGACTGAGATACATCTGACTTGTAATGGAGTTGCCAATTACTAATGTTGTTAGAAGCAGGGGTGACAGTCCAGGAGGCCGCTGTGGAGCCACAGCCCCGGAACTTGCCTGAGGGCAGCCCCGCTTCAGATGCAGTGGAGGGGATGAGGTAAATGGTATTGGTCTGAGCTGATGGAGAGTAGCTGGTGAAGAGCACCACTTTTCCGTAGGTTGGGGCGCGGGTGTATTGGGAGATGGAAGCTGGGACTGACTGGTCAGAGTGGGGAACTCTTGCTCGTCCAGGATAGAGAACCTGTTCTCCAGCTGGATTTCTTGCGGTGGATGTGCGTTTGTTGAGCGTTTCCCCCGGTTACAACCAACCAGGACTCCTCCAGGCAGGGAGTCGAGCTCACTGATGCCTTGGGTTAAGCTCCTGGTTGGATCCAGGAATCACCTTGCTGGATGAGCGGAGAGGTGGAGCTGGGAATTTGGTATGAATCCAAGGGAGGGTTGAGTCTTGCTCACCTTTGGTGGTTGCGGCCCAGATCAATTCCAGAGTCGATGAGCAGTTCATCATTTTTTATCTGATGCAGCATGGACATTCTCCTGTCCAGTTTGGCAAATTTTTTTTAACCCACCGAAGACAGCCCATACAAACAGGTGGAGAGGAAAGTGAGGGCATAATTAGGCCAGGTGATGGTGGCACAAGTCTAGGTGCACAGGGGGGCAAGTGTAGCCACCAGACTAAAAACAAACCCAACTGAGCTTGTTGGCAGACCGGAGTGTACAAATTTAAGTCTGGTAAATTAAACAGTGTAAAGGCAAATATCCTTGATAAGTGCACAGTCAGCACTTTTAAAAATAGAAAAGTAAATAATAATATAAAGCCACAGGTTTTCAAGTATTTTTTAAATGGATTATTAATATTCTTGCATAAATCTACATACAACTCTGGGAAAATTATTTCATATTTACATATTTTTTAAAATGTTTTTCATTTATCTCATTACCACAATATGTTCATTGACCTGCAAATTGTTTTTTAGGTTATTTTCCCATTTTAGTAATGAGACCGATGTTTTCGGAAATGAAGTTGAATATTTCAGAAACGAGAATAAGAAAAAACATAAATTGCATTGATTTGGCAAACAGATTAAATTATTTAATTCTAACATTAAAACAATATAAAACTTTTACCAGAGAGATGGGGGATCTCCCAATTTGGAAAGAAACCTTGTTAGCAATGTCAGCATCTTTATACAAACCCTACAACAAAACAGGCCGTGCACTAAACGGTTACAATCAATCATCATTAAATGTGATTGGTTTACTCATTACTGATGCTTTACAAAGGATCACATTCAGCACCTTACTGAGCTCATTAACCCAACTCCTAACCTTCTATGGCATCCCAGTTCTTAGTTAGACCCACTTCCTGTTGAAAACACCCCCATTTCCTGTGTAAACTCTACCTGCTGCCCAGAGGTGATAGAACCAACTAAGGATTATGGATGCTAATGGCAAGATGCCGTGTTTCAGTTTATACACATGAGACACAAACTGGTACAATTGTAGTTGATATAATGAATGACCAAAAAAATCTAACTTTTTTCATTAAAAAGTCTTCATTGACTTTAAAATTTACTAAAGAGTAAGCCTAGCGTCATTACTGCAATTGAGGTTCTCAATTTAGAATATTAGAAATAGGCTTCAGAGTATTGTGGTAATGAGAAATATGCGGACAGATAGATACAGTATTTTGTTGTTGTTTTATATATGTATCAGTGTTAATATTTTAAAAATATAAATTTTTTAAACTATTGGACATCAGAAAATGTGACTTATGTTGACCTTAAATATGACCTTCTGCGCAAGAGCTAACAAGTATATCCATTTGATAAAATAGGATTTAAGACAAATTTGACAACCACTGGATAATGTAGGTCTCATGAGAGTTACCCATTTGGAGAGGGAATAGATTTTTTTGAAAATCAATTTCCTTCATCCCAAAACCAAATCACCTTAATATGTCTAGTAACATATCCTGTTATCATACATGTAAAAAGAAGAGCTTAATTGTTAATGTAATTTAGTAATATTTTAATGTGAACTGGAACATTTTAGTGTATTTGTCACTGGTGTTACCAGATCATGAACCATTCATTTTGTCGTGAGTTTATTTTAGTTCAAATTTCAGTGTGACTGTATTTAATGAAGGAACTCATTTTAAATAATCATGTTATCAATACTCTTTTATGAATGTGCATTGCAAAAAATACATAAATGTAGGGGTCTGCTATACATTTTAAAGGCATGTCCATATCCTACTTTGTAAAAAAATTAATAAGCTATTGTAGAATGAACATAAAAACAGCTGAGCTTAAAATAGCACAAAAATGATTATTCAGACATTTCAGGAGGATGAATCTGCAGACAACATGAATGCGTTTGGAAAGGAGTTTATTATGATGTAGCGAGTTGTATATTGGTAGGAACATTGATCTTGCGCTTGGAGTCCATGGGGGCAGTGTCATGCCTCACTATTTTTTAGGATGAAGTGAACCCCCCTTTTTGACTGTTAAAAGAGGGTGAAAAAAACAGAAGAAAGGGAAGCAGACTTGAAGGTGGAGATGGGGAGGGGGAGGGATGCCAGAAACAGAGAGCGTGATGGGAGAGAAGGTACGTGGCAAATTAATACCTGCGTATACAACCAGATGGACGGATACTGGTGTTTGAGTGAAGGGTTGTCAGAAGGTTGCCTCTCCCGAAATTTGTTATTAACAAACTCCAATTAATGTAGATACTATTAATAAAGACAATGTTTCATCAAAAACAAAAAACACCAGATCATAACAAACCTACAACACCAGTGACTTCATTGAAGAAACAATGTAATTCATTACAAAATGAACAGAAAACAGATGATGTTATCCATGTAATTTCCCTTTAAATCCATTTAAATTTAAAGATGAAAAAAGACAGAACCCCCCCAGATATTTGTTCTGTTTCAGGCTGGATGAAGGAGTGAGGTTTTACATAAAGCTCCTCCAAATAGTGCCACATTTCTTCATCAATCTGAACAGACCTTTTGTTGACAGCAATTGGCTCAGAGATAAAGCACACAATTTGTTTATCTCAATACCAGCTTTCATCTTCCCTTGGGGTGGGCCAGAAGAATTTATTAATTCCATTCATGAGCATATATTTTACTTTTATGTAGTGCTCTTTCACTTCGAGAATGATGCCAGGATAAGGATCTGCATCATAATTTACTGCACACTACTGGCCAATGTGCACTTTTGTGATTACTTCTGGCTGGAGAGAGGAAGGGGCAAGTCTTTCAATGGTTTGGGCTTCTTGTTGACTTGTAAAAGCACTCTTGAAGGCCATAGCAAGGGTAGTCAAGGTCCCCACCTATCATTTGTCATAGGAAGATGTCCCTATATTTTAAGCTTCCTGAGATGACACTGATCACCTGGTGCATCCTTATTAGTCCTTTAATCGGTACAAGAGGGGTCCCTCCACAATGTGTCGTGCCTTCTTCTCTACATCTTCTGGTGACACAAAGAACAGTTTCACAGAAGATGTTTGTTTGAACTGATGGAACAGGGCTTCAGCATCTGGAATGTCTGTTCCATGGCACACCAGCTTGTCTGCTGTTCTCTTCAAGGAGCAACCGATGCCATCTGGGGTGCCCTTACCATGGCTGGCCTCATAGAAATGCCAGCTAGTCTCCTTGAAACCCATCTTAAATGGTTCGGTGGACAGCATGTAGAAGTTAGCCTTCTGTTTATACTGGGTGGCTGGTCCATCGCAGAAAAAATGTAGGCTGGTGACATTCGGGCAACACTCCCTCAGCTTGCTGAAAATGGGTGAAACATGAGCCCAGATAGCAAGAGGATCATGTTGTTGGCTGGGAGAAATCGAGCAGAAAGGGATGATGGGTTGTTCTGCCTTGAGATAGAGAGCTCCTGTGTGCAGTGTAGCCTGCTGGTGGGATCCACCGGAGTGCATGGACTGTATCTCTTGTGAGTGCTTGCAGTTGTAATTCTCACTAAAGTCAACATGGATTAATGCATCAGTTTCTCGCAAGTTCTCCCTCACCTGCCAATATGCCCCATATTGCCATCTGATGTTGAAGAGGTGTTGTCTGTAACAGGCAAGGCCGTCATGGATCTGTGTTACCAGCTCATCTTCTGTAGTGACCACTTCCTTTTAGACAGTAATTGTTATTTTGTCATGGCCAGCATCCCTGCTTTTTTCAAGGACCCACTGTGTTACAGAAATGTTGCCATTTGATGGATGCTTTCATCAATTGAAATGTTGTCACATGACATTCTCTAAATTCTAAATATTAGAGCTGGGGAAAATAACTGTTTTTCAATGCATTGAGATGCCAAAGTGAAAGATTCTTCATCGATGCAGAAAAAGAAAATAATGGATTTTTGAAAATTGTAATTACCATTCGATTAATTGGAATACACAGGCTTTTGCTTCCTTCTTCTCCATACCTTGGAGTAAAGATACAGAATTCCATCTCATAGTTTTTTTTTTTTTCACAGACACCGCTATACCTGCTCTGTACAGTGACACAAAAGCCAGAGTGATGGGCTTTTATATTTGTATAGCAGTCAAATGCCGGTTTCAGGAAACATCCCACGTTCCACATTCTAAATACACATTCCACATCAATCAGCTTTTTACTGACGCGCATTGCATTCACAAAAGAAAAAAAATAGACTTAATTATCTAGTAATTATGAGAAAAGATCTGGTAAAATGTGTTTTCCGCGACCGAATAAGGACGGTCGTCAATGATTGTGCTATCACATTTAATCTGCTTTTATTTCCTTATCGATATGAGACACTGGGGAATATTAGCCTAATGTTACTTAATGTGGATGGCATTAATACAGAAAATAAAGATGGCATTAATGACAAGGAAAAAAGTCTGAACATGTTCAGACGCACATCATGGGCCTTCTATTCTTGTGTGAATTTTTTTAAAAACATGGAGGACAAGATGCATCGTGATGCATTGAGAATCGTTTTATAATCGAATCACAACCCTTTGAATCATAATCGAATCGAATAATGAGACCAGTGGAGATTCACACCTCTACTAAATATGCATACTTTTTGCTCTTTGCGTCACAAACTGCAGTGTCTGTCATCTCGTCCAGATTTTTTGTCTGCAACAGGCCTTTCTTCCACATATTAGAGGCTCTCATGGGTTTTGCACTGACAAGTGTCCCTGTCAGCCTTTAAAATGTGATCACAATAAATTGATGCATATTGGTGAGAACGATAACATATCCTGATAAAATTTGCGGTCTCAAGTCTGAATGACATACGGCTGACTTTCAACAAATACAAACAGAAGTTGGGTCAAACACATGTCAGTAAACATGTTTGCGTTCTTTTATTGAATAGTCACCAAATACCAAATGCGACTTTGTTTTTTTGGATTAAATCATTAACGTTGCCATCTGCAGCTTCGCCTGTCCAGCTCTCCTTTTTCACCAGCAAGTTAACTTCCATGCCTGCTGCAGACTCCCCTACACAATTCTTGTGAGGCAATAGACTAGATCTTGTGAAATAGGCTTCAAAGCACATTTAAAGAAGCATCAAGCTAAATGCATATTTATCGTGGTTACATTATTATGAAAATGACGATAATATCGTCATACTTGTGATATCACACAGCCCTAGTTGGATCCATGACCCAAAAGGGTCTTTGTCTGCCAAAAATCTCTTATGCTAATTTAGAAGAGTGTCACAAAGTAGCAGTCTCTGCCTTTTCACCTTCCTTAGAGTGATGGTGTTTTTTATTCCAGTGGTCATCATCACCTAGAAAAAATATCTTCACAGATCTCTTCTCAGCCTGAGAAGCTCCACTTCTAGCCCAAGAAAATTCTGTTCCGCCCACATTTCCACTGCCAATAGGAGAACCCTAGACTCCTCTCACAGAGAGATTGCATCCGGTATTTCTTCAACAAATTGGAGGTAAATAGCCAGGCATAAAGTTGTCTTTCTCTTTCTTGCTTTGCATCGCAGTACTTTTCCTGTTGACTGTTCAAAAGAGCAAAAATGGAAAGTTAAGGTACTCTTCACTGGGGAATGGACAGAAGATCGCTTGAGGATTCCTTCTGCTCTCTTCTTTGGGCTATTGGTCTTTTTGTTCTTCTCATAATATGCAATTGCATGGCTGTATCCTTGCCTGATTTTGGCATAAAGTTTAGTTGGTTGTGTGAGAAGCTGTTTTACAGATGTAGAGCAACTACAAAACAAAATAAAAATAGAAAAACCTAAGAAATCAAAAGGGAAATGTGTTATTTAATCATTAGTCACCTTTGTGAATGTACATGCAAGCTCTTGGAGGTGTGCTTAATATTTTAAGCATGTAGAATGACCCAGCCACATTGGCCTGTCTTTGTTTCAAAAGTTGATCCCTGCACAAACATTGTTTTGTTAGTACTGTATTATCAAATTTAAATTTAGTGTCATATTGAGCACAAGCATAATATATTTTATATCTATAATGTGCAATGAAAAAGACCAAGATGAAGAAATGGTAAGATATCAGATACATTTTGAATTGTTTTGAGAACATTCACTGAATAATGATTCACCACAGCATGACATGGATTCATTAGGTTTTCATAGACTTTACCCAGTATTGGGCTGCCATCTAGTGGCAGCTAACTTATATGCTGCTCTTTCTGAATGACCATGCACATATTTAGCAGTTTCAGTCATCCAATATGGTTATGCATTTCAATATGTTTTGTATTTGGGGCTGGGAGGGATGCGATGGGGCCTGAGAAAACTGGCTGGGGGTTGGATTTGGCCTGCGGGCCACTAATTTACTTGTAGAAATTATAGCCTTTCAGAATTAAATATGTAATATCTGAAACAGAAAACAGTACACAACATTATAATTTTGCAGAAGTAATACCTCAACTGTGTGCATCAACTGTTTTACTTCTTTACTTATTACTTTCTCTAAGGATAGCCTAGTATAGCCTATTAAGGGGATGTTTTGCTTTAAGCATTTGAAAGGTCCACAGTGAGTGTACTCGTAAAGATTTCAAGTCCTTTGTGGGTATTGAACTGGAAGGTCTCCCAACTGGAAGATCACAGCACTAACCACTGGGCTACAGAGGTTGGAACTCAAATGCAGAGACGGCAAAGTAGAATATGATTAGGAATTTATTCCACATGCAAATGAAAACACAGGCAACAGTATCCAAGTAGTAATCCACAGGGGGGAAATCCCAAAACCAGTCCAGATCAAACACAAAGAGCAGACCATAAACAGGCAAACAAAAACAACAAGGATATTCCAAAAGGGTAAATCCAAGAACAGAGAAAATGGGTCAAAACTAAGCAAACAGTGAAAACACAAAACAACAAAGCAGGCTAAGGTCGAAGACAGGGGTCACCAACACGTTGCCCTCGGGCACCTGGTCACCCACAGGGACCACATGAGTTGCCCACAGGGCAAGTTCTAAAAATAGCACTTGGAGCTCCGTCTAAAAATTATTTAATTGTGTTGCTGTTTTTTTTTTAATCAATAACACTTGCATTGATGTAGATGTGAAAATTACAACACTGAATTTAAAATTTAAAAAACAAAAATATTTTATGCATATATGAACTCATAGTCATAGTTCAATATTGTGCACAAGACACACCTTCGTCTCACTCTTTGCTGTGACCAGCTAGCGGGTGCAGCTACGATGGGGAGCTAGATGTGGTTTTTACCCCCAAAAAATGAAGAAAAAATGGCAGAAAAGCGACAGAAAACATACCAATTTTACAGTGATTGGGAGGAAGAGATCTTTTTTACGACAGTGAAAGAAAAGTGTTTATGTCTCATTAGCGGGGCGACGGCAAAGCAGCACAACGTGGAGAGACACTTCAATACGTGTCACAAAAGCTTCCATGCTAACTACCCACCTGGCAGCGCACTACAGGCAGAAAAAGCCTGTGAGTTAAAGGCAGCTTTGGGCAAACAGCAGTCTTTTTTCACGAGGCCGGTGAAAAAGTCACAAAAAGCAACTGAAGCTTCATTTAGAGCTGAGAATTCTTTCATAAAGAACAAATAAGTATTGTGGCATTATTGTATAAAATTATTGTGAGGAATCATTATCACTAACATTTAATCAGACAGTCTCTTCTTCACATTTATTATTTATATTTATTATTATTATTGATAATAACATTATTATTAAAGGTGAACCGTGCAACTTTGTTATTCAGTACGTTTGTATCAAAGAAGTAGCCCTTTGTATTACTCAGTATCCTTGAAGTAGCTCTCAGTCTCAAAAAGGTTGGTGACCCCTGGTCTAAGGGATACATTGGAACGAGTAGCAATAACAAAGACTAAGCAATGAAGGAGACAAGGACCAGAGAGGTGTACTACAAAGCGAGATTAGTGGGTTAGCAAGGTATGTTGAGTCTAACGCAAGAGTTTTCTCTGTCAGATAGCTCTCTTTTAACCTGGCTAGATCACCATGGTAACTTATGCTGCAAACAACCTGGTCAGGGGCAGAGTTTTGGCTTTAAATCAGCTATAAAAGCACCGCCCCTTCATTGATCACCTCCTTTGGAAATGGTGTCACCATTCTTGGAGATTCCCATGCACCTTGGTGCTAGAATTTTAAGCGGTTCTCTTCAGAGTGAGAGAGTGTTTCGCGACTGGAGTGATCCGTTGGCTTTTCCAGACGATATTCTCTATGAGCGTTCTAGATTCTCAGCTGAGGGAATACATTACATTTGCTAACTCATTGAGCCATATGTTGGTAATGCCACCAAAAGAAGCCATGCGCTTACAGTAGCACAACCTGTGTGCACCGCGTTGCAGTTTTTGCCACATGGACCTACATGCATTCAGTTGGTGATGCAGAAAATCTGAGCAAGAGTACTGTATGCCGCGCTTTTAACAAGGTTGTTCTAAACAGCCTGGCTCCGTTCATGACTCCCGCATTTTCCGGGAGCCATCAAGGTATGGCAAATATACACACTTAATTCTATTACTTGTTTAATTGTGGCACTTATTAAGTAATGTCCTCTCCCTTTTGTAACAGGGGACTTTGATGGACTGCTACTGGGGGACAGAGGATATCCCTGCACAAGGAACTTGATGACCCCCTATCCTGACCCACAGACACCACCAGAAAGGCGTTTTAATGTGGCCCTCAGTAAATACCGGGTCAGGACAGAGATGACCTTTGGGGTCAGCAAGTCCTGTTTTAACTGCCTCTTTGGCCTGAGGGTCTCTCCTGAGCGGGCCTGCCAAGTAACATTGGCATGTGTGGTGCTCCACAACATCGCCACCATAAGCACGGAGAGATCCCCTCATGTGCCATTGGTGGCACCTGACATCGAGGACCCCAACACCCTCGATCACCCCACTGGCGCAGCCATCAGACAGGCCATCACTGAACAATGTTCTATTCCACTGTTCTATTCCAAAATTATCTGTAAATACTGTAGCCTATGATGCGTGTGTAGCGTGAAGAGGCTACAACTTTCATTTTGTTTTGCAACACTGTGTTGTACAATCACAAATAAGTTGACCTTGAACTTTGAAAAAAAGATTAAACTAATCACAAGATGGGTTTCACTTTTTTATTCACTTGTTCTTCTTTTGCTGGGAAGAGTGAAAAAAGTCATTGTATGTACAAAAGTATACAAAGTCAGTTATGCTAAACCAAAAAAAAAATCCAAGTACCATTTACTGCAATACCTGCTCCAGTTGCTCGATTTCTAATTTCAGCTTTTTAATTTCTAGTTCCTTTTTTATATTGTCCAGCTCCAAGTTCCGCTTGTAGAGGGCCCTCACATTGCCTGCTCTAAACTGAATAAATAGTATTAGTTGATACAGTAGGACATTGAGGTATTCATCAAGCAACAGAGGGGATTTGACTTTTCAGTTATGTTGGTGTCATACAGTTCATGTTTCACTTAGCATGGTGCATTCTTGGTAAGGCTCACTTTAAAGATAGACATCGGACCACTAGAAAGTATAGAAACCTTACCCTTTGCAGTGTTGAAGTCCTAGATGTGGAGGCCACAGGCTGAGACAACTTCACCATATGATAAAGATAAATTTACCCCCACAGCCATCCCTGAGTGCATGGACAGTGTCTCCTCATCATTGATCTCCACCTGAAAAATGAGTAAAGAGAACTGCATAAAGTGGATACAAAGCAGCAAACACTGATAAGAGAACATGACACCTTGCTTTGACTGTATATCTCTGTGTGGGGGTGAACAAGGGTGTGTGCTGGCAGCTCCGGCAAAAGAATAGTACCTCCTCCGACTGTAAAATAGATAAAGACTTTTCACACCTTGTGGCAACTACAAATATGCATTTAGTACTTCACCACCAAACCTCTTATACATACCCTGGACAAACAAATGTTGCTGGGAGCTGCCAGCCCCAGGATCAGAGGAGACATCCCCTTTGGTCCCCTCTAATATTGACTGATCTTGATTGTTGGAGAGGGCCAGCTCCTCTGAAATCATGTAATCTGGTGGAGCTGGCCCTCCCTCCAGTCTTCCTCCTCTAATTTTTTTTCCTGTTTGCTTCAGGTAATATTAACACTTTACATTTTACACAGCATATCATCCATACACTAAAAGAATGATGAAGGCACAGTAACTACATACCACTTTGGAGGATGTTTTTATGCTTGGTGCTGATTTGCAGCCACGTCCGTTTAACACTGCTGGTACCGCAGCTATTAGAACACCGATTATGTAATAAAATGTATTAGTCTTTTATCATACCATTGAACATTTGTTTTGATATGTCATTTTGTAAATTTGCAATGGTGCAATAGGTTAGGGTTACTTGTCGGATGGGATTGCCAATTTTGTCAATGATGAAACTCAATGCATTCCTCGCGATTTCAAAACATGATTGGGTGCATTGGCAAAACCCATATTCCCATCAAATGCCCAAAGAGGGCCCAATGAGGCTGATTCTGCTGAACTCCTCTGCACTGGTTAAGGCTGGTGGTGGGGGCCCTCCTCCTGTCTTCCTCTTCTCCACTTTTTTCCTGTTAGCTAATGAGTAAAAGCACATACAAGTATATTGAGCTTGACTATTTCAACATCTGAATATATACGTCTGAATTGGTGTTGCAGCTGTAAAATAAAACCTTTATGACCTTACCATTTGAACAATGTTCTTATACTTTACTCTTATTTGCTGCCAAGTTCGCTTGACACCCCCAGAGTTGCAACTGAAAGAAAGGCACAAATATCAATGTATTCCAATATGCTATAGAAAATAGAAAACATTATTGTTGTAGGTAACAAGTTTAATTACATTCACTACACAATGAACTTGTTTTAAAATGTTCTCCAAAAACAACACATTTTTGCTTTCTTTGGATTTTTCCACTTTGTTTGACAGTTATAGTAGAGATACAGACAGGTAATGGAGGAGAGAAAGAAAAAGGAGGATATGCAGCAAGGGGTCCAGGCTGAATTTGAACCTGGGCTACTGCAATAAGGCCTTGGCTTTGTATGGTATGTGCTCTACTGGATGAGCTAATTGGGTGTAGTGCATTTTTACTTTTAAGGGCTGTTGCAAAAATTATTTTGAAAGACACGTATTTGATTGAAGAACATATGAATTCACTCTATCAGCATTTTTTTGCCAAGTCTGCTCTCATTCTTTTGCTGCCGCTGCAGTGTTCCTTTTTTGGGGAAGATGTAAATGTAATCATTATACACTCTCATGATGGTTTCTTCGTCCTGACTTCAAAAGTAAGCGGCTCGCTGTTTCGTATCCATATTCGGATCCGTGACTAATCATTCATTTTGTGATTGACGGGTGATGGCTTCTTAAATGTTACGTGAACGTGCCTAATTTCAGTTCAACCTGTCTGAGATTGGTTGAACTTGATTACTTAAACTGGAATCAACCAAGAAATCCTGAACTGTCATGTCTCACTCAATCAATTCAGAGTTCAGGCTATGGTTAAGGATTTAAGCCACCTTTCTGGCATACCCCCCAGGGTTTAAATACACAAACGTAATGAGGAAACAATACACATGACACAGGGTAAATGAGACGAAGGTGGGGCAATGAACAGAATGTGAACTTACACAGGTAAGGACCAAAAAGTCTCTGTGGTGACCCCTGGTGGGGAAGGAAAGAGTCCTGACATTACTAAAGTGTTCACTAGGGAGATTTAAAAAAATGAAGAGAAGCCTCCAACTAGCATGAGGGACAAGACCATAAAAAATCTTACAAAATTAGTAGTATTTAAAAAATTATTTAAAAACCAAGGCTTCGAATACCATCAAATTAGCTGCAACATTTAGCTGCCTAACTTTCATAAGTGATCTAATATTGCTTAACGAACAACACCTGTTCATGTATAGTAATTATCTATGTTGAAAAAAAATACATTTTATTATTATTATTATTATTATTATTAATAATAATAATAAAATGTCATGCTTAAAACTCTATTGTTAATGAAAAGAGAGCAGAAATTATCTACATACAGGCTGTTACATTCAGGTATGTAACATACCAGTTCAGCAGTTGGAGGGATGAGTGTGTGTGCTTCAGTAAATAATCTGAATATAATAACTTGTAGAGTCTGTGACTGGCACCATTACCAAAGATGCAGGTTGAATGCAGGTCAATCAGAAAGGCAAATGTAAATCAAGCAGTTCCCTGCTTTGCCGGATTGCTTTCGGTTTGGGTCCACAGATGTTTGTGAAAAGTGTTTTTAGGGCAGGGTACTGTTGCCAGACAGCTTTCACAGTTCTGTAGCTGGAAGCTACCCATCTCGTACCCATCTGTACCTGTCTAATTTGCCCTATGTTTTGACACTGCATTGTAAGTGCCTCACAACATGTACTCAACACTCTTTGGTTTTTAGCAGAAGCATGATAAAGGCTTACAGTTTATTAAAGAAAGACCGAAATTAATTGAGACCTGCAACCTCCTCAACAGCATCTCCTATGCTCAACTCCAAGCGGTGGTTCATACAGTACCAGATGAAAACTCTGGTCGCCACACCTGGCTTTCTTCCAAGCATAACTGAGGCACCATCACATGCCAAACAAACAAAACGCTCCTGTAAAATCTCTTCTGTAAGGCATGGTGAGACAGGTTTTTGAGCAATGCTGAATGAATTAACTGTGCAGTGTTGGCAGGCAGCTCTACAATATCCAAAAAGAATGTCAGTGGCTCTTCGCTGTTCCCTATGCATGCTCTGACATTATTAGTACAGATTTTTTGCTGATGGTGGTTGACTCATCAACCAGAATGAAGATCTTTGAATTGTTGAAGGTTAAACAACCAAGTGCTTTACCTTGACATACAAGCCATGGATATAGCTCCTTCTTCTTCTTCTTGCTTTTCTGTCCAGCATTCTGGGATGTCATTTGCTCTTTCTTCCTGATCATTTTCAGAATCCAAACTGCCTTCACTTCCTGATTCATCATTTCTTTCTGGCCTTGCTACTGTCAAACTACCTGCTCTTTCTTCTCCACCTGGTTGCCCTGCTCCCTCAGCTCCACCTTGTTGCCCTGCTGCTGCTCCCTCTCCTCCACCTTATTGTCCTGCTGCAGCTGTTGAACTGGCTGCTCTCTCTCCCCAACCTTATTGACCTGCTGTTGCTATCTCTCCTCCATCTTGTTGCCCTGCTCCTCCTGTTGAACTGCTTGCTCTCTCTCCTCCAACTTGTTACCCTGCTGCTGCTCCCTCTCCTCCACTTTGTTGCCCAGCTGCTGCTCTCTCTCCTCCACCTTGTTGCCCAGCTGCTGCTCTCTCTCCTCCACCTTGTTGCCCAGCTCCTTCTGCTATCTGACTCTTTTCATTCTCTACAAAAGTAATGACATGAACTTCAATGAAATTGCTTATTTTAGTTACATAGCTAATTGTTTGAACAGAAATCCAAGCTAATTTCTCACCTGTCTTTTTCTTTTTGAAAAATAAATGAAGGTCAAGCTGTCCTCCTGTTGTTTTTGATGCCATTCTGGCCATAAATTCACAAAGCTAGCATTGCTGCTTGCATTCCTGTGTGCTTCTGATCTCTTCCCCTCTCACCTGTATACCTCTGACCTCCTCCCATTTTGCGTTGGCTCATGCCAAATCTCATGGGAGCAGGCGGTTTTAATTTAATCTGCGGGTGAGAGTGGGTGGTCAAAAATATACTGCAGGCCCAGGATTTAGCTAGCGCAAACCAGACGCAAATGCTCACAGCTCCACCTGCACACCCAGCTTCTCCACCTGCACGCACAGCTTCTCCACCTGCACACACAGCTCCACCTGTACACACAGCTTCTCCACCTGCACACATAGCTCCACCTGCACACACAGCTTCTCCACCTGCACACATAGCTCCACCTGCACATGCAGCACTCTCTCTGCTACTAGGGGGTGGAGAGGGGGAATGGCAGGCTCATCTGAGTCAATCTCATACAAATCAATATGAGTTTGAACAAAGTGACTGCCAAAAACAAATGAAAAGCAAGATGATTTTGTGCAAATGCTGCATGCAGCTAAGGGGGAAGTTAGGTGTTGAAAAAAAAAAATTAAGGACAGCGAGTCTGCCAGGCTTTGGTTTGGTGAAATCTGGTTGCCTGTTCAAAAAAATACGAGAGACCTGTGTGTCTGGACGATTTTTGGCATTATGGCAACACTTGATAAGTTAGTTAACCAGCACGTTTTAAAAAAGTCACCTTCACTTACCCAATTTTAAGTTGAATGGAAACAAGGTGCAAGATAAATGCTATTTTTATAGACATTGTTACATGATTATTTTCATCAGAGTAGGTTTATCATGTCAGCTTCATTATCATTCTGGTTATTCTTTGATATTACCTCAGTTCACTGCAACATGGAACATGAGTGCATGGCAAGGGGGTGAGAATTGTATGGATTTTTGGAGAGGGATTATTTTCACAGAACAAGTAGAATGAATCTGAGACAGACCTCTGTTTATTTTTTAAACTGTATTTATGTGTCTGTAGAATCAAATGGATTTAGAGGGTCTTGGTAAAACCTGGAACTTTCCGCCATAGATAAAGTAAAGACGCTCAATGACAAATCACTTGTACGTAGGTACAGCTACATCACAAAATGCCCTAAAAATCATGCTCTCGCTGCCATCTGAATGCTTTTTGCGCCTTTCTGTTTGAGTTCTATGATGGTATGTTCCAGCTTTTACTCAGATCCAAAATTAAAATCGATCAAATCAATTAGTCTGTGTGGGAACAACTGGGATTCAAAGTGTGAAACAGGTGGTGCAGCACCTGTTGTCACAGGCAACAGCTTCCTCCTGCTGAGTCAGCAGAAGAAAAAAAAAATTGGTGCATTTTTGCTTTTTTGTTTCTGTCCTTATATGAATACAAAGACATTGACTTTCAACTTAGCTAAATGTAAAGTCTTGCATGTGGGAAATAACCTTTCAACAAGACTACTTCATGGGAGGAAATAAACTAGAATGTGCTCAGTTTGAAAAAGACTTGGGACTAATGGTTGGCCAAAGCTTAACAGTATCGAGGGTTTTGGATACTCTTTAAATTGTAATGGCGAGCTTAGTAGGGCTGAATGGCCTGTTCTCATCATATGTTCTTATTTCCAACTGTGCTCACTGTGCTAAAACTGGTTCCACAGTGGATTATGGATGTACATATTAGGACTCCTCTGCATTGTATCTGTTGATGGGGTGACCGTGTCATGTCAGCACCTCAGCTGTTCTGACATTTGATCAGATGCTATTCTGTGAACCTTACTGAGATGTGTTTCCCATGGTTGTGGTTCAGTAGCCACATATGCTCTGGTGGCCACAGAGGTAAATGTAACTGAGGCCATGCAATACTGACATGCCTTCAGTAATTGTGGCAAAGCTGGATTCAAGTATTGGGAGTGCAGTTATTACCAGTGTATTCACAGTCACATATATATATGGCATCTACTGCAACAATTTGGCATGAGAACTGGTTTGAGCAGGCAAATGCATTGACATAAATGTTTCAAGGTGTAATGCACACACACACACAAACACACACACCCATGTTGTGCCAGTGATATATCATTGTTCAAATAATATTGACAGTTATAAATAAATTGGGTGACAAAAACAAAAGGGTGATCAAAACAAAAAGTTGGCATGGACTTATTCCTTTTCCATGTTCTTAACCAAACGTTCAAGTAATTGAAGAAAGCGCTCAGTCTGCTCCTCTGCCCTCTGAGCTCAGGCGTCCTCCCTGGCAGCATCCTCCCTGAGGAACTCCAGCACCCTGGACTCCATTTCTTCCTCCTTTTGGGGGCTGGAGAGCCTCGGGATGATGGGCCAGGGGTAGGCTCTGAGCAAGAGGCACAGGGAGCAGGACTGGGGTGACAGGTGGGTGAAGTGTGGGAGGACCCTGGGATGGAGGACGATGAGCCCTGGGTGGGGGATGAAGGGCCTGTGGCACCTTCCTCTGTGGCCACAGCAGCAGGCGCTGGCTCATTTGGGGTCCTGCAGGAGGTAATTTGCCTGGGAGGCACGATTGAAGGCCTCCCACCGATGGCCTCATGCATGGCCCCGAAACCAGCACCATGTGGCTGCTGTGGCCTCTCCATGGTCCGTCCCTGTCCCAGTCGGAGGATTTCTCAGCATCTGTAACTGTTACACATGGAAACTGCCATGAGATGGGTCATGGCCACTACATCCCACATAGTCATCATGACCTGCATGACACAGGGATCATATTTCAAGGGACATAATGACACACCTGACCAGCCACATGTGTGAGAGAAAGGCTCACCTTGCATATGGGTTATCAAGACTCATTCACACCAGTGATGTTTTCATGACCATTACACTCCACAGTTTATGCATAATATTCTAAAGTACCCAGGTTCACTGCATAATCCTGACTCAAAGGATTGCTCTCCACAGTGCTGTGATGCTCATCTGTGAGTTTTATCTGTCAGAGATTATACCTGGAATCATATTTAGCCCACAGTTATGAAAGCAGATTTCATTATCATGACATTGCATTCTTTACAGTGCACCTCTTGGATCATCACAGCAGTGTGTGAATCTGTTTCCTATACCCTGTGCCCTGCACCAGTGACACTACATAAGGACATGAAAGGACCCCCCATACTGTCCTATTAAGAGGCATTGCCATGGGGGTGGATATTGTGACAGCCCGAACAGCCTCTGCAAGACACTAAAAAGCCTTGATTGTTGACCAGTAGCCAGGAACACGCTTTGTACCTTGTATTTTTTCTTTAAGTTATCCCACTTTTTGACAATCTGTTCAGTTGTTACCTTTCCCTCAATGTCAAGGTCTCTGCATATTTGCCTGCAAAGCCAACACATTTATTGGCTCATACTGATCATGCACACATACACGTAATTGTTTGTGTGCTCCTTGTATAAATATTCAACTCACTCCCAGGCTTGCTGTGCAGTGTTCCTCCGCCCTGAGAAGGAGGAGGCCCTCTCCACCCTCAGCCTGATGAGGGCTGCTGTTTGCCCATCTGTCCCTGGGGAATGAATTGTTCAACAGCGCTGCTGAAGCAAGTTGTGCACGTGACATTTTCTGGCTTGCTGGATATGAATGTGGCTTGTCACAAGTGCGCAGTTGGAGCTTCTCAATCATACTCCCGTTCCACGTACAGTTACAAGGTCCTGGCATAACTTTCGCAGCTGTTATGATAACAGCAGATTAATCGTATCACCATCAATCAGTATCAATGCTCAGGGATAATCTTCAAATATAATGTTATGTTACAGTATTCTGGAGACACTTAGTTAGCGGTGTTCCCCACCTTTCCATTGTAATATGCTGAACATACACGGGAGGGCGAAGAAATCAAACGATATTCCAGTGTCTATCTTCCTAGCTGGCAAGCAATTACCTTGCAATAATCAATCACACACAGGCAACTACGAGGTATTTTTGAAAGGTAGCTGCTTGTCATTTCTCAGTTTAACGGCAGATTTTTACTTCGATATATGTGTGGGAACAGACTACAAAACTGTACAGGATTGGCACTTACATCTGTGTGCCTACAGGTTGGTTGCCATGTCCACATTCCTTGGTTTGTATAAAGTCAGACTCTGTGGGATGGCGAACCAAATGATGTCACCCAGAAATGTGAAAAGACTTCAGCGGTAGGATACATCGATGGCTGCGTTCCAATACTCAAATTTGTCTCCTCCTGTCCTCCTTTCCTCCCCTCCTTTCCTCCGTGCCCCGGAAACTGATTATGTGTCCTCCTTCCCTCCACTGTTCCAAAACGAAATCTTGCCTCCTCCTTTCCTCCTTTCCCACTTCCTCCTTTTCTTCAAACGAAGGATACATCGATGTATCCTACCGCGGAAGTCTTTTCACATTTCTGGGTGACATCATTGTGCTCACGACCAGTCAGATTAAAAGACCATCCCACTGAATATTTCACCATCGGAAATTTCTAAAACATGACAAGGGATTTACCAATACTGAAGGATAAGTGCCAGAACGGTAAACAGTAATCCGGTAATTTACAATAATGGGAAAACTGTTGTTTTCCGTTTTCAAACATATCCACATTTATGCGATATATTCACATTTTTGACATAGGAATGGCAATTTTACCAATGTAAAATTGAGCGAGTTTATGTTGCGGTAAGTTTATTTATTCCTTATACAAATTTTTATGTTACATCATGAGCAGAATGCGAGAAACTGAAATTTTATTTTTTAATACATGAAAAGGGCTGGCAGCGTTAAAGAAGCGTGATTGGCTTTGGTATCCTTGGAGTCAGTCAAAATTATTACTTCATCAATAGCCGACGTTGACCTTGATGGCGGGCGAATCGGATTAGCTGTTCCAATTTTCGATTCATCTCCTCCTTTTCCCACTCGTTTCCTCCCCTCCTTTCCTCCATATATTTCTGGCATATTTCCGGGGGAGGAAACGAAGGGGGGAAAGGAGGAGACGAGAAAGAGTATTGGAACGCAGCCATCAATGTATCCTACTGCGGAAGTCTTTTCACATTTCTGGGTGACATCATTGTGCTCACGACCAGTCAGATTAAAAAACCATCCCATTGAATATTTCGCCATTGAAAAGTTCTAAAACATGACAAGGGATTTACCAATACTGAAGGATTAAGCCAGAACAGTAATCCGGTGATTTACAATAATGGGACAACTGCTGTTTTGCGTTTTCAAACATATCCACATTGACGTGATATATTCACGGTTTTGAGATAGGAATGATAATTTTACCAATGTAAAATTGAGCGAGTTTATGAGTAAATTTATTTATTCCTCCAATTTTCGATTCATCTCCTCCTTTCCTCCACTCGTTTCCACCCATCCTTTCCTCCACATATTTCCGGCATATTTCCGGGGTAGGAAAGGAGGGGGGGAAATGAGTGGAAGAAAGGAGGAGACGAGAAAAAGTATTGGAAAGCAGCCGAAGTTTCCTGAGAAAGGGGGAAAGAAGGAGGCGAGATTTCGTTTTGGAACAGTGGAGGGAAGGAGGACACATAATCAGTTTCCGGGGCACGGAGGAAAGGAGGACGAATTTGAGTATTGGAACGCACCCTGGGTCAGTTGTCACATGAGTTGGAGGAATCACAGCTTCCTCCTCCCGTGTCAGTAGGAGCAGATTACTGCAGCGGCCTAAACAGTTCAGCTATTTTCATGGTTGGGAGAAAATTGCTCGGTCCTTTACACAAAAATTTTTGTGTAAAATTTACAGTAAAAAACAAAACTTACACCTTTAAATTCCTGCAAAGGCTACACTGAAATAATGTTAGTTCTTTCATAAATTACTGTTGTTTTACTGCACTTTGTACATTTATATCATGTACAAATATATACAGTTTTATCTGAATTATTTACTGTAAAAACAACAGTTTTTGACAGTTTTATCTTTTAAATTCCACCTGTATTTTTGATTGTGTAGTACTGGTAACCACAGCTGCCAGTATTTTACCTTAAAAATGATAGATTTTTTTTACAGCTTGCATTTTCAGAAGTGTAACGATGCCTTTGGTATTTTCAAAACAATGTCACCTTTCCTCGTATCAGACTATATTTCCAACGTAACGGTTACCTAGTCACCTGGGAGTGATCTAGAGTTTATTAGTTTTAGTATTTTAGATGAGCATTTATTTCTGTTTAGAAATGCAGTGAAGCAGTTAATAATCAATAGAGAACCGTAATTTAAGGGGGATGGAAACAGGTTTAATAGCTGGAAACATTAGTCACATTTTGCTGTGAATCAAACATTTATGTTTGTGTGTAATAGATTGAAAAGTTTATGACTGGATATTTTCACATAAAGACTCAAAGGAATAGTTAAGGTGGTTCCTTAATGCAAAGGCTCTTATAGATATCACATTACATATGGAGCACAAAGATTGTTGCTTGATCTCACAGTTGATTTTGTTCATAGAATTTAATATGTTGTTTACTACAAGAAGTAACTTTGGTGTAGTAAGCTACCCAGTACCAACTGGCTTAGCATTATTTCTTGTAGGCATCTTGTTTATTTTTAAGTAGATTACTGTAAATAAGATATTTCATATGCTCAGGACCACCCAGGTACAAAAGTTCTGGTATGACTTGGAGTAGCATTCAGTCTTTACATTTCTCATTTGTATTTTACCAACAGAGCGAATTAATGTCAGTTTGTACATAAATTAACCCAATCAGGTCAACAAGCTGAAATATTGAGCTTGTTGAGCTCTTTGAACAGGAGAAGCAGAGCGACATTTCTGACAGGTGGCTAAAAATTGCCAAACAAAACATTATTGATGTCCACTCATGTACCCCATGTAGATATTACATATAGCATTACATGTGGAGAACTACTATATGGTAAAGTGATAATACTGGAAATGTAATGAATAAATGGATGCGGCTGCTATTAACAGGCTGGAGCAGGAGATGTCATCTTCACTTCCATCTAGTTGTGCTTTCTCCACTAACAGTGACCAGACCCTGAATCCACTAATCAGAACCTCTAAAAATGATCCCCCTGCCCCAAGGTGAGCTCACTCCTCAGGTTATATCTACATTATAATGAGTGGTATTTTTCATCTAAACCAGGAATGCCAACTTAGTACAACTAATTTAGGCCTTGGAAATCAGGTGTGTGAACTCTGGAGCCAGACTATTATTTAATGGAATTAGTGCTGAGACACAACAAAAATAAGAAGACACTGTCAATGGTGGTACACAACAAAACTGGATATTCCATTGTAGGTGGTAAACATGCTGAAGAAAAAATGTTTTATAGGCTGTTCTAGTTTGCAGACAGATGCTCATTAACTGTTTTTTTTTACTGTATTGTTAACAGATTAAACTGATTTAAAGGCTGTTTCATTTGCTGAACTTATTATATTTGCATTTATTATATTCACCAGGTTTGCCAGATAACCAGTGAACCACAAAGGCATACACTGCAGAACTGAATCCTGACACATTTGACCTAAGCATTGTATACTCTATATCAGGGCTGTTCAACTCCAGGTCCTGAGGGCCACAGTATATGCTGGTTTTTGTTGCCCTTATTTCATACATTCTTTGGTTTTCAGGATCCTGCAAGAGATACCACCATTACCTACACACAGAAAAAATTATTTGCACTAATCATGCATGTGATTACTAATAATATATATAATCACATGCATGATTATAAATATTATTAGTCCCCATTGAAATTGCTTCCTAGTGACTGAACTAAGTTGTCTAGTTCAAGAGATGAGATCCGATGGAGCCTTAATCAATCATTCCGTTTGAGCTGGTTACCCCCAACTCTGTAGGACACCATCCTGGGTAAGGCCCTTACTCAGCCAGATGTAACTGCAATACACAGCATGGGCATTTCCCTCATTAGAGACATATATTCAAAGTTTCGCTAGGGAGCAGCTGGTCCTTGAGTATAGCTGTAGCAGTAGCGAAATTTACATTTCAGCTGCAAACAAATCGTAATTTTTATGCCACACAGAGGAACCAAATGCCTGCCTTTACACCTCAGAATGACATCTAAGCAGCAATTCATGTGGCCCCGCAACATGTTACATTTCACTGTTACTTATGCTACAGTAAGAAGAGAAGACAGCAATTGAAGTCCATGACGCCACATTCACAGTGTTAAAACATGTTGCAGAGTGAAGTGTTAAAAGCTTGGAGCAGGGATCAGAATTTACTGCCTTCCTACTTCACTCAAATACTCCATTGTTTGTGAAAATTATGGTTGAATTCTACAACTGAGCTACTCTTTCTCTGGGGGTAAGGCCTGTGACTTCTGTGAAGTCATGTCTGAACTTGGACCCCTGTAGCCAAGTGACTAAGGTACATGACTGGGACCCCTGAGGTTGGTGATTGGACTTCCCTGGTGTTCAGGAATAAGATCTAACATTCTCAAAATTTTATCTCAGCCCAGTTAGAATTCAAGCAAAATTCTTCCCTCACTCATTCAACTGACTTTGAGTGTAGATTTGAGTGGAGTTCTTATATATAAACAAAGGAAAATTTCTTTTCTGGAGGAGGAGGGTAGTCTTATCTTCCCTGTTGAAATGTATCAGCAGGAAGTAGGAAACCATGGCAACAAGGAGGTGAGATGATGTCTGTTTTGTATGAACTGCATGCAGATGAAAATACTTCTGCCTTTATTGAACTAGAGGAATGCAATCATAATTACACCAGATCAGTGTTCAGTGTCAATTCATATCAATTCAGTAGAACACATACAGTCCTGTGTGTAGTATATAGTCCTGTGCATTAAAACTGTGAAATGTAGGATTTATTAGCTTCTGACTCCATACTGGTGAAAATCTGTCAAGCTTCCAGAATCAGCTTTTCTAATAAACCAATAGTCCGTTACCTCATCAGCTAAAGCAAACCAAAATCCACCATCAGAAATTTTAAGGTAATAATCAGATTTTAGCAAGGCTTGGCCATAAAAGTTAAGAGGTACCTCTGGTACTGCATCTCCAATCAGGAGAACTGTGAGAATACTTCACTGCATTCTGACTGGTTCTATAGTTTTTGTCAGTATTATGTTATAGGTCAGTGGTCTATTTCCAGTTGGAGCAATGCTCAAATCAGAAGAAAGACTGTATGCTACTTTTTCTACTTTTATGATGAGTGTGACTAGCATATACTGAAACATTAACAACAATTATAAGAATGAAAGGCTGTGAATCCCTATGCCAGGGATTGTAGTTATGAGGTATATTGTAGATCTCCCAGAATCAAGAAAATAGCAAAAATATTTTTTTTCCAAGAGAGCCAGCAGTTCCCCAAACATGGCCATTTGAAATCTGGCCTCTTCAGTCAGTAGGAGTAGGTCATTGCAGTGGAGCTAATGAGTTCAGCTCAGGTGGGAAAAAGCATGGGGGAGAATATTAGTCACCATTCAGTTCGATGTTCAGTGTTCTATCTCAGCTTAATTGTTTCTGTATTTTATCTGAAATCTAAAAGCATTGTATGTTTATTTGTTATGTTTGTCCGATGTATGTTGCTGGTGCTGCATAATGGCAGAGAGTTGATAAATGGGTCAAGCAGAATCATCCAGCACAGGCTTCCGCAGCAGTGGCAGAGCCAGAGGGGTGTCCGGTGTGGCACTGGACACCTCTGATATCTGATTGGCCACCCCGGATACCACCCTAAAATTTCATTTGCTATCACTGCTAGTTTGATGCTGATTGACATTCATTTGAAGCATTTATTTTGACATCCAGCAGCGCCATTTTGAAATGATGAAAGGAAGAAAGGTGATGAGGAAGAAAGAATATTTCCACAGCTCACAAGTCACAACGAGGGACTGACACAACTCTGGCAGACCTGTGGCGAAAGCAGCACATTGAAGTAAATTTTAAGGTTTAGCATTGCCTATGGTAAATAAAAATGGCAGCCTATGGTCTAGTGGCTAAGGTACATGACTGGGACCCCTGAGGTTGACAGTTCAAATCCCAATCCAGCTGCAGCAAGAACACCATTGCTGTTGGGCCCTTGAGCAAGGCCCTTAACCCCACATTACTCTCAAGGGGAATTGGCCCTTGGTTAGTCCAATTAACTGTGAGTCACTTTGGATAAAAGTGTCAGCTAAATGCCTGTAATGTAAGCATTGGGTCAAGGTTACCTGAGCAACTTTTACGAAAGTTGAGTTGCTGTGTAGATGCATTTTGGCAATTTGGCTCCATGACAGACAGTTAACCAGATAAGAGAGACTGATTCCGAGTTTAACCTAACATTATGATTACATCTAACAATACACACCACGCATATACAGTGCGGTGTCATAAGTTACAGTAAACAAGTGTTTAGCTAATGTGGGGAAGCTAGTACAGCCGTCAGTGTTCAGCAAGTTAACATTTAGCAATATAAAATCCATTCGCTCAGTTAGATTTTTGTACTTGAACTCAAAATGAACAATTGTCATTATCAATCTGTTAATGTTACACAAAAGATTGCCACAGTTTGCAGATAGCCCGTTTGCTATTGTAAAAGTGTAAGAAATTATAGCTACTTACTGCAGAGTAGAGCTAGCCATGATCTAACTAGTAATTTAGGGGATTTGTAATTAAGATTGAGATTGGACTAAAATGTGTGTAATTGGATGCTTAGATGTAAATTATTTTTGCAAAAAACAGGCAGATCAGGTGAAAACAGACCCCAGCCCTGGCATCACCACCAGACCCCACCAGAGCAGCTCCCTACCTGAGGCTAGTCAAGAGTCAGTGTGGTTGGACTTCACAAAGACACAATCTACCACCACCAGGTCCGAGCATCTACCCGGGCAGTTACATGCCCAGTTAAGATTTTAAATTTAGCTTCAGCTTTTATCAATAGATGGTTTTGTCTGATTAAGCCTCACTCTAAAATGTTGATTCATGTGTGTTCTTGTGAGCCAGAGCTGCCAGGAGATCATCGAGCCCCTCCCAACAGCATCAGGCATCAGATATGCCATTCCAAAAGGACCCAATGGTAGGCCTATAGTTTAAAACTACACATTTTACTTAGCAGCTGTCAGTAACTAATCTTGTGGGTCTCTTAATTATATACAGTGCATTCACATTTTATGTGAAGATGTTCAATTCAAATATTATTAAATATTAATATTAAATAATATTATTTAAAAAATACCACTCGCGTTAAAGTGCGTAAATGTCGGGTAAAGCAATAATTTTGGAATCGTGGTTCAAGGGGCGTTAAAGTAAATTTCTGCATGTTAACACATTATGTAACGTGTATTCATTATGTAGCCGTGTTTGAAAACATTTCCTTGCGCTCCAGTATGGTACCAGGAAAAGGGCATTCAACAGGACAATTTATGGCTTGCATATTCTGTGTCAAGATTCAACTTTTTTTTTTTTTGCCTGTAGGCATTTTTCTCTGCCCAATACACCTGAATCTGCCTTCACATCACAGTCATGCTTTTGAATCTGGAAAAAGGCGCTGTTTAAAGATTCTGAGTTTAAACTCCAATCGAAGGCAGAGCATCATACAGATACTATGTGTGCTTGGAACCAGCATAAAAGGGCAATTGACAGCAATTCATCAATGTTAGATGTCATAAATGAGGGCCAGAAAAAGAAAGTGGAGGGAAACTGGACTTACATTAAAACAATTGCAGATCTGCTCCTATTTACTGGCACTCAACATATAGCACAGAGAGGTCATTGAGAGTCTGGTGACTCTTACAACAACGGTAATTTTTTGACAATCTTAAAAGAAATAGCAAAGCCTGACCCTCTCATAGAGAAAAGGATGAACGCATGTGGCAATGCTAAGTACACAAGCCAGAACAAAGTTCTTGAGAGCTTGTGTAATTGCAGATGAAACCAAAGATTTAAAATGATAATTGATTGTGTTGAAAAACATTGCCTGGACTACAGAAATAATCTTGTGGGGCAAGGCTATGACGGTGCAGCCATCATTAGCATAAAGCATTCTGGTGTGTCTGCACAGACTAAAAACAGTGCAAGATTTACATTTTATGTGCACTGTAATGCACATTGTTTGAATTTGGTTCTTATTGATGCTGCAAAATTAGTGCCTGAGGCAGTTAACTTTTTTGCTCTCCTGCAGAAGCTTTATAACTTTGTATCTGGCTTGTACGTTCATCTCAAGTGGCTCGCAGTTCAGAAAGAGCTGTATCCACCAGGGAACTACAGAGACTTATGGATGTAAAGCAGGCATATAGATACATGGCATACCGTAATCTGAGGGACAGGACTCCAGCAGTTCTGAGACTGCTACAGGATATCACACTCGAAAATAGTGCTGATAGATCAGTGGAGGCAAGGGGCCTTCTTTCTCAGATAGATTTACACTTCATAGGGCTTTTGGTTACCTTTTGTTAAGTGCTTGGTGATGCCAAATGTCTTTCTGACATTCTCCAATCCAGCAATCTAGCAAGGGATGTGGACCTAGTAGGTGCCATTGCAGACACATTACAGGAGTACAGAAGTGAAGGTTACTTTATACAACTATGGAAACAGGTTGATGAGATTGCAGAGCACTGCAAAATAAGTATACAAACAGTGTGTAAAAGACAGCCTAAAACAAGATTTCACAACTCATTGAAATGATGAGCACTGTAGGACAGAGAAATAGTGACCAAAGTGATGGTGAGAGCTTCCAAAGAGCTATCTTTTATCAGGTGCTTGACTGTCTCACAGCTGAGCTGCAGAGGTGCTTTTTAAGAAGAATTGTGAGATAATGCAAGGGGTCCAGTCTCTCAACTCAAAGAGTACAACATTCTTCAATGAGGAGCCTCTGTTTGCCTTTGCTCAGACCTTTGAGTCAGATTTAGGACAGACTGTCTTCTCTCCTTGACTTTGTTGTGTTTCTATAACCTTATAAAGAGGTCTTCCATGAGCTATTTTGACTTTGTAAGATTAGTAATATTCAGTTACACCAGTCAGCCGTGTGTCTCGCGAGAGAAGCTTCTCAGCTTTAAAACTGATTAAAACCCACCTTAGGACAGCAATGTTTGATGACAGGTTAAGTCACCTTGGAATTCTCAGTGTTGAGTCAAGGAGTGCACACTCCCTCAACATGAATGCATTGTGAAACATTTTGCCAGAACAGCAGAATTATGCTGTTTTAAATCTACCTAGGACCATTTTGCAGTTTGATGGGCCCTCTGGTCATGACTAAAAACCTGCACTGTGTACTAGCTAGTACACTGACATTCTAAAATGATAAATCCAAAGGCCAATTCCAAAACTAATAGCAAAGAAAAGTAAATATAATATATATGAGTATAAATATGATGCTACAAGAAAAAGTGTGTCTGTAAGGAGTGGGAATTGAACATAGGCTGTAGAAGTGAAAACTCTGCATCCTTACCACTGGACCTCCGAGAAACTCATAAAAAGTTCAGGTACATAGAACCTCCAAGAAGACTCAAAAAACCCAGCAAGTAACTCAAAGAAATCAGGTTTAATTTTACTCAGGAAACAGTCTAGAGGTTGAAAACTAATGGGGGTTAAAGTAACATTACCATTTTTTTGGATATGTAACTAACAGGCAAACAAAAAGTTAAATATGCAGCAAAGCCTCTAAAATATATGTAAGCTTGACTAAGAAACAGAAATGCACTTACTATATGTTAAATAGGGGTTCTTGTTGTTGTTGAGAAATTATGTTTTTGAATAAAAACTACTTTTAAATACTTTTCTTAAATGTACTTCCATCAATAAACTATGCAAATTATGTCACACACAGATGCTATCTTATCTCCTTGGTGCTTGAGCTTTATTTTCTGAAAATATTTTGGATGTTCAACAATTATAGTCTAAGAGTTTTCATGAAAACAGAGTGACCCAAGTCTCTCCAGTAAGTGAGTACAGTACAGTGTGTGTGTGTGTGGGTGGGTGAGAGAGAGAGAGAGAGAGAGAGAAAGAAATTGAGCTGCAATTATGAGGTAGACACTGGCTCTTCATAATATGTTGAATATGAATTCTAGTAAAGTAACCCTAGTGGACCCCACTATCTGCCACATTGAAGAACTCCGAGTTAAATGAATTATCACTTCTACCTCTAATCAGCACAGGATTCATTCATGCTCCTTAGATGCCAGGTTAGGGTTACACACATTTTCTGTCATGGTCTATAGAGCCCCTAAAGTAGCCTTGGCCACCCCATGTATAAAACTCTAGTTCCACCACTGTTCTGCAGGGGGAGGGTCTACATCTTCCATGTGTCATGTGACGCTATTGTCCTGGTAGCATTGTGTTTAGTTGCTATGTAGTAGCGATCACACATCTCAGTTTTATGAAAGGTCATTTCCTGTTAGGCCTTACAGGAAATGAAATAATGTAATTTATTTTGCATTCATCTATTCATCCAGCATGTTCCATAGATCTTTTAGGTTAAAATTCTTCTATCATTTGCCAGATCTCTCAGCTATCTAGCAAACACAGTTGTGGCTAATAATAGCTCGCTACATTAACTCATGTATGGTCATGATACAAAGTGATTACACAAGTCAAAAATACCCATTCTATTACTTAAATGTGTGACATCATCAAAACCTAAAAGTGTAAACATATTGTCACTCTAATGTGCTTACACCCCATGTTTTCTCTCTTTGCCTTACCTGTCCTGCAGGTAACCTGGTGGGTGGAGCTTGTTGTTTTAAAGGATAGCAGCAGAAAGCTGTGGGCTCTCTCTCTCGCAAGACGCACTGTCACAAGGTCCTGAGTTTTTTCCCTTTTTCCCTGCTGCTGCTGCCATAATTCACAACAGCAGCAGGAGCAGCGTTATAGGTTTGCACATTAGAACGTATCTCATGTATTCATTGTAACCTGTGAAATGGTGTCATTAACAGTAATAGGTAGGTTTGCACTACTAAGGGCCATGCGATGAATTGAATCATTGAATTCACTCAAACCACAACACTGTTTGTCCCTCCACTTGATCTGTGATTGAGCTGACTGAATTGGTTTGTTCGTGATCATAGGTCAGTATTACAAGTGTAGTACAGGAAATGATTTTTCAAGGTTACAGCTATGCTTCCTCTAAACTAATCCGGGAGACAAAAAAATTACGTTGTCATCTTGCTGAATTAAAACTGCTCAGCTAAAGTTGATTAAAAATTATGGGGAGAGGAAGGTCTGACTGAAATCATGAGAAATGCTATGCTGCAATGGGTATTACGCATATGCACACTTAGTATAGGATGACATACTAAGGACAAGGACAGTGAAATTAATTCACATGCAACAGTAACCTTACAAATCACAAAAACAGAATAGGGGTATGAAAATGTAACCAAACTTTCCACCATTTTAAGAATTGTTAGAGAAATTATAGTTGCAATGGTTGTATATAAAATGTATAAAGACATTGAATGTGAAGTTGAAATGTAATTTCTGTATGATAGACAGGTGGTGTGGAAATTTCCAGTAGACCTAAATAAAGAAGAATGTGTGTGTGTGTGCATAAAGATAAGAGGTAACAACTCTCTAGGTTGTTGAGCATTCCCATGAGAATAAGATGTTCTTCGGAGTAGAAAGAAGAACTGTTTGTAATCGTAGAAGATTATATTGGGGAGTAACTGAAATTGGGCAGATTGCCATCGTCTGTTGAGGAAAATAACTTTTGTAAGAACAAAAGACTCATTAAAAAGAAGTAGCTAAAAAAAAACTGAGGTAACTGTTAACCAACGAAATGTTAGAGGTGGGATCTCCACATCCACCATGAAGATTATGTATTCATAAAAAAAGGATAAAGGATGACTGATTTTTGTATGTACTTTGAATCAGATCTCAGAGGAGGCTGATTCCCAAATGCGCATTTGTATTGAACTTTTGTTGATTGAAAGCTCTTGTTTGCATGTTCATTTATCTCTAAGATTCACCTCAACAGGTCATAAGGGAATTTACCTGACAGAATTATCATAATTGTTTTAAATATAAGAATTATCCCACATATTGCAGCTTGTTTTGATGATAATAATAACTGGTGGAAGAAGCAGCTGATTCACTGCAGAGGAAAGAGACCTGCTCATGTGCAGGGTACAAGTGGGCAAGCAGAGAAATTACAGAAACGGCTGGCAGCTCCTCGAGGTGAAGCCATTTTCTGTCATGTAACATTGTCTGTCATATAACATTTCCAGATAAATACTATATTTACTGGACAACGTTTTGGACACTTTTCAATCACATAAACTATCCAGTTTGCTTATCATGCTTTAAATATATACATATATTCGTCTGTTACAGCCTTGCTAGGTAAGCGAAACTTACATGGTATTGAAATAATGTGGAACAGAATTTGCTTAGAAATGTTGATGTGTATTGCCATTTTTTTAAAAAAATAGCCAGTTGCATTCGTCATCACTGCCACTCATGGGTAAAAAGTTTTTTTTTTTTTTGTCCTGTCAGGGAAGTCAGAATTTAATAAAAAAAAAAATGGTTCCCTGAATACAGCTGAGTCTAGCAATTAATGCCCTTGTTTAATGTTGAAAACTGAACCAAGTGACACTAACCACTAAAACCTCTGATTTAACCAACACTAAAAATAAGTTAAAATAGATTTAATTAAATAATTAAATCACCAAGTTCAAGATAAGGATGAGCAGTCTGGTGGATCAACCTTAGTCAGAAATATACACTTACAAAAGAAATACTTTAAATAGTAGGGATGTCCCAATCCAATCCACCGCATCGATATCTGGGCGATACTGGCCCAGAACGCTGGATCGGATATCAGAGGGGAGAAAAGAATATGATGAGTTAGCTATTTATAGAATAGTCATGTCAGCAGTGTGGAAGTATTTCAACCTTAAAGAGGAAAAAACAGTCGAATGCAAAATTTGCAATGCAAATGTTTTGAAGGGTAGCAGCGCTGTTGGTCGGTTTAACACCACAAACTTAATGAAGCCTTTGGAAAAACACCACATGGAACAACACCAGGAATTTCTGCAAGCAACGGCTGCAAAGAGCAAAACGCCCCAGCAGCAGACATTGCTGGAATCAATAAAAAGGCAAGAGAAACTCCCCCCAGACAGCAACAAGGCGAAATTGATAACGGAGAAACTAGTTCAGTTTATTGTCCTTCCAACCCCTTTCATTGGTAGGACGTGTGGGGTTTCAATATTTATTTGAGCACCTGGAGCCTTGCTACACTTTGCCCAGTCACCATTATATAACGGAAATGGCCATCCCTCATACACACAACAAAGCTTGCAATTTCCTCTCCAGATTCTTGGAGAATGTAAGTGCAGTTTCACAACAGACATCTGATGTTCCATAAGCACCAGCTTAGTCCAATGTTGCTGCAGTGAAATGAAATGGCTGCTCGATTCTACTGTTTGCAATTGGAATAAACAGGAAAATAACAACTTAAATCAACACACTTGTTAGCCTCTCTTTTCAAGTGTGTAACAAATATTACAACACAAACACAGCTTATTATTTCCATGTGGGAAAGATTTGCTACTATACTGTATATGATTCTGCTAATACATACGATTCCATCATTTGCTGATTTGTATATTACCAAAGTCATTAGTGAGCTGTTCTTCCGTAGGTCAATGAAAAACCAAGATGTTTGTTACCTTTTCTGGAAAGACGACCAAGAGACTCAGCAGCTGAATCAGAAATGAAACTTTATTTCCTACAACAGTCAACAGCAAGCACGAAATGAAACTGAAGTATGTGTACTAAATTGTTTTAACTTTAAACCTGTTGGTCGCTTTAAGTACTGCATTACCTGTTTTTGGTGGCTAATTGGCCGTCATATCGGTATCGGCAGATAACCAAAGCTGCGGTATTGGTATCGGAAATGAAAAAGTGGTATCAGGACATCTCTGTTAAATAATGGTGCCATATAAGCTGGACAGAGTAAGAAAGCAGCTGAGGAGAAAACTGGAGAGAAAAGCTAGATAGAGCTTGTTCTGTTTACTTTCTGTGTGAATTTAAGTAAAAAATGTTGAACGCTAAACAAAAGATTAAATTAATCAAGGCCCATGTACCCTTTATATTTAATTATCCTCTCCTAATGTGCTCAGATGTCTCAGATTGATCGTTTTCTGCCTGTAGCCTGCACTCATGGAGCATGCACCCATTTGAGTTTCTGAAGATGAGTTCACTGGATAGTCTGTTGTGGGTCCTTCCTCCTACTGAGTTTGCCCACCACCTCCTTTGTCTGGTCAAAGCAAGTATTGGTCCTAAGCAATTTTCTCTTGCCCTCCTCCTGCTCACTTGGATGGCATCCATGCAGTGGTGATGTGTTGTCCTCTCCTGCTGTCTTGGCTCTAGCTGACCTGCCCTCCTATTGCTTCTACTTTGATCCTGAGATCCCTGCTGCCTTCAGGTCCACTCCTGCCTGTGTCTGACTGGAATAAAATGTTTTTCAGAGGAATCTGAGAATCTGAGTTTCAAGTTTTAATTTCCCTTACCCTTTATTCACAGTTGTGTATGCCTATTATTTCTCATTTCATGTAGATTTGGTTCAACAAAGCATAAAGACAGAAAAACAACTATTGTTTTTATAAAGGAATCCAACATTCATTTTTAATGCTCAAAATTCCAGAGTCTACACCTCTGATATCAGATTCCAGCCCCGAGGGGCTACAGTTTTTGGTGTGTTTCAGCACTTCACTTTGACTAGGAAGAGTGTGAGTGTGTGTGTGAAAATTCAGGGAAAGGAAGATTAGCAGAAATCACCAGAGAATGAGTCTGAAATCCTCTTGAAGTATCTTATGTTCCACTTACCAAAAGCTGAGCCCTGGATCATGCCTCTAACGGCAGACATAAGAAATGCATCATGGGAGGTGTAGTTTTAGTTAATTGATGTGAAGTAAGATCAATCAACTCATTTACAATAGCATTAGGGTAAAAATGGACACTACTACATATGTATAACAATGACAACAAGGTACGTGCAGGTTCAAAAAGACTGTTCTTTTTTCGTTTTACTTTTAGGTGACTGACAAAGTATAGTTAACATCAGCTATATTGTAGTTAATTGGCTAGGTTATTTATAGTTATTGTTCAAAGGAGAGTGCCATGGCATTTAAGTAATAGCTGTTCCATTATCTTCCATTCCTCAAACACATACCTACTTAGCAAAATCCTAGGTCCCTCTTCCTGTTAGGCCACAATGCTAACCACTGAGCTACCGTACCACCATCTCAGCAACTCTTTGATGCATTGACACCAAACTTGGTATATGGACTCAGAACCCTATTCTGAGGATGTGCAAAGAATTGACATCATTTGACCACTGGGGGGGCACTGCAATAAGAAAAAAATCATTTAATAATAACTAATAACTGTTGATGTGTTTCCCTTAAAAAAAAGTAAATTCCTGTGTCTTGTGTTATCTTGTGAGATCCCAAGGCTGAGACATGGCAATTTGTCATGTCAACCTAATTAATGTGGTCGCCATCTTGGATTTTATCGAAAGGTGTAATTTTTCACAGACCACAAATTTTGTCCAATGTTCACCAAATTTGGCACAGATGATCTTCAGATCAAGCCTCAGAAAAGTTAACAGATGAATTTTTGATATTCAAAACCATTTGTCAGTTACAGCCAATTGAAATCAATGGTGAAGCCACCAAACAGGAAGTGAAGTCATATCTCAGTAATGCTTTGATATATCAATATTAACCTTGGTACGTGGACTCAGGACTCCTTCCTGAGGTTGTGCAAAAATTTTGGCATCAGTTAACCACTGGGGGGCACTGCAATAAGAAAAAACATGTTCTCCCTAATAAATGTTCATGTGTTCAAGTTATGAAAGTAATTCTTATGTGTGGTGATGCCTTAGGAGATCCCAAGGCCTTGCCTAATTGATCCGGCCACCAAATTGGCCAAATCAAAGGCAAACAACAAACAAGAGCTCATATCTCAGTTACACCCAATCCTTGGTGAACTGACATAAAACTTCCTTTCAGTGCTTACAGCCATGCTTTTAACATGAGCAGATCAAGTTGCCATGGCAACTCTGCCCTGCTGGATTGCTTGGCCTCCTCATCGCTGCTTGCTGCTATATTTTCATTTTGATTTTCTTGAGTTCTTTTTTATATATGTAAGTGAGTGGAAGTTACATTTCATTTGAGATTGAGCTTTACCTCCAGCACCTTCCCTCCATTTTGTCAAATGTACTGTACAGTATCAAGAGAATATTTACTTCTTTAGAAAAAGGGAATGTAGACTGTCCTTTATTATCATTATAAAACTAAAAAAATGTGTTACCAAAGTTATCTTTGCAGGTCATGTTATACACTATATTTTACAGTTGAGAATTTAGCATTAAGAGGTTGAAAGTGGAGCACAAGGGATAAAAGTGCCAGTTTGGTTGAAGAAATTATTTAAATACTCTTGATTAAAGATTATATTTTTCATGGAAAGAAGTGGTGGTCTTTTTTATTTGAGAACATAGCATCTTCAAAGAGGTATAGATTTCATATTACACAACATAAGAGTAATTGTCTGTGTTTGCAAACATGTGTGCTTCCACTTCATTTGGTACTCAAATTGCTAAGGAGTAGTTGGCAGGGCTGGAGATAAGTCTAACCATCAAGTTTCACAAACAAATAAATAGTCTTAATTTGTAGAGAGAGAGAGAGTAGGTGTGTGTGTGTGTGTGTGTGTGTGTGTGTGTGTGTGTGTGTGTGTGTGTGTTTTCTCAGAGTTAGGACTAAGATTCAGGGGTCAGGATTGGTCAGGGTTTTGATCAGCTATTTGAAAGAAGCAACAGTAAGGGTAAATGTCATGGAAGTCTGACACTTGATAATAAATAAAACCTCAACATAGTGATACAAGTACATTATTACATTATCGGCTCCAGTTATTAAATTTGTAATGATTTTTTTTACCCAGCACATAATGTAATAACCAGTCAATAAAGTAATAACATTACAATATTGGCAAAGGTTTATTATGTTATTGGTTCATAAATTTTATTGCATTATTGGTAAGTTATTACATTATTGACTTTTGTTACATTAAGAAGAGAAATTTTATTATGTTATTGGCAGTTACTACATTATTGGCTGCTACTGGTTGTTCCTGAGTGAATACATTCAATTCTCCATAGCACCTTCCAGCCAAGAATAGGTAAAAAAAAAAATTCCTGATCTTTGTCATCCCTGCAGGCTTCAATATTAAGGACACGGCTGATGACACATCATGCCTCGAAAACTTCCTGAATTGCCAAGAAACATGCCTTGCAATATAGAGGACGGTTGGAGCAATGAAAGTGCACCTCAGATGTTTGGATAAAGGCTGCTTTATCAATAGCATGGTAAACAAACAGGATGGTTTGCTTACCATGCTATAGATATCCAGTCCATAAGCAGCACATAGTTTTCAACGCAGCAAGCCGCACCCCATTTTACACCAGGCGCAGCATGGAAGTAGCGCACGGAGGCAGCGCAGAGAGGCAGCATGGTAGCTGGCTAAATTTAATTCTGTGTATTATTGGAAAAACGATTGATTCTTCAGCTCCAAAAAGCTAATCTATCCAAATTCTATTGACGACATTTACATTATCAGACACTCTTATCCAGTTCAACTTTTACACAATTTACACTTCAACAATGTTCATTTATAGACCTAGATAATTACTGAAGTTAGTAAATTAGTACCTTGCTCAAGAGAACAACATGGAAGAGAACCATGGAATCCCACCCAGTTGGTTCTTGAATCTGTCCTATAATCATAGTTCATGGTTGCCATATAAACTAGCAGTACAAACAGCACAGGAAGGAAAAAACTGGTCAGGTGACAGTGGTCGGGTTATAATTTCTTATTTAAATTAATGTTCTGTTTAATTGGTTGGGTATTCATGTGGAATTTGCTCAATAAAAGCATGTTTGAAATAATTTGTTTCATTTCTTTATTCTGTGGGCATAGCCTATTCAATGTTTAGGGTCTATGTTAGCAGTGTACCTATTAAAGCAAAAAGACATAGGAACTATATAGCTAATATGCACACTTCAATATTTGTTTATTTATCGCAAGTCATATCGTCATCGCAATATTGAACAATGTTATCACATGTCGCAGATTTTCCTTATATCAGGCCTAGTATGCAATCATTTTTTGATGTTGTACAGCCAGAATTTGTGGCACATTTTTGGAATTTTTGGTGTGACAAATTACCTGTTGAAAGAAATTGTGCTTCCTTTCGAAGCGCATTGTCCTAACATCTCTAAACGGACCATAAAGCTTTATAAGCTGCAAATAGTGTTCTATATAGTGGTGCTTAGGGCGTAATATAAAATGAAGAAACACTGCTAAAACCAACCCTCTATGCTCTGGGATCTTTACATCAGGAGAGTTCTACTTACAGATGTTGTAATACTTTTGGTAGAGTAGTGTATACCCACAGGGGCCGTCCATTTCTTCTGTACCCCTGCATCCCCCGCCCCCAAATTAGTGGATGATCATAATGCAAAATACTAACTGCAAAAACATCTTTACAAATATTGTTCTCTGGACCACTTTACTGAAAACATTTTTTACAACACATTCATGGCAGCTAAAATACATTAGCATTATATCAACATTAATGCAATCAGCCATAATATCTTTAATATATATGTGATTGATTAATGCGCCATTTTCAGTGGTTGCATCTTTTACAACTTGAGTGAATCCATATTGCTGAATAACCTTGTGAACAGAAGATGTGACAAACAGATTTTCATTAAAGTCACCCATTATTATCTTGCCTCCTGAAAATGTATTCATGTGATCAATCAAAGCTAACAGCTTATGTCGGAATGCAGGAAGAATGTATGGTCTACACAAACCTGCCACAAGTGTTTTCAGAGGATCAACAGTAAACATCAGACATTCAATGTTAATACATGGCAAATCTATTACACTACAATCAGTGCCTTCTTTGTAGTACACACCAACACCGCCATGCTGCTGTTCTTTCAATTCAGCAAATATTTGTTCACTTTTGTCATATGCAAGGCATCTAGGTTTGCTGTGAAATGAAAAACCTGTCAGATGAGTTTCCTCAATGGAATGTTCATGTTTTAGCCATGTTTCTGTTACACAAATGATGTCTGCCTCCATGTACCTTTGTTCTTGTCTTATGTCTTCAACATGTGATGTGAGTCCTTGAACATTGTGTAAAATGACCTTGTGTGATGGCTCTGGGACTTTATTTAAAGGTTTGATGAATGCAGGCATGTCTTCCATTGATATAGCTGTCTGCTTAAAATCTTCTATTATAAGTCCTTTCAAAGATGTCACACGACTCAATGCCACATATGCTTGTCCAGGAGCACAGATCTTTTTGAATGAGACAACAGCCTTTTCCACTGTTAAACCCTGTACTTTGTGCACAGTGCAAGTTCAAAGGAAATTGATGCCTTATACCACCACTATTTGTCACCCGTTCCTCTTCTGCCTCAGTTGGGGTCGCTGTTTGCAGTCCAGGTTCTAAAGATCGCTTAATTTTCTGCCAACCTTTTCATCATCAAAGGTAATATATACTCTTGATGGGAAAGTTTCATCATCTTCATAACATACTTTAGAAACAGTGCCAAATACCCCATTTACAAGTCCATCTGAAACATCAGTGTTTTTCCGCAGCATTACACATGCATGTACACCAAGCGTGAGTGATATTTCTAGGCAAGTATTAAAAACTTTCACATGGTGTCCTTTTTTTCTTTCCAAACGACCAGTTTTAGCAATCCTTTCAAAATCCTGAGCATCAATGGAAATGACATCAGGGCATAATTTATGCAACATCTTAAAGTTATAATGATCAACCTCACTGTTAGTTGCATAAATGTGAATGTCAGTACTCTCTTCTCCTCTTCTCCATCTTGTTCTTGTAAAGGTTTGTCTTTTTTGTGTTTCCTTCAGCGATTCAATAATTCTGCAAACTGGACGTCTTTCTGTCAAACAATATCAGTTAGTTCAGTCACAGCAAAATGATTTGACCATAAACTGACACCTTTTTGGTCAGAATATAGAGGTTTTCCCTTCACTGGGGCCAACTGACAAAAATCCCCAACAGCAATGATACAAACTTCTCCAAAAGGACAGTAATCACCTGTCTGTTTAATCTGTCTAAGTCTGCTGTGAATATACTCAAGGATTTTATGCTCAACCATCGATTTTTCATCAATAATTACTATTTGGAGGTTTCCCAGTTTTACGCTCAAAGAATTGATTTTTACCTCCCTGAGTGGTTGATAAGGTAGTGTCACATCTGTTCCACTTGAAAAGCAATTGTGAATTGATGAGGCATTAACATTATAGACGGCAACACCAGTTGGAGCTGTTAATAACACGTGTCTCATCAGGGTTGTGTGACAGCCGTGATAGAATACGGGATGCTTCATAATATACTGCCTTTATTATGTAAATTTACCAGTCCCCGCACCGCCAGATACAAACACATGAAATGGGTCAGGGTTTTCACCACATGTTTTTTGTAAACACCAGGAACGAATTGCATAAAAATCCTGTGATTGTTTTTCAATTCAGTGAATGGAGCAAGAGCATTGCATCCTCCTTTCGCATTCCATAGGGGTTATGATCGATTGTGCAAATGTTATCTTTATTTGGTTCGAGATCTGGTATGATTTCATCACTTTCCTCAGCATCTGTACATTGAGCTGTCATGCTCTCAATACATTCTTACCGTTCCAGTTCAGCTTCTGGACAACTTTTTGCCCAGGCATCTTCCATCATACCATTCATTTCCACATCTTGTTGAGCTTTTTCTATGTTGTCAGCTTCTTTCTCAAATATTTTCCTGTTTGAGTCCACAGTGAATTTCACAGACTCGACTTCATTATCAAACTGTTTAACAAATCCTGTGTTGTAGAAATCTTCAATACCTGGTTTCAGTTGACAGTCAACATAATGAGGCAAAAAAAGTTATAAGATACTATGGTAATATTTCTCTGGGTTTTTGGTTGGTGAAAAACGAGCATATCGTACAACTGCAAAATGTGTGCATGATCTTTTCCTTACAAATCCTAGTGCAGTTTCCAACTTTATACAGCTTGGTGCTGAGCTCTCAGATTTTGATAACATTCCGTACTCAAATGCAAAGTTTGCCAAACACATTTCAGCAAATTCCTTTGTTTTTGGTCTCCCTTTGCATTTGTCTAAGATGCTCTTCATCCATGTTTTCTTTGTCAATGTCACTACATTCACTTTTCTTTTGAATAACACTAAGTGAAAGACTCATCCTTATTGCGTGTTCACCAGTTGGGATGAACTGTACCTTTTGAGAACCCACTTTTAGCCTCATGTTTGTCAGGAGATAGACACTCTCTTGTGCAGATATTTCACGGTTATGAAGAAAGACGCAGCTAAGTTTTTTTAAAGCATGTTTGGCGTCGAGATTGTCATGATTTGATGCCTCTTTTTGTGAATGATCCAGCAGCAATCCCATTTTTCTCTCTGCTTTTGAAATGTAGGAGATGATGTAAGCTATACAGTATGCATCAACAACATATTGAATGTCCATGTTTGCATTCCAGCACCGCAAAAGGTCTCTGTTGTATTGATTTACCCAAAGGTCACTGTGTTTTCTTTCTAAAATGACAGTCGTTTTTTTTGGTCATTTTCTTGTAAGCAGATATGAATTGAGATATACCAATTGAAGCAAACAAAGACTCCACTGAATCAAAGTTTATGGTAGCATTTGTCAAAACCTCCTTTACTCTTATCGTGATTGCTTCTGCTAGATCTTTTGTCATAGGTGGGCCATCATTAGTATTCTTATCTTTTCCATGATTTTCTTTGCGATCACATTTTTTATCACAATTTTGCTTGGCTTGTTCTTCAGCATCTTTACTTCTTGTGGTAAAAGTGTTTTCAGATGGTTGGTATGGGAAGTTGAATCTGCATGCCGTTCCCTTTTTTTTGCATGTCTTTGAATGTTTTTTGCTGTGTTGTTGCACACTGGACACTATTTCATGCATTTCTGTATTATCAACAGGTGGCATCTCACATGTCACATAGTGGTCAACAAATGATACAATGTCATGGTCATCATCTTTTTCAATTTGAGGTGCATCTTCCACCCAGAACAGACAATGAGCATGAGGAGAACCCCGTTGCTGAAATTCCACTCTGTAAAAGTAGTCTACAATTTTGCCAGTTTGCTGTGCTGGTGACATGATCACATCTTTAAGAAAACAATGGAATCGGTGATCAAACATTCTGGCAGCAGTTACAGGATTTCTTTTCAGTATGCCACACCTCTCTGACCAGTCCAAATCATCAGTGCTCATGTCTCGGCCTTCTTGTTATAGAATACTTTCCATCATTTCTTTCCATCGCATATCAGCTGAAGAAAAAGAGCAAAACCATGTTGGGATACCCAGCTGTCTGACCCTAGCGTATAGATCTTTTTGTACAAAAACAGGAGTGCCTCTTATGGGTTTCAGAAATGTGTAATCCTCATCAAAATTAAAAATCCTTTCAAGTGAATCTTTGTTTGTCAGCTTTTCTGAGGTAATGTTCATTCTGCCTCCTGTATCATACCCTTTCCTCAATGCAATAGGTACATTGGACACAACTTGATTAATCTCAGATAAATATTTTCAGTGAAAAATGTAGTCCAAGTTCTTTGCAAATCTTCCATCTGCATTGAGTATTCGTGTATTCAAATACCTGCACAGTGTCAACTTCTCTTGCCTTGCATCATGAAAAATACCTGTGCCTTTTGGGAAAAGAACTGGGAAACATTTGGCTTCATTGGTTTCATCCATTAAGATTCTCACTGGACTGTTTTGTTCTGCCGGGGCCACAGACATAATGCCATCAAAGTGCTGATCCAATACCTCTTGTGCAATATCAACAGGCTGTAAACATGTATCCATGAACATACCATGTTGCTGTCTGTCATGTAGTGATTCATCAATGTTTTCATCATTTGTTTCTCTCAGCAAATTGTTCTTTGTCAAAAGAAATACTTTTGCTAAGTGGATTAATCCATTCATTGTTAAACTGTACATCTTCATACCATTTGATGTGTTGTTTTAAATATGACAAAGCACCTTGTATTTTGTCAGTGTGTACATATATAGATATTCATATTGCCCTTTGTAAGTTAACTTTCTCTTCAGTCACTTTCATGACTTTCAGACCTTGGAAGTACATCTGCTACTTCTGTAATGTTTGATGGAACACATGTGACAGGTCCATGTACACCATTTTGTCCTCCTTTTGGTAAGGCAAGCATTTTCATAAATGGAATGTGTTTTGAGATTAAATGTTGTTCAAGTGAATTTAAACTGTTCAACTGGTGGGATTGCTATGCTGACGATACTCAACTTTACCTCTCCTTTACCTTACCCCATCAGACACACAGGTTTCTGCTCGCATCTCGGCTTGCCTGAGGGATGTCCAGAGCTGGATGGATAAACACCATCTTAAGCTCAACCCAGGCAAGACCGAGCTGCTCTTCTTTCCTGCTCCTTCCTCTCCCATCTTGGACTTCTCCATCTCGCTTGGGGACACCCTGATTTCGTCCTCATCCTGTGCGAAGAACCTCGGAGTGGTGATCGACAACAGGCTGTCACACTCCGAGAACATCGCGGCGGTGAGTCGGGCGTGCAGGTTCTTTCTGTACAACATCCGAAGAATCCGCCCCTTCCTCACCACCTACTCTACTCAGCTTCTGGTCCAAGCAATGGTTCTGTCCCGCTTGGATTACTGCAACTCCCTTCTTGCAGGTCTTCCAGCGTCCGCCATCAGACCCATGCAGCTCATCCAGAATGCTGCAGCCCGTCTGATCTACAACCTCCCTAGAGACACTCATGTGACCCCCTTGCTGACTGCCCTCCACTGGCTGCCTGTTATCGCTCGCATCAAATTTAAAACTTTAGTGCTAGCATACCAGGCTGTTAAGGGGACAGCTCCAGCTTACCTCCAGAAGATCGTCAGACCCTGCACCCCTGCCAGACCCCTCCGTTCTGCCACCTCTGGTCGCCTGAGGCAGCCCCCTCTCCGCTCCTGCATTTCCAGGTCACGTCTGCTGTCTGTCCTGGCCCCCCGGTGGTGGAATGATCTTCCCGTGGAGGTCAGAACAGCAGAGACATTGGCCATCTTCAAGCGCAGACTGAAGACTCACCTCTTCAGGCTGCACCTCTCCCCTCCCCTCCCTTGCTCTTTGTAATGTGTCTATTCCTATTTGCACTTATCTGTGATTGTTTTTAAAACTATGCTCTTAATTTGTGATTGTTTTTAACTAGGCTGTTTAGCAAGTTTGTAGTCTCTAGGGGAGTCCTGATCTATTCGATCACCTTGGCACTTGGGACTTTACCCCTCTCTAGGTTTATCTTCGCACTTTTTGTACTGTTCTTATGCACTTTGCCTTGTAAGTTGCTCTGGATAAGAGCGTCTAACAAATGCCCATAATGTAATGTAATGGATAGGGTCCAAAGCAAGATTGTTTGCAACACTTTCCCAAGGCATTCTGCCATCAAGAAGCTTTCTGTGACAGGTGTAACAAATCCATAGTGGACTAGTTGGGCCTTTTTTGAAACTGCAGTCAGATATACAAGTACCATTGCATTTATGAAGTTATGCTTCAGTTATGCATTTTTTTGCCATTGATGTTGCATGATATTACTTGATGTTTGAACAGTTTTTGATGACATACTGAACCCACATATTCTGGATATTTTTTCTATAAACTGTTAAATAACACACTCCATTTCTTGCCTTCTATGAATTGATTCAGTTATTCTCTCCATATTCATTGTTACGTCCAGAGGACGATGGGATGAATGGTAAAGAAATAGCGCTCGGGGAAGAAAAGGCCAGGGAACACCACTTGCTTGCAAGAGTGAATATATATATATTTACAAAGTGATTATTACAACACATATATGTACAATATTTACAAAAACCTATTTACAATATGCAGGAGAGGGGTGGAGTACAAAAAGGTCGTGGGGACGCTGCCAAATGAAAGAAATGAACAAAACCCAAACCTATATCCAACAAAAGTGGCTAGCTACGTTACATTAACAAAAAAAACCCTAACTTCTTTCCAGAAAACAGTAAAACAAAAATACAGTGGGTGGCAGCCGTTTCTAATCTAATGTGCTATACAAAAAAAAAAAACAACCCTAAGTGTGTGTACAATGTACGAGGGCCCCCTTCTAACCTCGACCAAATTTGTAACACCCTAAATAATAACCCAAAACTAAAATGGGACATAAACAAAGCACTGAGAACACAGAAAAAACAGACAAATGAACAGTGTGACTAACAAGTATGCGGGTGCAAGTATGAGCGTGAGCTCCAGAGGTGCAGGCACGGTGTATATAGACACGGGTGAGACGGGGCAAGGTGGAATAAGGTGACGTCACAAGGAGGCAGGAGGCAATGATACGGAAGGATGGACTGGTGGATAAGTGATGGATGTAGTACGGAATGTGGGGAGGCGTCACCTGAAGAGAAAACGTACATACAAACACAAACCGCAGCCGACCAGACTGTATGCACGATTTGCGTAACATTCCTCATTTTAATTTTGTTTGCATAAGAAGCGTAAGTTCTGTACTTATCAATATTATAATGTCTCAGAGTTGCTCTGTGTTGATCGTCAGTGGCATATTTCACAACATCGTGCTCTATGACCTTTGCTCTGTGTTGGTCGTCAGTAGCATATTTTAAAATGCCACTCTTTTTCACTGATTCTTTGTGATGTTCATCCTCCATCTTTTAACTCCAAATGATCAACAGGCATGCATCATTACTCAGCAGTGTCCGTTGTAATGCTACATCAAATGGCATGGCAATATCAAATATCAAATATGGAATGGTCATACTCATCAACAGAAACAAATGAAGTGAAAGAATCAGCAAAGTTTATTGTGAAATCAGAATTACACAGTCTTTGTCTCCTTGGCAGTTCAGACATGGCAATGTAACCCCTTCCTCGGACATGATCTCTTATGTTACCCTGAGCTCTCATTGACCTATAAAGGCAAGTCCCTTGCCCCAAAACATCATCTAAATCTTGAGTCTCCCAAGTCAACACACTCTTTGTCTTGCTCTTCAAAACAGCAATCAGACTGATGGCTCCACACTGCTTGTTCCGTGCATCTCCAAACTGTGGATGACCTTGATGAAAGGATCCCATCACTACAGATTTCTCTAGAAAATCAACAGGTTTAGTCAAAGAGAAACAATCATCAGTAACAGGGTGTTCCATACAGTTTTGCACAGTATTCGACAGTGAGTTTGTTGGAGAGTTACAGGAGTTTGTTGGAGAGTCATAAGAGTTTGTTCGACATAGGTGAGCTGCAAAGTTGTGCAACAAATCTGTGCAACAACAGTTTGGAAAACTCTGTTTGGCCTTGGGATAGGGAGGTGGCCAAACCCCCGATGAGTTTGGTTTAGTTTTTTTTCACGAGGAAGTATAACCTTGGCAGTGGACCCCTGGTCTTCTGGAGCAGACCCCGGGTCAGCCAACCTTCGCTTGGCTGCCTGGGATCTTTGGCTGGGCCGTGGCATCTACAACACACACAGAAAACACATGAGAAACAGTCAAGTCTAACATACCACTACTGCTAAACTATTTCATACACTATTATATTGAAATCATTTCATTTTGAACAGTCTAATAAACAGATGCATTTTGAAGACACTGATGAACATATTTAGATCATAAAGATTCTCAAACACCAAACGCTTTAATTACTTAGAAATGTGGGGCAGCCTATAGCCTAGTGGCTAAGGTACATGACTGGGACCCCTGAGGTTGGTGGTTCAAGTCCCAGTCCAGCCACAGCAAAAAAAAAAAAAAAAACACCATTGCTGTTGGGCCCTTGAGCAAGGCCCTTAACCCCACATTGCTCCCAGGGGAGATTGGCCCTTGGTTAGTCTAATCAACTGTAAGTCGCTTTGGATAAAAGCGTCAGCTAAATGACAGTAATAATAATAATAATAAGAAATCCAATATGAATTCATGTCACTTTGTTCATAAAAAATATAGTCAAAATTTAAATCTGTACAATATTTCTACACATACAGAAAAAAACCTGCAGTCCAACTCCTAACTATGAGTAAGAATTGGGACTGATTTCATACACTATTATATTGAAATCATTTCATTTTGAACAGTCTAATAAACAGATGCATTTTGAAGATACTGATGAACATATTTAGATCATAAAGATTCTCAAACACCAAACGCTTTAATTACTTAGAAATCCAATATTAATTCATGTCAATTTATTCATAAAAAATATAGTCAAAATTTAAATCTGTACAATATTTCTACACATACAGAAAAAAAACTGCAGTCCAACTCCTAACTATGAGTAAGAATTGGGACTGATATTTAAAATGTCTTCTACATTATACTTGACATTTCACATTATCACATGTAATCATGAAAGTCAAACTCCAAGACACTGACCACATGTTCTAACCTTTTCAGTTATAAGACATTTAAATGTGAGATGATCTTATCGGTAATACAGGAAACACAAAAACACCATCAGCATAAATTAGGTATTCAAGACCATGAAGAATATACCTGAAGAATATACCTGATGTTCTTCCTGTTACAAATACTCCAATAAGTCCAATCCATTGCATATTTCCCGTAAATTAGTTTTCTAGATATTTGATATTTCACCAAAAACATTAAAACAGTGTTACAAAATAGCAGTAACACTTTTGCCTCTACAACTCTCAATCTTGCTTCCCTTTACTAATACGGAAGGGTAAGCCACACCACATTCATCAATAAAAAACGACATAAAAAACAACAGTATCAGCATGAACGAACAATAAGTTCAATTCCCGTACCAAAGTCTCTACAGTGCTTTAAACTTTTCCTGTTAAGATTTAATCATATATTTTATGCCATGGCATTTTTTTTCATCAACAAAAAGATTAACAAAAGTAATAACAATGATGATAATGTCAGTCGCTAAGCTGAAACGATGTTTGGCTGTTGTCTGACTGGTTTTTGTAATACAGTGGTCCCTCGCTATAACGCGGTTCACCTTTCGCGGCCTCGCTGTTTCGCGGATTTTTTTTTGTGCAATTTTGTATGCTTTTTTTACAGCGTATGAACGCGCATTGTGTACTGCGTCCTGATTGACAATGGTCTACAGTCCCTTAGCCAATCAATCATCTCCGTGCCGTGTCTCCTGTACAGTACAGAATGTGTTCAGCTTGCTAAATGTAGGCCTAAATGTTCAATCGGTAGCAGTGTGACTCTGAAGTGCTTCATGTTTGCAAAACCCACAATGATGACGAAACATTCTGCACTGACAAAGGCACCTGCGGTCGCACTCAAAGGGCAGAGGAAGATGCTAACCATCGCACAAAAAGTTGGACTTCTGGACATGCTGAAGGAAGGTAGAAGTTACGCGGCTGTAGGGTGCCATTATGGAATGAATGAATCTTCGGTTCGTTACATTACATTACATTACATTACGGGAATTTGTTAGGCACTCTTATCCAGAGCGACTTACAAGGCAAAGTGCATAAGAACAGTACAAAACGTGTGAAGATAAACCTAGAGAGGGGTAAAGTCCCAAGTGCCAAGGTGATCGAATAGATCAGGACTCCCCTACAGACTACAGACTTACTAAACAGCCTAGTTTAAAAAAAACAATTACAAATTAAGAGCACATAGCATAGTTTAAAAAACAATCACAGATTAAGAGCAAATAGGAATAGACACATTACAAAGAACAAGGGAGGGGAGGGGAGAGGTGCAGCCTGAAGAGGTGAGTCTTCCATCTGTGCTTGAAGGTGGCCAATGTCTCTGCTGTTCTGACCTCCACGGGAAGATCATTCCACCACCAGGGAGCCAGGACAGACAGTAGACGTGACCTGGAAGTGGAGGAGCGGAGAGGGGGCTGCCTCAGGCGACCAGAGGTGGCAGAACGGAGGGGTCTGGCAGGGGTGCAGGGTCTGACGATCTTCTGGAGGTAAGCTGGAGCTGTCCCCTTAACAGCCTGGTATGCTAGCACCAAAGTTTTAAATTTGATGCGAGCGATAACAGGCAGCCAGTGGAGGGCAGTCAGCAAGGGGGTCACATGAGTGTCTCTAGGAAGGTTGTAGATCAGCTGCAGCATTCTGGATGAGCTGCAGGGGTCTGATGGCGGACGCTGGAAGACCTGCAAGAAGGGAGTTGCAGTAATCCAAGCGGGACAGAACCATTGCTTGGACCAGAAGCTGAGTAGAGTAGGTGGTGAGGAAGGGGCGTATTCTTCGGATATTGTACAGGAAGAACCTGCACACCCGACTCACCGCCGCAATGTTCTTGGAGTGTGACAGCCTGTTGTCGATCGCCACTCCAAGGTTCTTCACACAGGACGAGGACGAAACCAAGGTGTCCCCAAGCGAGATGGAGAAGTCCAAGATGGGAGAGGAAGGAGCAGGAAAGAAGGGCAGCTTGGTCTTGCCTGGGTTGAGCTTAAGATGATGTTTATCCATCTGGCTCTGGACATCCCTCAGACAAGCCGAGATGCGAGCAGAAACCTGTGTGTCTGACGGAGAGAAGGAGAGGTAAAGTTGAGTATCGTCAGCATAGCAGTGGTAAGGTAGACCATGAGCAGAGATTACAGAGCCAAGAGAACGAGTATAGAGGGAGAGGAGGAGGGGACCAAGGACGGAGCCTTGAGCTACACTCGTGACAAGGGGATGAGGTGCAGATACCGCACCAGCCTAGGCAACCTGGAAGCAGCGACCGGAGAGGTAGGACTCAATCCATTCGAGGGCAGTGCCGCAGATCCCCAATGCCGCCAGGGAGGACAGGAGGATGGGATGGTCAACTGTGTCGAAGGCAGCAGAAACGTCAAGGAGATTCAGGACGGAAGAGAGAGAGGCTGCCTGCGCAGCATGAAGAGACTCACTGACAGAGAGCAATGGGGTTTTTCTGTCGAGTGGCCAGGTCTGAAGCCGGACTGATGGGGGTCCAGCAGATTGTTCTGTGAAAAGAAAGAAGACAGTCGTTACATAAAGAAGGAGGAAAATAACATAAGGACGACAGCAGCAATAAGTTTTAACAAAGATGCAAAACAAAAAAACAAGGGTTGTAACTGTCTGCAACAAGACCATCGTAAGAACGGAGTCTGCTTTAGCTTTGTGGATCAGTGACTGCAGGAAAAAGAACATAACGCTGGATACCAACATCATCTGCACAAAAGCTAAAAAGCTTTATGAAACCTTTGCTGACAGCGATGACATTCATGACAGCGAGGAGCAGGATGATGTGGAGCCCAGGCCATCGACAAGTGCTTTTCACGCAGTACCAAGCCCATTTAATGCCAGCAAGGGCTGGTTTGACAAATTTCAGAAACGCTTTGGACTTAAAAGTGTTTCTCTGCACGAAGAGGTCGCCTCTGCGGATACCGCTGGAGCAGAGGCATACGTGAACAATAAATTTAAAGCGATCATCGGGGAAGGGGGATATAAGCCTGAACAATTTTAATATGGATGAGACAGGCTTGTTTTGGAAACGAAAACGAATGCCCTCTCGCACCTTTATAATGCAGGACGAAGCCAAAGCCCCAGGATTTAAGGCCCAAAAAGATTGTGTGATTCTGGTTATGTGTGGAAATGCAGCAGGCTTCATGATAAAACCAGGGTTTACTTGTAGGTCAAAAAATTCTAGAGCCCTAAAAAACAAAGATAAGAATGCGTTGTCCGTTTACTGTATGCACAACGCAAAGGCTTGGATGACAAAAGTGCTCAATCTGGATTGGTTGAAACAGTGTTTCATCCCAGAGGTCAAGCATTATTTGAGAGGAAAAGGACTAGAATTTAAAGTGCTTCTGCTCGTAGACAATGCCGGAGGCCATGCTGATGATTTGTCGTATGATGGTGTGCAAATCGAATTTCTGCCGCCAAACACTACATTGCTGATTCAGCCCATGGACCAAGGCATCATCCGCGCTTTCAAGGCTCTCTATACGCACAACACCCTGCAACATTTTGTTGATGCTATGGACTCGGATCAAGATTTCTCACTAAGGGCCTACTGGTGTGAATACACCTTTGCATCATGTCTTCAAAATATTAAGAAGGCCATTCAGGAGATGAAAACTGAAACTTTAAATGCCTGCTGAGAATGGCCAATGAACTTCAGTGAGCTGCACATGAATGGAACCCTTTGATGTTTCGTTCATTACAGTTCTCAAATATAATCGAAGGTGGCATGTCTGTTTATAAGAATCTTTTCGCCCAGAGGAAAAAACAGCACCAACAACTACCCATAACTATGTTCTTCACCCGAAAAATGACACCTGCTCCAAGGCCTTCAGTGGAAAAAGACGCTACAGCGGAGCGGCGCCATGATGAAGAGGCACGGTCAAAGGAACTGTGAAATATGCGCGAGTCATGATTAATAATTTCTTGTGTCCATCCTCGTAGGTTGATCATTAAAATTAAATTTGTTTCTAAAAGCTATCATATTTATGTATATGGAGAATGTTTATATTTGTATTTCTCATATAAATGTTTGGGCCTGAAAACAGCTTTGATCTTTGGTTTCATTCTAAAATACTGTACTTATTTTTTAAAATCTATGAAGGTTTGAACTTTGAGAGTGTTTAAACAAGAGAGACATGTGAGAAAATGTTAATGCCTGTCTGAGAAAACTGTATAAAGTGTGTGGTGAGGGGTTTTACAGCCTTAAAACATATATAATAACTGTAAAAAATAAAGCTGACTACTTCATGGATTTTGCTGATTGCGGGTTATTTTTAGAATGTAACCCCCACGATAAACAAGGGACCACTGTAATAAAAAAAGGATACACTATGTCCACGTCCTTAGCCTACATAAATTTTTCGCTAGGGTCATTAACTGTCTATTCACCTTTCAAATAGCCCATGTTCTACATCTCATGGTTTTATACAGCCACCGGGCCGATGTCCCAGACACCAATAGGCTATTTAACACTGGAGCCACGGTGAAATTAATCAGCAGATTACCACAGGAGTGTGTCAAAGGGACACCGTTTCAATGAGAAAAAAAATGCCATGAGAATATTATGGCCTAACGACAAATACATGGCCTCTTTGGAATCCAATTAATGGAAGTAAGTTGTAGCAACATACAGCTTTAAACCCCAAGAACACCTTGCTCAATATCAGCCTGGCTATATTTCAAACAGAGATGCCTAATGTAATTTCTTCAACACTCCATTTGCAACTAGCCATATAAAGAAATAAAAACTACACATTTTACACCAAAAAAAGAACTTCACTTAATTCACTTTGATTACAACACTGGTTCATTACAAACATGTACACAATTAACAATATTCCTAAATTACAGCAAAGACTGATTTCCATCCCACTCATTCAGCAATTCCCCTACCACAGTGGTTCTCAGTGTCGGTCCTGGGGACCCACTGTGTATGCTGGTTTTTATTCCAACCACAACTGCAACCCCAGAATCTTAACAAGTTGCTAATTTGTTCATAATTGTTCAACTGGTCGTGCATGATTATAAAGATAATATGCCATTATAGGTATGCATATCATGAAGAAAAGGCGCCTATATTCACATTGTGTTGGTGATTTTGCAAACAAACACACAAAAAAGGACATTTTTATACCTGATCAAATTATAGACTGGGGTGAATCAATATCAACCTTAAGCCATTGAACACATGATTAAGCTCCTGATTTTTTTCCCTTATGCTTAGTAACACAAGGCAAGTTTGGCTCATTATAATTAGCTTTGTCTTTGAATCCTTCATTATCCACCAGATGGTTACTTTTAGTGGTCATGTCCCCAGAATCACCACAGTCTTTAATGAGTTAAAACATTTTACTTATCTTTATGCAAATGCATACAATATGACACAATATGAGGAGCTTTTTCTTCATGACATTCATAGCTATAATGACAAATTACAATTTAACAATTATAAACAATTAACAGCTTAAGATTCTGGGCTTACAGTTGTGGTTGAAATAAAAACCAGCATACACAGTGGGCCCCCAGGACCAACATTGAGAACCACTGCCCTACCGTTATGTCTTTCAGTGCTCCCATTCCTTGCTGTCAACTGCCATGTTCTATGACAGGATGAAGATGCATACCTTGCTCTGATTTTAATATTAATTTCACCTTCATTTGTCAACTTCAAATTCATATGGCATATCCTCTTAATATTAATATTCAAATGCAGTGAATGTGGACCTGCCTTTCTGCTGGCATACAGCAAATAATCAAAAGAATTAAAGGAAAGTAGCTCATACTAAATAAAAATCTTATGATTGTGTTCTGACTCATCTTAATGTGCATCAGGATCAGGACAGTACATCAATTCAGGTAAAGAACAGGAGAGAAAGTCAGTGAAAATTATCATTACAAGAAATTACTAGTATCCTTAAATAAGCAAATGTCTGAGAAGCCCTTTATCATCATCACTTCTGATACTACAGTACAACTTGCTAGTACTTTCACTTCAAAATTTCATTACCTTATCAATGTCAGTTTACCAAAAACAGTTACAAGTTAGGGATAATGACAACAACTACACCTACATTTTATAATGTGATATTGATATGATTAAGAAAAGAATTTTAAATACTTCTCTAAATACTTTGCTCCTTGTCACCTGTATATTGTGAAAATAATCCACTTCAATTGAATGAACATTAAAAGGAAATTACATACTAATTAAAAGCAAATATTAAACTACTAAAGATTTTTAAAGATGAAACCTATATGAATACCTTTGCAGGGTCCAAAATTAACTTTTTTTTTCCCACTGGCCCACTTTGGCCAGGAGATCAAAAATGTACTGGCCCAGACCAAATAAAAAAACCTGTTTTACAGTAACAGTAAAAAAAAAAACAGTAAAAAGATTTCTGTTAATTTTATGTCCAATCCTCTATCTCTACATGAGGTGATTGTTTTTTATACATTTAAACACTTTATACATATAAATAAAACATGAGTAGTATATAATAGTATATAAGTTACATTTTCATTACAAATATTCTGACTGCCACTTCATGGGGCATCTCTCTGACAAATTTTAATTACAACTCCTGAAGGAACAATGCAAACAGGAATTACCTGGGCCAGCATGGCACAGGTACAGTTCAGAGTCAAGCAGTGAAAAGACATTACACCCTCTGTGCTCTTTCTGTTGCTGAAACCCATCACTCTATGTGGGAGCCAAATAGAATGCTCTTAAATTGTGTATGAAATACTTTTAAGTTTATGTCATTCTGCATATTTTATACTGATTGTTAGTAGTACTTAATTTTCGTTTCATATTAATATTCATTTGACGTTTAATGCTTATTCAAGAAATTGTATACCGTCTCTGTAACAAAACAACGTTAAGCCTTGTCGATAGTCCATCTTTTAAATTAAGTAATGGATAAACGTGTTACAGCTAAACTGTCAGCCAGAGATTAGCAGTGGACCTAAACTGTTTTCTGATTCTGACCGTGTCCTACATTACACTCTAAGAATTTATTCAATTATTTTTTTAATTGTTTTAGTCACGTTTGCATACAGCAGATTGGAAATGAATAGTTTCAATTTTAACGCCGTAAGGTCTGCACCGAGTAAGGTTGCGATAACAACAGGCACCGTCAACCACCAGCTCCAGCAAATATATTGCTGCTAAACTCAACGTTATTGTTGGACACTGCACTACCTACCTATATAATAAGTGACAGCTAAAAATGCATACTTCTTCATGCTCCTCAATCAGCAAAATTTGCTGTACAATAACCCAGAACATTAAAAAAGCGTTACATAGGCAACGTTAATACGACGAAAAACATTGAAATGAGCAGCTATAAAAATGTGGTTTCACAAAACGTTATTCAGAGCTACCTGAATAGACAATGTGACTTACATGCTAACTAGGTTACGTGAAGCTACAGCTTAAAAAAGTAACACACGTTACTCATAAACTTAGCTATATGGCTATCAGGTAGCACAAAACGTTTTGGTAATTCAAGTCTATAATTTCATAAACCCGGCACGTTACGACGAACTACAGCCGTTCTCTGTCAATGGCTCCGTTATGAACTAATACATTGGTTTATGCTCTGCTAACATGCTGTGATGGACGACATCGCTGCTATCCGCTACACTGCTAACTGTATTCAGACGAAATTGTTCGGCGTGGAGTCATTCACAAACAGCATTTCACCTCGGAGCTTTATCTAACAATAGTACTATAGATCAAGCCTTACATGTATTCAACTAATGTGTAGCCTATGGGAAATAAGTTCAGAAGTTAAGTTGCACGCATAAATAAAATAAGTTCATAAATGGCATTAATAGAAGCAAAAGGTTACAAACTGTGTGTGTTAATATTTTATAGTTTGTACATATACTACAAATACATATAGTATACATATATATATAGTGAATTCATGGTTAAGTTCATTCACTGTATTATTGACTTAGTGTAAAATAATATTTTGTTTGTTCTATACTAAATTCATAATGATGTGATGATACTTTATTTGTACCGGAAGAACAAACAGGGTTTTCATGTAAGTTTGTTATTTGGACCAATCAGAAGCGAGCTAAGGGTGACGCGGGAAGGAGAGAGAAGAAAGCGAGAGTGTGTGAGAGAAAAAAAAAACGCAGAGAAGGAGCTATTGCTAATTTCGTGTGTGAAAAGTGTCAGTACGTTACTCGCGTATTTTTAATTCAGGAGTCAGAGATGTAGTAACGTCAGTGCACAATCCGTGAACTTTATTAGTTATTATATCCTACGGTCAGACTGCTGTGACCCATATCTTCGGCGAGGAGTCCACGGTTTTCCAGCTCGACAGCTAGCTTAGCCCAAGATGGCAAACTGGAGGGAAATAGCGGGGACTTGGCTCGTTCGCTAACCCAGCGAAATACGAAGGGTTGGAGCAAAGCGGAGGAGAGTGTCGAGAGAGACTTCGCAAACTCCCCTTCTTGCTGCCGCGTCAGGGAAACTGAGTTGTCTTTTTTGCCCCTTTCATTCGGCTCATTGGAGTGAAGAAGCCTATATAGTTTGGCTACCACGCACGCTAGCTACTCTGGAGGGGCCTCATTTATAAACTGTGGGTACGCACAAAAAACGCTCCAAAGCGTGCGTACGCAGATTTTCACGCACAATTTGGGATTTATAAAACTTCTATTTGACGTGAGAATGTGCGTACCGGTACGATACGTTTGACCCATGCGTACGCACATTTATGGCACATATTTGCTCTGAATAGCACACCCTAGAGACCAACAGAGAAATTGCACATGAGTTTCCTTATCCCTAGTGAATATTGAGGTTCACATCATCATTAATACATTAAATAAACAGATTTATCATTAATCAATTTATTTCATTCATATAAATATACCTAAAGCGCGTGATGAATTCAAGATAGCATAACCATGGCTGCGCTGGCACTCCTAGAGGACATTGCGAATGGTATGGTGCGACGGGAACGGCTCTTCAGGGACCGTTCTGACTTTTTTGCCCATGATGATGACTGGCTCATGAGTCAGTTTCGCTTACCGCGAGCTGTACTCTTGGAACTCTGTGCTGAATTGGGGCCGGCGCTAGAGCGCCATACGTGTCGCAACCAGCCAATACCAAGCCATCTGCAGGTCATTTCGACTCTGGGGTTCTTGGCCACGGGAACTTTCCAGCGGGAAATAGCGGACCGGTCAGGTATATCCCAGCCCTCACTCAGTCATGTCATACCAAGAGTGTTGGATGGCATCATTCGTCTGAGCTCGAGGTACATACAATTCCCCTAGACAGCCGGTGAGCAGGCAAACATCAAGAGGCAATTTGCAGCGATGACCGGTTTTCCCAATGTAATCGGTGCAATCGACTGCACTCGCATTGCAATAAGGGCGGCGCCAGTTGATGAATATGTTTATGTGAACAGGAAGAACTTCCATTCCATAAATGTACAACTGATTTGCAACGCCCAACTTGCGCTAACAAATGTGGTTGCTCGATAGCCAGGGTCCTGTCATGATTCATTTATCTTGATGAACAGCAATGTTGGCCATCGACTCCAGGCTCGAGAGGTGGGGGACGGCTGGCTCCTTGGTAAGTCATAATCCTCAGAAACCTAATGTATATTTATTCCCGTCATGTAACATGTGTCCCTATTTGCAGGCGATAGTGGCTATCCACTAAAACCGTGGCTCCTTACCCCACTGCTCAATCCACAGAGCGCACAAGAGAGGCACTACAATGCCATGCACGGCCACACGCGCTCTGTGGTTGAGCGCACCATTGGCGCGCTGAAGGGTAGGTGGCTATGCCTAGATGCCAGTGGTGGGAGGCTGCTATACCAGCCAGAGAAGGCGTGCAAGATAATCTTAGCCTGTTGTGTGCTGCACAACCTAGCGCAAAGGAATGGTGTTCCCCTTCCCCCAGCCCCCACGAGACCCGAGGAGCCAGTGCACGACCGTCCCCACCCAGCTTGAGCCCCAGCTCCGACTTACCGAGCAGCTCGCATTCGAGCGCAACTCATTGAGTGGCTTAACAGGTAAAACCTTTGAGCGTTTCCAAGAAGGACACATGACAAATTTGCAAATTTTCAGCATTTATTTTTCAAAATGTCTCAGGAGCTGTATTAATGTTGAGTGAATGTCCAACATTACATTTCTAATATCTCGGAGCGCAGTGGCAACGCCGTTTACGGCCTGCACCATCTCCTCCTGCGACTACAGGACCGCTTCGGTGAGGACGCGTGCACCTGGACGGCGAGTGGACCCAGGCGGTTCGTCTGGACAGCCATCCCCGGCTCCACCGCCTGACGCTCCGGACACGCCCGGCACCCTGGCTCCACCACCCGACGCTCCGGACACGCCCGGCACCCCGGCTCCACCGCCCGACGCTCCGGACACGCCCGGCACAGCGTCTTCACTGGCTGGTGCCTCTGGGCAGCAGTCTAAATAATAATAAATAAAAAAAATGCATTTCAGTAAATGCAATTTTACTTTGTGTTAAATAGTTCATGCAATTTTACTTTATTAAATAAAATTCTTAATGCAAATTCTGGTTTTGTGCATTCAATAACGTTCTTAATACAATTTAGCTATGTGCATTTGGAAATGTAAACTTTACCGACAATAAAAGGAACGACCATGTAATTATGCAGTTAAAAATGGTTGACTTACCTGAATGTCCTTGATAAACGGGCATTTCATCTGTGTCCCCTTTTTCTCCCGGAATTATTCCGGATACTGCGGTGTCTCCAATTATAGCGGCCAGGCGTTCATCGAGGGGGCTCAGTGTAGGCACCCCCATACCGCCGCCCGTTGCTCGTATACTTGCCCGTTGGGCAAGTATACGCTTCTTCGCGTCCACTTTGAGGTCAAACCACTTTTTTTTTTTTTTTTACCTCGCTTGGCGTTCGGCATTGGGCACCCACCGAATTTACAGCCGCGGTAACTTCCTGCCATGCGATGCTCTTTTTTTTATTGGTTACCCCAGTGCCTTGGCCACCAAAAATAAAGTGTCTTCGGAGTTCTATTTCCGAAACCAAGGTTTCCATCTCGCACTCGGAAAAATTTCGTTTTTTCACACGTTTTGCTGCCATTATTGCATTGAAAATCCCTCTGTCCCGCATTTTATTTATAGATATTACTTTAATTGATTTCGACTTTCGGAGCACCATATATGCTTAATTGTGGGCGTTTCAGGGTGTGGTTGTGGCGCGCGTTCACGTGCGCACAATTGTAGGATTAGTTGTGATTTATAACAGGAGACATGCGTAAGTGTGGTGTACACAACTTTTATAAATCTGATTTTTTTTTTGCGTATGCAAACTCGTAGGTTTTGGCGTACGTAACTCTTTAGGCACGAAAGTACGCAAAGTTTTATAAATGAGGCCCCAGGGGCCTCATTTATAAACCGTGTGTACGCACAAAAAACGCTCCAAAACGTGCACACGCCGATTTTCACGCACAATTTGGGATTTATAAAATTTCTACTTGACGTGAGATTGTGCGTACTGGTACGATACGTTTGACCCATGCGTACGCATATTTATGGCACATATTTGCTCTAAATAGCACACCCTAGAGACCAAAAGAAATTTGCACTATAGGTTCCTTTTTCCTGATGATTAATTAGGATCACATTATTATTCGTAACCAATGTTGTTTTGGCCATAAATGATAAATTAACAGATTAAGAGATATCAGCAATCACTAATAATCATTATTAGTCAATGTGTTTTTTTTTTCACATTAATAGACTTAAAGCGTGTAAGGATAGCAAGACAGCATGACCATGGCTGCCTTGGCAATGAGGATATTGTGAACTGAATGGTGCGACAGAACGTGTTTTCAGGGACTGTTCCGACTTTTTTTTTGCCCACGATGACGATTGGCTCATGAGTCGATTTCGCTTAACATGACTGTACTCTTGGAACTCTGTGCTGAATTGATGCCGGTGCTGGAGCGCCCTACACGACGCAACCATTCAATACCTGCCCATCTGAAAATCCTGTGTGGATTTTCAGCTACGGGGAGTGTCCAGTGGGAAATAGCGGACCGGTCGGATATATCCCAGCCCTCATTCAGTCATGTCCTACCATGGATGGTCCCGGAGTTCGATGTATATCAAGTTCCACTACACAACATCAAAAAGCAATTTGCAGCGATGACCAGTTTTCCCTGTCACCGGTGCAATCGACTGCTCTCACGTTGCAATAAGGGCGCAGTAAGTGGATGAATAGGTTTAAGTAAATCATAAGAATTTCCATTCAGTAAACGTGCGAGTAATTTGCTGCAAAAATTTGCTTGCTAAATTTGATGCACAAATAACAACGACATTATGTGGTTGCACAATGGCCAGGGTCATTTCATGATTCGTTCACTCTGATGGAAAAGTAAAGTTGGAAATCAACTCCGATAATCGTAGCCAGCCACTCATTGACGGGGCTCAGTGGTGGCACCCTCCATACCGCTGCCCGTTGCCCATACACTTGCAGTTGGGGAAGTAGAAGCCTGTTTGTCTCAAGCTTGATGTCGCACCATCTTTTATTTATTTTGATCTGCGTGTGGCTCTCTATACCTGAGAAACTGACAGCCGCGGTAACCTCCTGCCATGCAAGGTGTTTTTGTATTTGTTACCCCGGTGCTGTGGCCACCTGAAATTATATTTTTCCTAATCTCTGTTTAGGACACTAAAGCTTCGATCTCACAGCTTCTTTTGCAGTTTCTTTGTTTCCCCTGTTCGCTGCCATTATTGCATTTAAAATGTATTGTTCTGTTCTACACATTATTTATAGATCTTACTTAATTGATTTAAACTTCCAGAGCACCATGTATGCTTAAATGTGAGCATTTCAGGGTGTGGTTGTGGCGCGCGTTCACGCGCGCACAATTGTAGGATTAGTTGTGATTTATAACAGAAGACATGCGTATGTGTTGCGTATGCAAGTTTTATAAATCAGAATTTTTTTTTTTTTGCGTATGCAAACTCGTAGGTTTTGGTGTACGTAACTATTTAGGCACGAAAGTACGCAAAGTTTTATAAATGAGGCCCCAGCATGTCTTCTGTTATAAATCACAACTAATCCTACAATTGTGCGTGAACGCGTGCCACAACCACACCCTTAAACGCCCACATTTAAGCATATATGGTGCTCCGGAAGTCGAAATCCAAGAAGAATCCAAGTTGAACCAAGAAAACATAAACAGGTGACAGCATCAACACATGGAACACATGAAAAAACACAAAATAAAAACAAACCAGAAAAACAAACTACGAAATCGAGAACTTCAGTCCTTTACCTCTTCATGCTCTAAAAATAACGTGTTATTCCCCTGCATAGTCCTCCGCTTCCAACACTGGCCTGTTCGTTCTCTGTGCACTCCTAAATTGAAATGATCAGCCCCTCTGCGTTGACGGACACATCAACTTCACCAATACTGGTAAAGTGCTCTTCGATCGCTTCCATGTCCCTCATGGACTCGCTCATGTCCTTCTCCTTCAAGTAGGCAGAAATAGCAGAGTTTGTGAAAATGAAGGACTAATCTTGGCCATCGCTAGTCAGCACCAAGACTCTGCTGTACGAAGCGGCAAAGGAGTTAGATCTCAGTAAGAGCTTGCAGCGCTGACATCTATGTGTTAACAAGCAAGTCACAAACTCCTCTTGTTTGGCGTGGCATCTCTGACAACGGTGTTTGGCGATTATCTGCACTCCGCTCACACTTCCACGGAACGTCAATGTTCTCTGGCGATCATCATGGACCTCAATTGACTCCGGCTCTCCGACGGCCAAGATTGACCGTCGTCAATGGATGCTGGTCAGAACTGAGCGGTCCTCGGCTTTTCTGGTAGCCAGGTTCGCCAGCCTGTATGACTTTGATACTTGGACAGCCAGTATCTGTTTCTCCCACAGGGTGAGCATTGTCTGACCAGTAGGATCGCAGATCTGAAACTCCTTCAGCTCGCACTGGACGCCATCCACAGGTACCATTCTGCTTATGATGCCTTCGGGCAGGATCTTGGCCTCCACCACGCCCACCTGTAACAAACACGCAGACAGAAAACATGGAAATTACTACAAGGGCAATCTGCACAACGGGGTTCCGGATATCTATTTTCTTTCTAAGAACTGCGTTAAAAGTTCCAGGATGAATTCCCGAGGCAAGACATAAACATCACGGCCAAGCAAAACTATTAACATTTCCTTATTGTCTTAGCTACACACATGCCTTTCAAAAACATGCCGCTCAACTTACGCGATGTCTTGGGCCAAGACGCAGCACCTGTCTGATTGTCATCTGTCCCATGCAGCAAGGTTCTCTCCGGAAGAATTGTATGCCCTCCACCACCTTCAAACTGCTGCCATTTGAACAGAGCACCATGAAGCCATTGGGATTGGAGTAACCTGAATGGAACAAAATATAAACCATTATTTTGTAAAACTCACCAACGGTTAAGCCACTTGAAAAACCTAAAGGATACTGAAATACAGGCCTACTTACTGACGCTTTTCTTGACGTTGGCCAACTTCACTGCACAATCATTCTGCGAAGCTTGCACAAACACCATCCGCTTATCCACCGAAAATGCAACCAATCAGTGGTACTCCTCTCTTCCGGTCGGCAAGGTCACCTCGAAGTATCTGACAGTCCGCCTAGAGGTTTTCACTGGTGAGACGCTGTGCAAATACCCCGCAATAGTGTTGCTTTCCGTTTTTGGCTGTTTAGCCGGGCTGGTCATTCTTCCAAGTGATGCCTTCCAGGTGTGACTTCTCCTTTATGCTTCTCCTTCTGCATAAAAATGTGTTGCTGTACCAGCATTTATAGGCAGCAGACCTGCCAGCATTTGTAACTTTGTTTATTTCAAGCCAGAAAAGTCTCAAACTTCAAACCTGACCCAGACGTTTTGACTTTGGTGTTCCTCATAATCCGAGTTGACTTCACCTTCAGCTTACCCCAACACTCTATTTATCAAGTGTGCTCATCAAACAAGTAGGCTACGTGCACAGCCCTGATGAAACAATTTTTTTATCTTTAGATTTGCAGCTATTTCGTCTAGGAACACGCATGCATGGCTCTTAATTCTCCATCATTCCAATTCAACATTTCAAAACCTGCCTGAAGTTCACACCCCATAAGTTCAAAAACATATAAAACTATTCCTGATTGTGCATCGCTTGTGGATGACAAATGAACATTTGTGCTCATACCGTTTTTGAGATATTAAACATAACATTTTGAATATATATCAGGTCACTCACCACTCCAACATTGTCAAAATCCAGTTCGTTTCTGCACAAAAAATAAACATTTGTGCTCTCTTAATTGTAACTTATTAACGTTTTTTCATTCAGAAGTCAAGTAATGTACACATCTGTCCAAATTGGTGTCATTTCTCTGTCCATCGTTTGTGCACGACAAATTAAGATTTGTGTTCATACCATTTTAGAGATACCAAACATCAGAGTTTATAAATATTTTTGAACATATGGGATGCCAACTTCATGCAGGGTGAGTGACATCATATTTTTAGAAAATGTTATGTTTACCATCTCATAAACGGTATGACACAAATGTTCATTTGTCGCACACAAACAATGCACAAAACGAATGAGATCAATTTGGTAACGATTTGTACATTATTGGGATGCTGAGTTAAAAAATGAAACCTTAACTTCAAAATTAAAAGAGCACAAATGTTCATTTGTTGCGCACAAGCGAACTTGATTGTCTTGGGATGATTTTGACAATGTTTGAGGTGCTGAGTGACGTCATGTGTTTGCAAAATGTTATGTTTAATATCTGAATGACGGTATGAGCACAAATAATAATTAGTTGTGCAGAAACAATCAGAAATAGTTCTATATGTTTTTGGAACATATGATGTGTCAACTTCACGCAGATATCATACCACACCTATAAACCCGAGACATTAACCCATACAAACAACGCCATAATTCCGTGTTGACATGGTCTTTCTGCAAGAAAGCAAAGACGCATTATCTTTTGCACCATGTGCTTTACTTTGTCTGGGTTTAACACAAGCAAAATAATCACTGAAAAAAAAAACCTCATGCACTGCCATCATGTGCACTCTAATGCAACAAAGTATCATCATCATGACGATAGGCTACGCTGTCCGACACGGTTAACAAATACATCTTTGAACTCTGCGATAGCGTGTCTGGATCGGCCCTGCAGAGACATACTAATTCTACAATGTATAACTGCCCCTTTGCATGCACTGGCCTACACAGACAAACTAAGCTAGGAAGGTTATTCATTCCAAGGACTGTTTCAGAAAGCAGGTTTATCAAAAAACCCAAGTTTTTAAACTTTCAGTTAACGGAAATCTGGGGTTTTTGGTTTCAAAAAACAAGATCAGATTAAGTCCAGGCCAATTACTATGACAATTTACGATCTGAAGATAACCTGCTTGGGAGCAGGTTTACTTGAACTTAAACCCTAATTAGTCATTGCAACACCTGTCAAACCTGCACAAACCAGACATGGCGTGCCCTTTTCTTCATGATCCTATCAACAATGAAGCTCAAATAATTCTTAGATCCTGAAGTTTTGCTGAGACATTGATTGTCGTTCCCTGACTGCTAAGGTCACCCCATAAAGGGTATGTGACATTATTGTGTCAAGTTCCATATCGCCACAATTACAGGAGAACGACACCCTGCCATACAAATCATAAAGCCCAGGTAACACCACACTTTTTAAACAAATATTATGCATACTCCAATTAACCCACCACCCCAAGCAGTCACATATAAAATAAAGACAAATTGTTTTATATCTCATTTTAAGTCTTCATCATTTCCTGAAAATAATAGTGTGCCAATATTGTTTTTTGATAATTTAACAATAGTTAGCAGTAAAGCAAGTAATCAATTCATCATGTTTCTTAAAGGATTTGCCATCGGTTTATCGGAACTGAGTAAAGTAAACTATTAGTGTTTTAAAAAACCTAATTTAAAATTTACTTTAAACTTGTTTACTCTGTAATTTCCATGTTACAGCCAATTGAAATTGCTGGCAAAGCTGCCAAACAGAAAGTGAGGTCATATCTCCTAAATGCAATGTCCAATCATCACCAAACTTGACATCCCTCATCTACACGCTATTTCAGTCAAGCATACCCAATTTGGTATAAATCTGTCCATAGGTGGTGCTATAGCAAAGAAATGGTCATAACCCCTAAACCAACTGTCCAATCAACTTACGTTTTGCATGCTGCATGTTCGTCAAGGCTTCTATTGGATATTTGTAAGTTCAAGGTGATTGCTAAAACAGAATGAACAATATCAGCCAATCAAATTACAGCAGCCATTATACTCACATAGCTATCACCTATCATCATGAAACTTTACAGGACTGTTAAGGATGTGTCAAAGAGCAATCTAAATGAAAATTGCTTGGCCAGATAGTTTCGCTATCATAAACCAAAACATGTTTTTGCCTATAAGTCATGAACTATTGGGGGTTTGCCTAATAAATGTGATTCTTATGACATTAACTTCCTATCAGTGCTTACAGCCACACAAAATGATCATATCAATTTCCCATGGTGACTTGGCCATGATGGACTGCTTGGATCTCGTTGATCGCCGCTTGCGGCTATATTAAGGGGTTCAATTTAGGGGACCATCCATGGTATGGCATGGACTGAATGAGGGCTGGGATATATACATCCGACCGGTCCGCTATTTCCCGCTGGACACTCCCCGTTTATGGTCAAAACAACATTGGTTACGAATAATAATGTGATCCTAATTGATCATCAGAAAAAAGGAGACTATAGTGCAAATTGCTTTTGGTCGCTAGGGTGTGCTATTTAGAGCAAATATGTGCCCTAAATGTGTGTAGGCCTTGGACAAATGTAACGTACCGGTATGCACATTCTCATGTCAAGTAGAAGTTTTATAAATCCCAAAGTGCGTGTGAAAATCGGCATTGTCTATCATGTCTATAATTTCCACAACAGTCCTGTTTCACAGTTGGATGACACACAAAATTCATTTGTACGTGATGATGTTAATTGTAAGAAGCACAATTACAGGTTCTTGCACACCTCATGGTACATTTGAGTAAACATGAGTACATTGCCCGTTCAGCAGTTGTAACAAGGCATTTAAAGTAAAGTCATCATTTACATCCCATCTTTCAAGAACACATAAAAATGAAACTGATGTAAACACTAGACTCACACACTCTGAGCCATCTGTGTCCTCTCAGATTGAGCCTAATGAAACAAACTGGAATGGATCAAAGTGAAAATCAGTCTCAGGTTACAGAAGGTAGTGATATTAGGTCTTTGTACATGGGAAATCTGTGCCTGTTTTACATGCAACTCAAGGCAAAGTATCTTGTTCCGTCATCAACTATTCAAATGATTGTTGAAGAGATTGATGGTTTGAATGACATGTCATCAGTACACAAAAGACAAGATTAAAGATACACAGAGTTAATATGAACTTGTCAGAGATTGATTCAGTTTTTCAGAGTCTTCAGGAAACTGATTTGCATGCTGCATGTAGCTCTCATCTCTCCACTGAGCATACCAGAAGGCAGTATTTTCAGAATAACTTTGCCTATGTGCACCCAGAAAATGTTTACCTGGGCACTAATGAACATATAGAAGAGACAGTTATGCAGAATACATACCCCTGTATGACACTTTAAGAGCTATTCTAAGAGATCCTGTTGTGTGGCAAGAGTGTGTTAAGTCTCTAAATCATCTAGTTTCTGATGGCATGTTAAATAATATTTGTGATGGCTCAGTCTTCAAATCCAAAGAGCAGTTTCTGCAAGCAGATGACATCATCTTAAAGCTGATCTTGTATCAGGATGCATGTGAAGTTGTCAACCCACTTGGGTCATCCAGGAAAAAACATAAACTTGTGGGAGTATACTTCACACTTGCTGACTCTGAGCCCTTCCATCGGTCCAGTATTGACAATATGCATTTAGTACTGTTGTACAAAGACAAACATTAAATCCTTTGGTCAGGACAGTGTTTTCTAGAATGATGGCATACTTGAGACGGCTTGAAGAACACAAACTTGTGCCCAATTCTGGTCAAGTGGTTCAAGCAACAATAATTTTTGTTGTAGGTGACTATTTGGGGTCACACTGCATTGGTGGCTACACACAGAATTTCAGCTCTTCCAAGTACTTCTGTAGGACTATGAGGTACAAAGAGACCAACTTGAGAATGTCAGTCAGAGCTTTCCTGTACGAACAGTTGATACCTACAATGAAGCAGTGCAGTTATTGCTGGAGAGTGATGTGGATTCACTCTCAAAGAGTCAAAGGAATATATTGTGACTCAGTCTTTAACTCTGAAATTTTTCCATGTATGTCAGCCAGGCCTTCCTCCATGCATAGGGCATGACTTATTTGAGGGAGTTGTAGCTTATGACTTAGCCATTTACCTGCGCTACTTTATGAAGGTCAAGCATTGGTTCACATACTCTCAGGTGAACAGACAAATCACACAATTTGCCTACAAGGACTCTGACTCCAGTTCATCTCCCTGTCAGGTGAGCGAAAAGGCCAGCACAATAGGTGGCCAAGCAGCTGAGAACTGGTGTCTCCTTTGACTCCTGCCTGTCATTATTGGTGACAAAGTTGATCCTCATGACCCAGTGTGGCAACTAGTGATCACTTTGAAAGAACTTGTAGAACTAGTGTGTGCACCCTCGATCACCACTGCCCAGGTCGCTTACCTCAACCTTGTTGTGGTTGAATATCTAGAGACAAGGAAAGCAGTGTTTCCTTCTGATCATCTAAAACCCAAGCACCACTATCTTCTCCATTATGCATCATCGATCCTCAAACTGGGCCCTCTAATACGGCTATGGACAATGTTTGAGAGTAAACACTCCTATTTCAAGCGGTGTATGAGGAGGATACAAAATTTTAAGAATATATTCCAGTCTGCTCTATTCCCTCTGCTCAAACTCTTTTTTTACACCAGTGCTGAGGTCAAAAAACTCAACTCCATATCACGCTCACTGTACAGTGATGCAATGCACAATGCAGTTGAAACATACATGTTTACAGAACCAGATTCTGTGTCCACTGAGGTGAACTTTAAGGGCACCCTTTATAAAAAGGGACCTTTTCTCTGCCTAAAACGTGAGTCTGATGAGTCAATCAAGTTTGGTCAGATTGAGCTTTACAAATAAACTGATTCAAATTCGACTTGAGCAGCATGCATCTCATGTCTTTGTTAGTAAGAGTTTCATACAAATATTTAACCTCACCGACCACATACACATTTATCCATCCCTTTTTCCATCTTACATATAACATTTTCCATTAAACTACATTATTTTAGAAACAGGATTAGGGTATGCTTGTGCTCAAATGTCAATCATATGCTTTTACATCTAATCAAACCACAACCCAATCTTGCAGGAAGGGTAACCTGGAGACTGGTCAGTTGTGTGGTGATTGATTACTCAAAGGTTTGAAAGTACCTTGAGATACTTGTCCACCTGACTTTGCAATACATGCAATACAATACATGCTATATTAAAATGGAGTCCTATCCACTGGCTACAAAAGTATGTCTGGCTACAAACCAAAATGTATCCCTGGCTACAAACCAAAATTGACTGTTACAAAGCAAATGGAACATGCTATTTAATAAATAGCCACCATAAAGAGTCCCCTTAGCTACAGAAAAGGTCTATGTTAGCCCCTTTTCCACTGTGGGCCAAACATAGTGCTTGAACTTAGTTCCAGGGTTCCTTGGCCATTTCCACTGTGCTGGGCTAGGCTTAAACAGGGCTTATCGAGGGAACGCAAGCCCAACTAAAAGCCCTCTCCAACGGCCAAGGCCAAAGCTGCAAGCCCTGGTGCTTACACGTCATAACGAACTTTTCAGCATTCTAATGGTTAAAAAAAAAAAAACCAAATCAACACCATTTTTTAATCCCCGCTTTGTAAACTACTTTCAACTTGTAACAACCGGATACAAAGTGAAATGGCAACTTGCAACATTAAAAGTCGCCAGTTTTGAACTGCGGAGGAAACAAAGACACTTTTAGACATATGGAGTGTGGCAGACGAACAAAATCAATTGGATGGGGTAGTCAGAAATGATGATGTTTACAAATTAATAGTAAGGGAGCTACAGAAAGCAGGGATATTAAACAGGTTAGGGAAAAGCTGAAAAAAACTAAAACAGCAGTATAGGGCTACGTTGGAAAATAAAAACAAAAGTGGGGCCGGGCGAATCACTTTTCCGTGGTTCGATGTGATGGACAGTGTCTTACGACACAGGCCAGCTACAAGCTGTGCTGGACTGTGGAATTCATCCTCGACGTTATTTCAAGAAGAGAAGCAGTTAGCTGTCAGCAGTGTCGAGGACATGCTGGTGGATGACATTTTGGGTAATACCAGCTTGTTTCCATGTTAGCAAGCATGTAAAGTTGTCTAAAAACTTGAAGTCCCTTGAAAATACATCATTTATCTATATTCCTCATGGCCGATGCGCAGCTTGATATTTCTTACAAGCTAAATGTTATGTCATACGCTTGGACGTTTATTTAGATTGGCTGGCTAATGTAGCTAGCTGGATTATAAAAGGCTAGTTACACTTGAAACCAGGTTGACAGTCTGTATGTACAGCAAAGAGAAAGATAAAAATTAATACAAGGTAGCTATAGCTATTACACAGCACAAATATTTTTTGTTTTCATTTTCAGACTCATCTGACAGTTCTATGGATTGGGACTTAAGTGAGGCAGAGCAGCCCAACTCTTCATCTGCTGCATCCCTTCTAGGTAGTTAGCATGCAGTGTTGGATGCTCCTTTGTATACTTTTCTTAGATGGTTCATGATTACATTTAACTATAGCTTTGACTTGTACTAAGTTAAGCTAGGTGTATGGACTGATATCGAAATAACTGGACACATGTTAGCGAGTCCAATCATTCCCTGAACTCAGGAGCGAATTCATGTGCTGCAAGAGCCTATAAGTTCTGTGCCGTTTGAAAGCAGAAGAATGCCAGTGTAGAAGAGATCATATTAGGTAGCTAGAATATATATAACTATTTAATGTTATGAATCTGTATCGTGGATTTTTAGTATGACCGGAAAGCCGTACCGATGAATCAGCATCCAGGACCCGATAACCGTATTATAGTTGCCTACAACCTACCTCACAACTGAAATCATGTACTTGAAAATGTAACTGAAGCTATTAATTTTCTTTTACCAGACCAAACACAGAGGTCGACCAAATGAGTCTTCAACTCAGATTCCCCAAAGAACTAGATCTGGTATCTAGATTTCTTGTCAACACTGTTGTTTTTAGATCAGGTCACTTGTTACACAAACAGCAAAAAGTATTTACATAGATTATTTCTTATAATGTAAATATTTTGTATATGCTTTTTATTGTTCTTGTGCAGGAAAGCGCAAGTGGTTAGCCGCATCAGCGTCCACTCAGGAGCTGATCAGGTACCTAGAGGATTCAGACAGCTTTTTGAACAAGTATGGCTGTTAGGGAGCAGGAGAACTTGGCGATTGTATCAGTTCTTTCTGACCTTGTGAAAGCATTAAGAGAAAAAATAGGTGTTAGTTATTATGAGAACAGTATGGACATTTCTATGTTTTATATTTTAAATCATTTCAATAATTCGGTACGTATTATTTGCTATTACTGGTCTTTACATTTGTCTGGCGCCCCCTTGCTGTACCGGCATTAAATGAGGGAGCTACCCTGAGTTCCTTTATTAGACAATATATTATCGTCTCCTTTATTTTCTACTTGTAATGTATGGGGTTCTCAAACATATATATTTAGCTCGCTATTAAGTTACTGGACTCTAACCCCTCCTGGTGTACTTTGCAGAAAGTAACAGTGCATGGACATTCAATCACAATAAAGATTTTTTTAAAATAAACCATGTACTTATTCAGACAAACATTCACACAACAGAAATTAATTAAATGATTCCCCTTATATATTTTAACACATAAACTTGTACCCTTTACCTTTAACACACTACAGAGTATAAACAAACAAAAATACACTTCCAGTGCAATATAGTTTGTAATACTGTTAAACAAACATTGGGCCCGTAACATATATTTCAAAACAATAAGCCGGTGTAACTGCACTGCCTGGGCCCCTTGCACAGCCTGTGACCCCCCATTTCCGTTTCCGTTGGCACTATGATATTTCACCCCCTTATTTGTTATAACGCTATGACATGTTCGTGCACTTTGACCCTTGTGTACGTATGTGCTTATTCAGGTAGTACCTTCATATTGTTTAAAAACTCCTAGCTAAGCAAGTTTTTATAACTCAGAAAGCTACATGTTTTAGCTTAGCTAAAGCTAGTTAACTAAGGCCTGCATGGTGACGCTATAGTTAAGTAAATTAGCAATGTAGCTAACGGTTAAGTGTTTTATGGTTCATTTATATAGTACACAATACCATATGTACATTTATATACATTATAATAGGCCTATTAATAATATTTCAATTCCATGCACATGAAATGTATATTTCATGTACATGTTGGATCAGAATCGTATTATTGTCATAAATTGATGTTATCAATAGCCCTTTTTTTTGGCCTAATTGCTGCTAGGCCATTGGTTACTTTAGTGAAAAAACTGGTATGCTTACAGTCATACTTAGCATTATATTTTCTTGATCACTATAACTGAGTTGAAAATTATGCATGATAGTAATAGCAATTCAACAAACTTTACACGATCTTAATTGTTTGGTTAGGTGTGTTATTTGTAGATCGACCTAGCTAGCTCATGTTAGCTAGCTGTAATTCACAACTGCAAGGTAGCCAGTTAACTACCGACCCATGCCTACGTCGGTAAATTTGATAGCTCATAAGCTACTTATGCAAGTAACATATGTGTATTTAAACGTACGCACGCGCATAATTGTCCAGGATCATGTGTGATCATGTGACAGTGTTGTAACAAATAAGGGGGTGAAACGTCATATTGCCGACGGAAATGAAAATGGGGGGGTCGCAGGCCGTGCAAGGGGCGCAGGCAGTGCAGTTACACTGGGGCTGCATTCCAACCCGAAATAAAATCCTCCCTTCACTTCTTCCCTCCAATCGAGTGAGCCCTCCAGTGACGTAGCAAGCGAGGGAGCCCTTCCTGAGCGAGGGAGAGCAACGGAGGGGAGGGGAATGACCCTCGCCGTTTCTTCCGCACTTCATCATTTGTCAACATGCCAACAGGAAGTTTGTGTTACCATGGCGCCTGTGCGCTGTACCTTTTTCAGTTCACACGGACTCTATATCACATGTTTATGGCAAGAAGAAGGCGTGCTCGTCTAATCACTGCAATAGTTGCCGAAGAGGTAAATATTATTTACATTTAATATATATATATATATAATATATAATATATATAAAAGTTAACCTTGTATTTGTGATGTGGATTTGGAATTACGGCTTAACATGATCCATTACAAATTTATCAGTCGTATACATGGCAAACATTTGTCTTTGAAGTAACATTAGGAAAAAACTATTAAAAGTAGTACGTAATAGTTGTTGCTGAAGTAATTAATTCATAAAACAGATTTAGTAGTTGATCGACATATTATTACAAAGTATGTACAGTATTTACTCTTGCTTTTTCATCAAACCAAGTGAAATCAGAAAATTCTGTAATAAAACTTTACATTTCCACTTATTTGTAACTTTTGGAGAATACCGTGCTTGTTGTATTGCAAGATTTGGTTAGCTCGAAGGGTCAGGTCCTGTCCCATAAAGCTGAAGTCCAATGCATTAATGACTGATGTGGATTTTTTGTACTTATACACTGACTTTTTTAACATGCTCGAACACTGTGGATGGGAGGGGGTGCTCAGGAATTGGATGGTTGGCATCTGCTAGAACACAGACTAGGCATAGACATATTATAATACAGGAGGGTGAAATTTCAGTAAATTGTGTACGTCTTGTAATAGCGTCGTTAGCATGCGTGCCTTACCAGCACGTTTTTGTGGGGGTACAGCAAACTACCAGTGTGCTTTCACCAGTGGCCAGAAATCAGTACTGTTATCCTGCTCTTTTGTCATGTTTAAGTCTAGTGAATACATTCTGATATTACTATTTATTAACATTTGTATTGCTATGTTCAGGAATCTCCTCTGACAAGATATACCATGATGACATGGGAGTCATGACCTCAAGAAGGAAACAATGAACACCCTCATGCACCATCTCAACCTTCAGAAGCACCATGACTGGGGTCACCATCTGGAGGTGCTGATACTGGTGTACTGGTTGGCACATGGGCCAACATACAGTGTTGTTTCCCGTGCTTTTGGAGTGCCTAAAACCACAATACACAGAGCAGTGCACAAAGTCTCAGGACAGCTGCTAAGCCTTTTGGGACAAAGCATCTCCTTTCCCACAGTAGGAGAGCTGGATGCTGTGGGACAAGGGTTTGAGCAGTTGGCTGGCCACTGTGGTTTCAGGCGGTGCATGGGGGCAATTGATGGCTGCCCCAAACACCCGGGATGCACAGGACTACTGCAACCGTAAGCTGTTTCATTCCATTCAGCTTCAGGCAGTGGCTGTGAAGGGGAGATTTTTGGACATTTTTGTGGGATTCCCAGGGTCAGTACATGACACACAGGTGTTTAAATGCAGCCTGATGTACCTGAATGCTGTTTACCCACCTCCAGGTAACTTCATTTTAGGTGATGGTCCCGTCTGGAGCTTCCCATCACCATACTCACCCCTTACCATGAAACGCTGCAGAACAGGACACAGGAAAGGTTCAACTGCCATCACTCCAAGGCTCGCTCCATCATGATAGAGCTTTTGGAATGATGAAAACAAGGTGGAGATGCTTATTCTTTAAGGCTCTGGAGGTGGATCATTTAATTGAGCCCACAGTGATCACCTGCTGTGCTGCACAATATGTGCCTCTCTGTTTGAGATACTGTGGAGGAAGACCCTCAAGCAGCCCAGGACACAGTGGAGCCTCAACCTGCGCCTGGCCCAGAACGGCATGAACTTGGTGGTGCAGCAAGGACAGACAACCTTGCTGCCTCACTCTCTGCGCCAACCACAATCCCTGGACACCTTCATGAACTCGACAACATGTAATTTCTGTCCCAAGAACTGCACTGCCCACTGTCAATCTTTGCTATGTACACACTACACTGTAAATACTTTACCTTAAAGATATTGCCAACATGGTATTTATGTAACTTTTTCATTTTGTTGTTAATAAAATCAAGGACACCAAAAACAATTGTTTTTTTAAACATATTTACTGAGCCACAAAACTTCACACAGAACAACAAAAAAAACTTAAACCAAACCACATCAACACCCTCCAAGGCCTTTTCACACCCTTGCCCCTCACCTTCATATTTCCCAGCCACCCATCCCCCCAGGCCTCTTCACCCCAACCGTGACAGCCAGACCCCCACCCCCAAGCAGCAAGAGACAACACCATACAAAACTATTGTGGCTGCTGCCTATCTGCTATCCTACTTGATGTTAATTACATCCTGGTTTTGTTGCCGATTATTTGGAACCTTTCCTCATCTCTCCTTGACTCCTTCTCCAAGAGAGCAACCAGCCTGTCGACTCTCTTTCTCTTGCGCGGGGTTGTAGTTCTGGGGCTGTCCTCAGTGCTGCTTGAGGGGTAGGGGTGGGCGCCTGCCTCTGATGCTGTGGGGAGGGGTGGGGTGCTGCTCCATAAAGGGGTAGGGTTGGGTGGCTGGCTCTCCCGTTGCAGTTGAGGTGGGGGGGTGAATGGCTCTGCCAGCTGGTGCAGAGGTAGGGGTGGGGGGGTGGCTGTCTCACTCCCTGCCTGCTGGACTGCTGATGGAGGAGTGGGGGGACGGCTGGCTGTGGCTGGCTCCACTGAGTCTGAGGGAGGGTTAGGGTGGTAGCTGCCTGGCACAGCTCACATGAAGGGGTCACTGGGGGAATCAGGACAGGGGGACAAATTGATGCCCTTGTCCCGATTGCTTCATGCATGGCAGAGAACCACCTCCATGAAGCGGCTGTGCCCTCCTCAGCGCCTGTCCCTGTTCGTGGGTTTCTCAACTTCTACAACAATAACAACACTTGTATTTATCTTGCATTTTCATAGTGTTCTCAAAGTACCTTCAAACCAAAAAGACAGCTGGAAGACATACTTTAAAAACGGCATTGCAATGCAAATCTTTACACATGTTATAAGTAATTGTAAAAATAAGGGGAAATAGGTAGTAGATAGTGCTACAAAGAAACATGATGAACTTTATTACTTTAACAACCTCAGTTACACACCACTACATTTTAGGAGCATACACACTGATGTACTATGCATGACACTGGGTTTTTAAGCCTCTTTAGATTATAGCAATATAAAGTTGTACGACTGACCATGGAAATCATCACGTGTACTCTAAACACTAAATGAATTCAGTGCAACAAGCGTAGTTGAAACAACACAGGTCTACAGATGTGCAACTACTAACAATTACGCCACTGGAAACCATGATAAAAAGTAATGTTCTGCAGACTGCATAAGGTCAATTAATTTCTACGAAACAAACCTGTTAAAGTGATCGGTCCTAATCATACCTTCTTGGCTGCCTGTCCCTCGGTCACTTTGCCTTCCAGCTTAAGTGCTTTGATGAGTGGTCTTAACAAGACAAAAGAACCAGTTTACCAGAACTTCACACATACATTCAAGCCAATACCTAGCATACAACACCTAGCACCCCATCCTGGAATGTCCTTTGATTACAAATGGCCCATTCAGAATTATTCTGTTGTCTTGAGAAAGATGTGAGACACAGGAAAAGCCATCAATTGTTTGTCTGGCTAAACTGCATTCATTAGCATGTTCCTCAGCCCTACACTATGAGGAATGTTGAAATGTGTTACATTAATTCAGAGCCACTGTATTTGACTGGATAACAATGCAGTGTCTGTTTACAGGACATAGTACTCATAATTGCATACATTACCTTTACCAAATTAATAAATATAACGTACAGCCTCTTAACATGGAGTAGATGTACATGATTTCATTAGCAAAATGTAAAGGTTTTTAAAATTCATACAACAAAAGTAAGGTTGGAGTAAGGTAAGCTAGTAAGTTACTCACGCCCATCCGTTTTTAGCACTGTTCTTTTTCCCAGAGAACAGGTGCTCGTTCTCGCCCCTGTAGCGAATTAATTCGCTCGTCTCAGCGTCAGACAAGCATCATGACGCTTGTGTGCTGCCTGGACTCCCAACACACAAGTCCCAGAAGCGACCCTTTCCATCCACAACAGCTTGGAGAATGATGGAGTGCCAGCCTTTTCTGTTATGGGAACCAGACTGGAACTGATGAGGTCTTTGTATGGGAATGTGAGACCCATCTATTGCCCCAACACAGTATGGAATTCCCCATCTATTCTCAAAGCAGATGGCCATGAAGCTGGGCAGCATCTGGGAGCTTAATCCATTGTGGCATCAAAATGTAACGTACAGCAGTGCAGAAATCTTGGGGGCATTGGCAAACTGATGATACACTAACCCCACAAAGGCCTCCAATAGGCCTGTACTCTGCTGTGCTGGCCAGTTTGGATGAGGCGGTCTCCACTCTCTTCTTGAGAGGAAAACACAGGCGGAAGTTTGTGTCTTGTTTCTCCATCAGCCCTCTGATGTTGACACAGATATAGGTGAAGGTCTCTCAGGACAGTCTGAAATCCTGCAACCACTGATCATCTGTGGTTTATACTACAGTTACAGGCAATCTCAGTCCACCAATCATCTGAGCGGGGGTAAGACCAGGTCAGAGGGCTCCTTAGCGATTTGGAAAATATCTGAAACACAGTTTGTTGATTACTGTCTTTACCATAGATTTACATTTACATTTTAATCATTAAGTGATTGCTTTCAATCATTTAAGAATAATTACAATGCCAAAAAGAGATAATTTGTTGATTATACCCTGTGTTAGTCGGCTGTTTACTCTTGTACTGAGAATGTATTATCCAACTACGGCTGTTCTTGACAATAGCTGGATAATTATTAATGTATTGTCCCTGTATTTTGAGTACTTGAAATATGTTAATTATAATGAATTACCTTGAATCGTGGGCAAGCAGCCCACCAAGCTAGCTCTATTGGCGGATAACAGGCTAGCAAGCTAGTTTCATCATTTTCCATTGGTCATGACACCTCGCCTGCTCACTATATGACAATACCAGTAACAGTGCTCTGATAACATAAGTTTTCGAGGTAGCCAACATTGGCAAGACCAGAATTGATACGTATCATGATCTTGTCCAGTGTCCTTTATTTTATATAATTTACAGTTACAAAGTGCAGCGAGGGGCTGCTGGCCTGCACTACTACTACAGGTGAGACCCGCTACAGTTCAGCGAGTGCTGACAATGACAGTCCATTTCTGATTTTATTGTTTGCACTATAGATTGTACTCGCTCTGCAGTGCTTTCCTTTGACATATTTTAAAAATATTTTTTTTAGGTATCTAGCAACTATTGGAGCCGCAGATTTGTCACCAATTTCGTGTTAAGAATCGTAGCTGTAGCAACAGCTTGTGACAGCTGATTCACAAAGCCAGTAGCTAACATTAAAAAAAAGTTATTATCCTGCGAATATCTTAGTTAATTACATCTAGGCAGTTTAAGTTTAAGGCTTGGGATGTAGTAGTTATTACGTTTATAAATAACGTTACAGGGGACTATTACATTGCATTATCACCATCCACCTTAGTATGATATATATGCACCGCACTTACCAGTTGTCTTTGCCGCCGATTATGCAGAAGGCTTTTAAGCCTCTGTTTTGAAGCAACCCATTGTCTTCTTTGAAGCATGTTTCTAGCCTCGTCATCTATCCTCCATTTTTCTTGTAAATGCTCCCAAAAGGTGATGGTGAGGAGCCCTATTGCTTCCAGCTGGTCCATTGCTTACGCAAAATAGACTCTCTTCTTGGTTGTCATGGTTACATGCAAAGCTACAACGACTGGGCTTAGTCCAGTGGAAATAGTACAAGAACTCAAGCCTAGTGCTAAGGTTCCGGGCTTGAGTTCCTGGGCTGCAGTTTCAGGGCTTGTGGCCCACAGTGGAAAAGGGGCTATTGTTCTGAAATGGTTTCTCTTGTCACAAACCAATATTACCAAACTCTATTGCAATATTATGTTGGAAAAAATATGATCTCTGAGAAATGGAGATCATAAATTGCACCAAAACTACAGTTTAATTTCATAGTATTCATATACACTGAAATAGTAGTGTTTAATTGGTAGAGCATCACAAGTTCCCAAACTCCCAAAATTCACAAGTAACGTTGTCAAGGTCAGATTTAACAGATCTGCAGCCACATGCCTCAACCCTGCATTATTGAGGTTCTTGCTCATTTGAATGTGTGCATTGGACACTGTAAGTATCCCAGTCTATCTTGCAAGAACTATACAGCAATGTAGACGAATCTCCCACACTGGCCCTTCCAACTTTTCTTCTAGCCTTCATCAATATGTCCAACTCCAAAATAAATACAATTTATACAATTGTATACCCTGAGCAACCGAGAAATACAAGCTGGCATAGTTTTGGAAATGTTTCCAAGCTGCTAGTTTTTATATTTCAAGGTTGCAGAACTGGGAACACTTACATACATCTCTGCTGCCTTACATATATTATTCCTTTGCCCTAAAACAGTTAAGTCATTTTTGTCATTACTTCTCAATGGTGTCCTCTCAGAGTAGGTCCTCTGTTCTCTCCTTTCTGGCTATGGAAGACAGTGGTACACAGTCACCAAGCTAGACTATAATGAAAAAGGGCATACAAATTACACATTTAAATACCAAAATTGAATCATACTCTCCTCAGAAATTCCATGTAAAATCCACTCTTCTGTGCGGATTTTACATGGAATGACCCACTGTTAACACCCGAATGGGGAACCTAGAAGTACCATTCTAATTATACTCAATTCATTGAGAAAAGAAAAAAAAAAAATGTTAACATCGAGCATTAAAATGTAAAGGTACATAGCCATAGCCTATCATATTGGGATAGAGGGAGGGGGCTTGGTCCTGTTACAGGAAAAAAAAAAATTTTTAAGGGAGATTAATAAAACGGATACAAAGCAATTTTACCTAAAGATTGGTTGTACAGATTGTTTACACTGGATTGCTCGGATGAAAAATAGTCCGTCACAGTTAAAAATGAGTACATAAACCGCAAATTTCTAGCTTTTCATCTTTTCTAGGAATAGAAATATGTATAATTATCGTTTGAAAATACTCTCTACTACCATTTATCCTCGTTAAGCAATTCATGTGTATAGATTTCTTCTGAAAAGCATAGGTTGGCAAGGCATGTTTTAAAAAACAAAACTACACATTATCTACTTCACTTGACTTGTGCAGGTTAACAGTGCAGTTAAACATGTTTTCGTGCATCATCAGTCACCTGTTCTTCATCGCTGTTTGCCAACACTTTTGGTTAATAGATTTGAGTTTGTCTTAAATATACATACAGTAATTTCCCATTGGTTTTAATCTTTTTTTCCAACATTTTCATTTCTAGGAGATTTACAGGTATTAGTTACCATTAGTCTTTTACATCTGTACGTTTCATTAAGTTGTGGGACCGCAGCACTTGATACGAACCTTCTGCTAGCTTAATTGGTATTGGCTATTGGTAGCAAAATTATATTGTTAGTCAATTTAAAACTATGCGACAGTTATTTTTAATCAAATCACTAATAAAAACTGGGATTCAAATTCATGGATTTGTTTTTGACATCACTTTCAGGGTCGGCAAAATTCCAGAGTTACACGACCTGGTTCCTCAGATAGCAATTTAATCCTTGCTATTAGAAAGCTTGAACGTTTAGGCCATAGATATTTCCTTAACTGATGCTACTATATAACGGTTAGGTCAGGCTAAGATATGGTGATAGATAGCTAGTAAGATTTGTGTAGTAGGATATATCGTTACCTTGAAGAGTGAATTTCTTTGCATCTCTCCAGATCACACGCTTCCCCTACTCTTATTTCTTATATGAGAGAAAGAAGAAAATGATTATTGACAGCATTTTATCATTAGTCAATATGTATATGTATTGCATCAAAAAGTATTTACCTTTATGTCTTAGCTAGTAAGATATCTATATTATAAAACCGTAGTCATATATTGCTAGATGGCTAACTAGGGCTGAGAGGTGCTGGTTGCTTTCGCATTCTTTGCACTGGACTTCTACTCTGCAGTTCTTAGCGACATGGTCTGTGGAGGCACAGCACCAGAAGCATATAAAGTGCTCTTTGCATGCGGTCCTGTAAGGACTTTCCACGAAAACCTCTACACTTTTCTAATGGGTGGGGCTTCTCATGAATAGGGGCTGTTTTTGTTGGGACTGACCGGCTGTGAATCTCGATTTGCCTTTCTCTGAAGAGCTGACTTGAGTTTTGTGGACTGAGATCGATGTTTGCCTTTGTCTCTTTGGCTTCTCTCTCTTCTCATGTGTTGCCTGAGAGGAAATCTTGAAGATAGGGTCTGTTCGTGTCTTGGCCTCTGTGCGAACAAAGTTAGCAAACACTGAGAATGGTGGGAAGGCTACATGATGTTCTAGCTTATACCTTGACCCAAAAGACATCCACTTTTCCTGAATGTTGTGTGGAAGCTTCTCTACAATAGGAATTACTCCCTTAGAGGTGTGTAAGTATGAGAGACCAGGTAAGCAGCCAACAAGCTTAGCAGCTTCTACCTCAGTGAGTAGATCTCCAAGGTCACGGAGCCTTTGTGGGTCTTTGCTACTCACTCTGGGAAAGTTTTGTAATTTCACAAAGAGAGCTTTTTCTATTGCTTCTGGTGAACCATTGGTTTCCTCAAGTCTCTGCCAGGTCATCATCAGTGCTGCTGATGGGCTTCTGATGTTTATTGCTCTTATCCTCCGTGCGTGTTCAGAAGACTCTTTGCCTACATGTTTGATCAGCAGATCCTGCTCTTCTGCAGCGGAGAGGTCCAAACCTGCAATGGCTCCTTTGAATGATGATTTCCAAGCCCAATAGTTCATTGGTTTGTCCTCGAACGATGTGAGCCCTGAAGTCACTAACTGGCTGCGAGCAAAGTACTTTGCAAGGTCGTATGTGATAGCGGATCGGAATGGATTGTCATGGTCGGGGGCTCTGCTTGGTGCATTGTGGAGATTGTGCGGAGGTTGTGACTCAGCATAATGTTGTAGCGCTTCTGCTCCATTATTGGTGTCCTGCAGCCTGGTGTGTAAAACCTGGAAGCCTGGTGACTCAGCCTGAACTGAGCTGATGACATGAGGGGCAAGGGATGGTGGCCACTCAAGCTTCTTCTACTTTCATTTAAAAACTGGAGATTACTATGAATGGTTGACTGAACTCTCACATAATCGGCAGTGCGCTGGTGGGTGTTCTCAGCAGGGACAGGAACTGAGACTCTGCTGGCTGCACTACGGCCTGGCTCCAACAGAGCTGCTTCTACTATCTGAGCCTCTGCTATAGCAGCGTCTTTTTCTTTCTCTTCCTGCAGAGCATCTAGAGTTGCTTGAAGACGAGCTTGTTCGACTTTAAGTTCTATTTCGCGTTTGCGTGTGCTGCCATAGCTTGAGCAGCTTCTGCTTTTGCTCATGCTTTAAAGACAGCTAGGCTAGCTGTCGAACTGCTGGATGACTTGGAAGCAAGTGAGCTAACAGAATGAACATCTCCAATATCAACTTTCTGTTCCGATGGTTCTCCTCATCTTTCATGACTGCGGACACTGAGTAGGAAGAAGAGATAAGCTGGTGTGATAGCCGTTTATTTGATAGCTTAAAACCACTTGGCTCTTGGTTTATGCAGCTCCAATAAAGCTCCTTTTCTGTTAGCCTGCTGTGATGCTGTCTTTTTACTGTACTGGCTTCGCTAAACGTCTGTGCTTAGCTATCCAGCAGCTGTAAAAATGTAACAACATTGTAACAACAGAAAACATACAATTACTAGATATACAGCTTAAATTTGTTATACAGTACTATCTTTGAGGAGGGATAAAATACAGAGATAACTGCTCTTAGCAAAGTATAAAATAATACTAACTGACATTGCAAGTAACAAACAAAGGAAAAGATAGGTGGAGGTACTGAAAAGCTTCTGCCATGCACTGCTCACAATAATAACATAGTTCTTCCTACTTCCTGTAGGTAGCTATAAGCGCAATAAACAAAACAACCACCAGATGGCTCTCATGTAAAAGTATAATAAAACATAAGAGAATACAATAAGTTCCAGAACAGCAATAATAGTAATAATACAATTTAAGAAATATTTATCTGAGCTGGTTTGGGTTCCATGTGTTCAGGCTGTAGTCGCGAATGGCGATTTCTTTGTAGAGTAATTTCTGTGGTAAACTCGTGTTCAACGGCTAGCGATTTAATCTCCTAACGTTCTAAACCAGAGGTTGGCAACCCACGGCTCTTTGGCCCCCCTGCTGTGCCTCCCACCAGCTTGGGGGAAAAAAAAGAAGTACAAAATAATTTTTTAAAATTAAATCAGCTATTTTATATGTATGTACTCTACGCTCTGAATGATTAAATTGAGTATTAATAAAACTAAAATTTTTAAAATAATATTTAGTTAGCAATTATAAATAGTTTGTCCACTAAAATATGCGTCACACCCTGCGTCCACCGCCAAAACCTCTCATCCTCCTGCACGCTCTTCCTGCTGGCGGCTTATCAACAAAAGCTCACAAGACTATAAATTGTGAATATTTGCAGCGAGCAATCACAGCAATGCAAACCGCATCTGGGGAAAGATTTGGTGAATTCAGAGAGAAAAAAAAACACACTAACCTTCCCTGTGACGCCGCTGGACATCAACCCATCACAGCTGAACATGTCATCGTTCACAGCAGTAAATCATGCCGATCTTGAAATTGAACTTGCCGACATAGCTGATAAAAACTTATGGATGGCCAAATTCAAAAGAATGACCACTGATCTGAAGGATGTAGCCCGAAAGCGGATTATCGTAGCTTAGGATAAAATGAAGTGAGATTGAGAGCCTCCCCAAAGCCGACAAACTTTTATTTGACACATGGAATGCCATTCCTGACACGTATGTGAAAATAAAGAAGTATGCTTTAGGAGTCCTGTCTGTAGCGGCCCACTTGGAATAACCACGCAAGATGCAGAGAGCTTCGACAGATGTTCTTTTAATTGTCTCCTCTCTTTTCACCACTGGCATTTTCACACATTCTGACACCGTGAAAACTATGAAAATAGACAAAAACACGAATGCCGTGGTGTCATGTTTCAGTAAATAATGTACAATTTCCTGTGTTTTAAACAAACGAACCATTTGTCTCCTCCTACCTCCTTCTGCTTCCAAGGGCGCTAAGCTTGAGCTCAACCTGCTAGCAGCCTGTCTTCCACACACACTTTGCGGTAACACTCTTTACACGAGATATACAAAGAACACAAAAACACGAAGCGAACCACGATAAAATAACTTTTCACAAGTTCTGACACAGCATACAAAAAGTAAATAGTTTGTTTGCATGTTTTACCAACTCTGGAGCAACGTGAGCATGTCGTTTTGCTGAGGCGGGAGCAGGAAGTCTGGCGGTGGCACAAAAAAAACAGGAAGTAGCAAATACGAGCGGCGCTCTTCAAAATAAAGGCACAAAAATAAAGTGGCAGAACTATATATCATAAACAAAATTAACTGCCATTTACACTCCCACCAAATTCTGCTACAATGAATGACAAATACACAACGAGCAAATGAATTGTGCAGAATTTCTTGACTCTAATAAATGGATTACCTCATATTGAACTATCAGAGGTATACAGGTGAATGTACAACATCATACTCGATAATGAAGTGTGCATATAACTGTTGTGGTTTGTTTGTTCTAATCAATTCTCAAGGAGAAGCACTCATTTTTGTATTGGTCTCTCAATAACTGAAGGTTTAGAGGGGGATCTTGTTTTCTTTGAGTCTTTAATGATGACAATATCATTGGTTCTGAGGTTGCGCTGAGGTAAGTGCCATTTCTGTCTTGTGGATATGTTGAACAAATACTCCTTTTTCCAGCGACCCCAGAATTGTCCAATGAGATACTGAACTCTCCTCCATGACTTTGTAGCGTATAAATCTTCCTTCACAAATACTCCAGGGGGAGGAAGAGCAACTTTAGATTTCATCAAAATGAGGTGATTCGGCGTTAAAGGTTCCAGTGCATGTGGATCATTGATTCCATCTACTCTTAATGGGCGACTGTTAACGATTGCCATGGCCTCGTATAACAGTGTTCTGAGAGAGGAGTCATCAAGTCGACCTGCGTACTGGGCGAAGGTGGCATTCAGCACATTTCTAACAGTTCTAATTTGCCTTTCCCAGACACCGCCTGCATGGCTGGCAGAGGGGGCGTTGAAGACAAATTCGCACTGCCTTTCAGACAGGAAGATTTCCAGTAGCTTGGTGTCGCATTGTGCTTCCTTGTGCAAGTGCTTCCTTAAGCTCGTTTCTGGCGCCAACAAAGTTAGAACCTTGGTGTAGTTGTCGAACCGCAGTGTAGTTGTCGGACAGCTCCTCTGAGGCTCATAAAGCATCTCAATGCATTGATGAATTATCGACAAATCTTTGAGCATTTCTATATGGACAGCTCTAGAGTACAGACATGTGAAAATCAGGCCATATCTTTTGTATTCTTTGCGGGCTTTCTTTACAATGAACAGGCCAAAACAGTCCATGTCGCTGTATGTAAAAGGTGCTGAGGCTTCAAGATGTTCTTTAGGGAGTTCGTCCGCTGGCTCTCTGTCGGCCGTCGAAGTTTCCTACAAAGCACACAGGTGTGTATCAGTTTAGCAACCAGCTTGCTCCCACCAATGACCCAGAAATCCATTTGTCCTAAGCTCCATTTGTGTCTGGCCTCGACCCTGATGGCTCGTCTTAGCGTGGTGATGGGACACAATCAGCTTGGTAATATGACTGTTTGGTAAGATGACTGGGTGCTTGACTTTGTGGCAGAGAGATGACTGTTTTAATCTCCCACCAACACGGAGAAGTCCTTCAGACCAGATGGGGTCAAGACTGAAGAGAGAGCTTGAGTTTGGAAGGTCTTTTCCGCTTTGAAGCATCTTTATCTCATGGTGGAAGGCTTGCTGCTGTGCGATTTTAATAACAGCCTCCGCAGCCTTCTCACGCTTCTCGACAGTCACATGCTCACTATGTTGTTTTTGTTTATACCTCAGTCTCTTGATTCTTGCAACCACCTTTACCAGTGTTGTCCATGAGGAAAACTGACTGAGACGCTTGAGAATGTCGTTGTAATTATTGGCTTCGGTTGCAAGCACTTGACTTCAGGATCACCCGACGAGTAATTCTGCTGGAGTGCTGGGCGTTAGATGTAATTCACGCTCCCAGGGAAACTTCGGTCCTCGCAGCCAGTTTGTTGAGTGAATGTCTGAAGCAGGTAGACCTCGGGATGCATGATCCGCCGGGTTCTCTGAGGTGTCTACATAATACCACTGACTAGGATCAGTATTATCTCTAATCAGTTGAATATGGTTTGCGACAAATATGTGGAACCTACGAGCATCATTGTTGATGTATCCAAGCACAACTTGCAAATCAGTTCAGAAAAATTCTTGATCAATTTTCATGTCATGTTCACCCTTTAACATGACACTTACTTTTGCAGAAACCACTGCTGCTGCAAATTCAAGTCTCGGGATACGTGTGACTTTTGAGGGTGCGATTCTTGCTTTTGCCATCATGATACAGCAATGAACTTCATCCTTGTCGTTTTTGTACCTGAGGTAAGAACATGTACCATATCCCATGCAGCTGGCATCTGAAAAATGGTGCAGCTCCACTCTGACAATGTTATGGAAGTCATGTGGGTGGTGACATCTCGGAATTGAGACCTCTTTCAACTTGAGAAGACCATTCATCCATTCCTTCCACCGTGGCTTAATATCTTCTGGGAGTGGGTCATCCCATCTGATGCCTCTGTGAAAAAGCTCTCGAAGGATACATTTTCCACTTAGGCTGAATGGAGCGATGAATCCAAGTGGATCATAGAGAGAGGCGATGACAGACAAACAACCACGACGGGTTGAAGGCTGATCCTTCAAGGTGACGTTATAGCTGAAAGTGTCGTCTTTAATTGACCATTGAATACCGAGAACACGTTCTGATGGGGTTGGATCAAATCCTAGAGGCTCGATGTTTGCTGCTCTTTTAGAGGTTTCTAAGTAAGAGAGTGCTGCTTCTCCATTTGAGTTGAATTTGTGAAGGCGTAGGCCTCCTCTTTTGCACAACTCTTGAGACTCAGTGATCAGTTTCTTAGTTTCCTCGACTGATGAGACGCTGCCTAAACTGTCATCAACATAAACATTTTTCTCCACGAATGTTGATGCCAGAGGATAGTTAGCTTTGTGTTGTCGTGCTAGATGTTTTAAACCAAATTAGCACATCCTAGAGACAAAGCGGCTCCAAAGAGATGAACAACCATCCTGTAGTCCTGTGGCTCCTTCTCCAGATCACCACCTTTCCACCAGAGGAATTTCAGATAATTTCTGGATTCAGGAGTGACAGAGAATTGATAAAACATTCTTTCTATGTTACAGATAATGGCTACAGTTTCCTTCCTGAATCTGCAAAGAACTCCTACCAGAGGATTGATAAGCTCAGGTCCGGTTAGCAGAGTGTCGTTTAGAGAAACACCACAGAATTTCTGGAACGGAATCACGGAACTGTCAAAAAGGACTCTCAACTTATCCGGTTTTCTGGGGTGATAGATGCCATGATGTGGTAGGTACCATTCTGTCTGTCTCTCAGATGTTGTAGGGGCAGGCTCTGCATCACCCTTGTTAATGGTTTCTTCTATGAATGTTTTGTATTGATCGTGGTATTGTTTGTTGTCCTTTCATTTTCTCTTGAGACATTGTAGGCGAACCATGGCTAACCTTTTGTTGTTTGGTAGGTTGGGCAGACTGTTGCCTTTGAAAGTGAGAGGCATCTCATAATGCCCGTCCTCCTTCTGTGTGATGTGGTTACTGAGGAACTGTATGAAATGAACATCTTCTTGGGACACATATTTATCTTCATACGTTCTCTCAATAAAGTCTGATTTCAATGCCTTTACAACATCTGTCGGCGATGGATCTGGCAGTTCTTTTACTGTGAGCCGATGCACAAAGCTCTGACTTCTTTGTCTGTCTAGGTGGGGGTTTGATGAGCCTATTATACTCCATCCTAGTTCTGATCTCTGTGCGAATGGTTGACTTTTGTCACCTAAGATGACTTCACGAGGAGCCAGTGCTGCTGGACATTCGTATCCTATTAAGAGCCCTACATCACAGTCTTGGAGGGGTGGCAACTTATCTGCCAAGTTTCTGAGATGAGGCCACAGTAATGCTGTTTCCTTCGTTGGAACATAAGACTTATCCACTGGGATAAAGTCACGGCTGTAGGCCTGCTGTAGTTGAATGCAGCTCTCAGAGTGGAGTCCTCGAACTTGTAAACCATGAACACTCTTACTTGATATGATTGTGTCAATAGCTGTCATAGTACTAAGTTTCAGTTTTACTGGTTGGACATTCACATTCAATTTATCAAGTACATCTTCTAAGCCAAACGTTGAATCACTTTGTGTGTCTAGTATTGTGTATGTGAGTATTTCTCTGTGTGGTTCTTGTACTGAAGACACAAAAACTGGGACAGTACTTGAGGTAGCAGAAGCACGCTGTGTTGATGTATGAGACATGACTTTGTGTGTTTCTTGGCTTGCATGTTTTTCTGTGGAAGTGGAGCTATTCGTTATCGCTTCCACAGGTCTTTGCTTCCTGTCTTCGTGCAAGCAGGTTGGGTGGCGTTGGTTGCATATGCTTCACGTGTGTCGTCTCTTACAATCCTTGGTCATATGGCCCTTTCTCAAGCATCCAAACCAGAGCTGATTTTCATGAATAAATGCTTTTTTATCTTCAACACTCTTAGCTGTGAAAGCGGGACACCTTGTGATGCCATGAGCTTCACTTTTACGGACAAAGCAGGGCGATTTTGGTTTACTGCTGTTTGTTTCTTGTTTCTCTTGAGCGAAACTCTTTGGTTTTGTGTTTGTGTCGAAGCCTTTGGCTCTCTTTGGGATTCTATCATCTACAGGTTTAAAATTTATCAACAGTGGAGAAGCAACAGGGTTACAGGCTATCCGTGCTTCTCTACTCAGGAACTCTGTGAAGCATGCAAAGTCTGGATAGCTGCCTGATGTGTCAAGTTCATCCACAACAATTCGACTCCACTTTCGAACGATCCATTCTGGCAGTTTTTTGGATTTCAGGAGCTGCTTGGCGAGGTTGGAATGATGTAGCGTCTGGGTTCGGTTTTCAGCTTTCTGTAGCAAGCAGAACTAGTTTTGTTGTTAATTTCTTCATTGTGGTTCTCAAAACCTTCAAAACTGGCATATGCTCTCACACGAGCTGCTGCTGTAGTGACCTCCTTTTCTGCTTGTAACTGCTGCAGTTTTTCTCTCTCTTGTTCCAACTGTTGTTGCATTTCCACCTCTCTTTGTTTCATTTCTGACAGCATTTTTGCCTCTTTAAGTTTCCATTCACTTTCTAACTTGTGAAGATGTGCTTGCTGTGTTTGAATTTCTTCCATGGCCTGTGATTGCTCCAACTTAGCAGCAAGCTCTGCCTTTGTATCTACTCTACTGCTGTGGGTACTGGTTGAGCCAGAGTGGATGCTCGATTTCTCTGACGACTCTGATGAGCTTGTAGTTTCAGTTTTGGTGTGGCCAAAGACAGACCCATATGTGACCTGACGCGAGCAAACCCTCCACATTTCGGCAACATCAATTTTACAGGAGAGCACAAAAACCGCGGGCAGGCAGTATTTTGTCAAAAATGAGATAATGGTGGAATCCGAATTCCTGAAGTGCTTAAGTATCATCTCCCTTTTTGTTGAAACTGAAAATAACTTGTAAGTATGAAAAATTTAATGAAATATCGAGGCAAGTTGGTCCTCCAAGAACTGACAAGGGAGAAAACGTCAGAAACTCAGCATTATATTGTACTATCAAACCGAGCGATCGCATAATATATGGTTTCGTCTTCAGATACAGTTATGCAGCTTATGATCTCCCAGTCACATTAGATCTGATGTCAATTCGCAATACTAAACAATTTTGATAAAAAAAAAGTAACTTAAATAATGCTTAATTTATGACTGAAACCATAAATTTCCAACAGTTTATAGCCTAATCGTTTGTTTACTTTTTTTGGAAAAGTTTGTTTGCATGTTGTTAGAATCATGAACTACGATAAGAGTGGCGGCAGCTCTCAAACATATTAATTAACTGAATCTCTCTGGTGCAAGAGACGGATCTCAGTGGGAAGAACTGGTGAGAGATTACTCTCTTGAGGTGGAGGAGGATAACATGCACCTTGTACTATCAGACTTGGAAGATGAGGACAGCAGTGATGAAGAAACCATTCCCAACTTGGATAAAAAGTACTGTATGTGAAAGAGATTACGATTCGGATTTTGAAGAACCAACAGATGATGATGATGATGATGCAACTTTCACTGTTGTCACTAATGAACATACAAAGCAGTTAGTTGTTACTGACTCTGACTGTGACCAACAACTTACAGAAATTCTCAGTTACACCTGCAGTTGCGGACGAAGGTGAAAAGAAAACTCAAAGCGCGGCCAGGAATCCTGTACAAGCAAACTGCCTCATGAACGCATCTATGAGCTACGCAACATGGTAAATGCGTTGTCACAGCTGGAAAAGGACATGTTCACGATAAAATAACTTTTCACAAGTTCTGACACAGCATACAAAAAGTAAATAGTTTGTTTGCATGTTTTTCCAACTCTGGAGCAACGTGAGCATGTCGTTTTGCTGAGGCGGGAGCAGGAAGTCTGGCGGTAGCAAAAAACAGGAAGTAGCAAATACGAGCGGCACTCTTCAAAATAAAGGCATAAAAATAAAGTGGCAGAACTATATATCATAAACAAAATTAACTGCCATTTACACTGTCCATCTTTGGATCCACATACTTATGTGAGCAGGTTTTCTCTAACATGAACTACATAAAGTCCAAACACCGGTCTCACCTTACTGATGACAGCCTGCAGTCCTGCATGAAGATCAAATTCACTTCTTATAGCCCCGATAAGGAGAAGCTCTGCAGTAACATTCAGAAACAGAAATCACACTAAAAAGGTGAGAACAGTGTCATTTTATATGTTATCATTTTTCTATATATTTTGTCTATTTTCGATGCTGAGCTAGTTTTATTTTATGCCCATGCAGGCTGAACGGTTGATCGTTGCCCGCGGCGTGATGAAAAACAGAAGGGGAAGACAGTGTACCTACAACGGCACACTGAAATGGACTAAAGTCATAATTACGTACAAGCTGTTTTCATGTTTATTCTTTTTATTTTAAAATTATCTGGCCACTGCTATATGTTTTATTTATTTCAAAGTGGGATATTTTTATATGATTAATTTTCTACAAGGAGAGGACTCAAGTAGCCCAGCAAAATTGTGTTTTATTTTAACGTAGGCCTGCACATACCAGTATTTTTTTTTCTTCTCTTCAAAGTGTCGGTAAACAAAGTTCTTCTATATAGCCTTCTTCTGTAACCATCTTATTTTGCCAATATTTTTGTACTAAAACTGTATGAAACTCCACATGCTGTGTGCTATCTTTATTTTAAGAGCCAGGCTCTGCTGATTCTTTATGAGCACTTATTTACTTAAGCAGCTCTTTTTCTCCTGTTGTTTGGTAGGACGGGCTAAAATGGCTCTTTTGATGTTGAAGGTTGCCAACCCCTGTTCTAAACGTTAGGTCATTCCTGCTTCATTACAAAGCAACGGACGCTGTCAGCTGTTCGGAACCCATTGTTGTGTCGGGGGGACAGATTTTCGCAGGGGGGATAAAATTCTGCATGACAGAACCAGTTCTTTTTCACAGTCTTCGGCTTTGTCAAACATCACTATTCTGTCCAAGCATTCTGGAATACAGCATGAATGCAAAGACAGACAGTAGTAAAGACAGACAGTATTCAAAACTAAATTGGTTTTTGCTGATAACCCTTAATGAGGCTTATTTTTCCCATGTCACGTGGAACCTTTTGGGATTTCCCTGGAGATGTCATTTTTGTTAAAAAAATCTTTTGAGACTGGTTTTTGTAACTACCTCTTCAGTTTAGGTTGTGGGAGAGCTAATTACAAAATCATCTGTATGGTGTTTGATGGAAATGAAGACCAACATACAGTATGAGTGGACTTGTGTGGCCCTGATTCAACCCCTAGACCTTTCCTTTGGCTACTGTAACTGATATTAGAGGTCTTGGTTGGTATTAGTACATTAGATTGCTGTTTGGGTTGCCAGACAAAGCTAACACTTCCCAGCCCAAAGCTCTACAGAATCTGTTGAAAACTAGTCGAAATTAATTGTTGTCCATAAATATAGCTTTACTGTTACTAACCCAAAGCTGTTCTTCTAATTTAAATGTTTTCAATTTGTACTTCTATTCAACAGTGTATTTAGAGAATTTCACATCCTAAGATGAATTTTGGGTGCAACACACAAAAGGTACTAGTAAAAGTCTGGACAACTACAATTGCATAATAAATACAAATATTATTAAATTGTATACCTCTATTCCACATTATGGTAATCAAATTAATTGCTTACTATCACATAATGATACTAAGATAAACTGGGGGTTAAACACAAATTATATTAGTAAATGGTTGTTAGGGACAGCTATTGATTCATTGTGGTTTTCCTGACAAAACAGAACATGATTCTTTTTATGTAATTCTATTAATACATATATCTTGTCTGTATCCTTTAAAATCATGGCATAGGTTCACTTAAGATCCCTATGGATAATTTGTGGGTTTCTGGCATTATCTATCAAGCATCATCCTGCAAGACCCATATCTAGATCTTAACAAAGCACAGCATTCATGTTAGCAATCATACACAATCCTAGTTATGAACTTCTACAGGATCCTGTGTCTTCATAAGATTTCACTGGGATCCTTAATCCCATCAGAATATTTGAGGGAGAATCCTACCTGTAGCCAGGATCTTGCTCAAGAACCTGTTTGTACTTATGATCCTTGGAGAATTTTTGATGATCCTACAGGATCCTGGGAATTTTTTTCTAGGGCTTGCATAAACTGCTTCAGTCCTATCTGGAAGATTTCATTCTTAAGTCAAGCACCATGTGCTTTAGTTTTCATCCCCTTTGTTTTACAATGCATATCTGAGGGAAGAAGATACCTTACCTGTGTACTATTGTAATACACACTTCAGAGAGATGCACTAAAACTAGACTGTGCATGGTTGTGCTGGCCAGAATCCATCTGCTCAATCTGTTATGCTGTATGCAAACCATCTCTTATGTTCACTTTTTTCTGAGGCCTTAACTGGCCTGAAAACCCCAAAATCTCATTTTGTATGTATTATGACCCAATTCATGGGCCATATCACCACCACAATTTAATAACCTACATCTCTAATAGCATAATTCTTTTATTAAATTTTGTCCCTGTGAGAGATATGTTCCCTTGATTTCTCTTTAATTTGTACAGTTGAAGTTAAAGAAAGTGTTTTAAACTTAAGTTTTTATATTTTTTGTAATGAAAAAGATATGCAACAATAATAAAAGTAACAGTACACAGCCAGGCTATACAAGTACCCATTATTGATATATCAAATGCCTCTGCACAAATGTCGAGTGGGATTTCAGAACACAGGCCAGAGTAAACAATGAAACTCTAATAAATTACTCAAGCAAAGGGTCCTATTTTGACTTCTTGCACTGAGTTTGTCCTATTGAAACCCATGCAGTAATGGACATCATATTCCTTTAAATTAAGTCTCCTGCTAAGTGTGAATAGGTTAAATTTCTTTCATACATTTTAGGTTTCACATCGGGATCCAGTTTAGTTGCCCCTCTTTGCACTTTCTCAAGAGTCTTGATATCTATATAGTAATGTGGTGCCCAGAACTGCAAAAAACTGACCAAATTCCCATGCAAGAAATTTGGAGCATTGCGAAGAAGAGTGGAGACCATCAGACCAAGAGAGAGCCTGGCAGTTTGTCTTTGGTCGGTAGTAAATGTGTACCTTTAACCAAAATTGCTGTGTTTTGCTCTGTTAAACTGCAAACAATGTGTGCTATCGTGTGTGATGTTTAGCATTGTGCTATGTTAAATCAAACTTACATTTTTAAATATTACAACTATTGATGTTGAAAACAAACAGATATCAGCCTGATGCTATTAGTGCTCGTTATTTATTATATATTGTTAGTGATACTTACATGACCAGAGCAGTGCTGTAACATGAAGTCATATGACTTCATTATATAAATATTTTTGTAAGCATGTTATGCCTAAAGCCAATTGGTATTAATGTCACAAAATGTGAAAAGATGATACAATACAAAAGACTGTCACTAATCACAAAAACTGAAAATGTTTTCTTCAGTACAGGAGGTTCTCGGGTTCTCGAGTTATATTGTTTCGTGGTTATGGCGCACTCCCATAAATTACTTAAAAAACCTAGTTTCGACCTAAGCAGTTTGGTTCGTAAATACGACCACAGAAATAAAAGTAAGGAATTGTTCTCTCTTTTTTTATTACTGTTTCATTTAATTACTGCATTTTAATTGTCCTTCATGTGTTGTGTGTAAAGTGTGAGTGACTTAAGGTGTTCATTTAGGTCTAATTTAGGTATAAATTTGAACACGTTGAAAATCGGCTTACAACCAGTCGTAGGAACGGAACTCGTTTGTAAGTCAAGGACCCCCTGTATATCAAATGAGTTCAATTTGAAATGTGTTCAGGAAATTGTTCTATTTTTTCTCATTGAAAAACTTTATGCTGCTTGTGCTAATATTTATTTTTATTTGTATAGCAATTTTTGTATATACTATTAATTTTGCCAATAATAATGATGACTAAGAACAGAAAAAATATAAGCAGATCATTTGTATTTTCAGATTCCTGAGGCAGGTATTGTGACAGAAGTAGCACAAGCAATTTGCAATCACCTGGTAGAAGACTACATGCCAGTCCCAAAAGAAGGAGACCTGGGGGGATGATTATTTAAGCATTCTGGTCTATGTAGTTCCTACACAAAAAGGTTTGCCTGTGGCAGAACATCTGCTTATACTTTGGGAAACGTAAGGAGTTTTAGAAGCTTTTATTTTCATAACTTGTTTCATACGTTAGCTTCCTACTTTTGAATTGTTACTTGCAGGTCAGAACCACTAAGTACATGCAGAGATGTTGGAATACAGGTTTATTTCAATACAGGTTTATTGTTCTTGAGGTTCCCTCACTACTTGGTCTGGTGCCTGGTTGCTCAGGAACCATTTCACAGCTCCTTGTTATCTGGATGTGTGTTGAAAACAAACAGATATCAGCCTGTTGCTATTTGTGCTCATTATTTATTGTATATTGTTAGTGATACTTATTTGACCAGAGCAGTGCTGAGGCTGGTCGTGTGCACCTAGTTGAGAGTTCAGAAAAGGAAAAACCAAATGCAGTCTTGACATTCAAAACCTGGCATTTTAAAGGGGCTGCCACAGGTGTGGTCCATCTCAATCAATCAGCTCTCAACTGCAGGAGATAAAACATACACACAGAAGCATAAATACAGCCATAAGGATCAGTGTAAAAGGAAATGCAGATGAAAAGATTAAGGGAGTTTTGTGGGCTTCAGGAGGATTGCAGAAAAGTCTGGAGTTTTGAATGACTGTAAAAAGTATCTGTTTGTGCACAAACAGAAGGCAATTGGTCTTGGCTCACAACTTTACAACTGAGATATTCTGTGCTAAACTACAAAAGCATGAGGCATTTTGTAATATTTTTGGATGCTTATGTTCTGTCTCAAAATTCTAAATGGCACAAGACTCTTTTTAAGTCTCAACTATGTGTGTACAGTGTATATTTTTTTCAGATATTCACACATTCATATTTGTTTTGGACTTGTGAAATGTAGGTAACAATGGCCCTCTAAGGGGCCAAAGTGAAAAGGGTAAAGGTAATTTCATGCAAAATGGCAGTGAAATACATAATATCAACACACTGTTGTACTCTGATACACATTACATAGGAAAGTAAACAAACATACACACATCAGACTCAGAAACCCAAGTACAATACATTTCTGGTTGATGTCAAATGCTGAGGTGAAAACCTTGATCCTTTTGTATTACATGAAAGACAAATATTCAGTACCTAAGTTTGCTTTGGGCTGCTTTTGTTGTGTATCGCAGAGGCCTAACGTTAACACCATGCTTGTTCAATGACTGATCAGAGATCGGTCTTGTACAGCTTTCGGTCTAGTAATAGCTTCGCAAATTAAGTTCATCAGTTTGAGCACTGATTTAACCATTGCCTCCTTGTGCCCCATTTTGTTCTTTCACAGATTAGCACAACTTCATTAGCTAGTGCATATGACAGCTAAGACACTTTCACCACCAGTTATATTTATTACCTAGTTCACATGTAACGTTAGTACTAGTTAAAAGGCTATGTTCTCTCTGTGTTCTTTTCCACAGTAAAATGCTTTATTTACATTTTAAAACAGAATTTTTGCCATTTAAATTTATGAGATTTGAAAAAGGGAACTAAATTTTTTAATAATGTTATGAACCTTTAGATATTTAAACATTTGAGTAGTAGAAACATGAAGCTTTAAAAGTTGTGTTTTAAGTTGCTTTTTTTTGTTGCACACAAGTATTAGATAATTCAGTGTTCAGACATTTACATTTCAATTCTTCCTTTATAAATTCATTAATATTGAATTTTAACTTCAATATGCTCTTAAACTCATATCTTTTTGGCACTGATTTTCCCCTTATTGTCCATGTAACACTTTCGCTAATCATTCTGCTAATCATTTTTTAGTTTTCTTTGTACCTGCATGGTTTTTCCAACATCATGGACTCTACAACTACCACTCCCATGGCAAGTGGCCCCTGATTGTATTAAGCTCCTTGAATAATTACCCAAAAGGGTGGCACCTCTTACTGTGTTTGGAGAAACATTCACATGCATTTGACAAACTAAGAAAACTATACAATAGTTTGCGAGAGCTGATTTGGTGAGTTATTCCAAAAAGATGATCAATGGCTACTGGTTCAAGAACTTACTAGGAAATAGTTTATTGATACACCCTGCTACTAATTTATAACCTACAGACTACCAACCATGTGCAGTAGACTATAACAACTGGCAGCCAATCACAGTCTCACACACCAGGTTCCTTGCAGGTTCTGGAGTCTCCACTGTTTAGGGTGTGTGCCAAGCTGTAGGCCACTTCCTGGGTACATTTCAAAGGGCTGCTTTTCCAAGTTGAAAAAAACAAGTAGACACAGGAATCAATAGATTCAAAGCTTCTTGGTCTACAGGATTGATGTAACTGACCTTTAAAGTGAGACTTGTTTTTAATCATACAGCATAAATTGTTTTACAGTGCCATTGGACATAGTGTCAGTGACATTAAAAGAAATGTAACAACAGAAAGTAAAAACACACCAGCATTAATATGGTTTAAAAAACTATCGCAAGATGATAAAAACTCAAAGAACAGTAGTAAAGAGAACTAGTAGTACAGTAGAACTACAATAAGTAATGTATACAGTATACACAAAGCATAGACACAAATATACAGTGGACAATATCATCAATATGATTCCGTCGTATGAGAATTAAATAGTGTCTTTGTGTTGACACAACTGATTTATCAATTAGCCACTTTCTTAGGTTTGCTTTGATGCTAGAAGCAGAAGGGCAGTCCCACAAACCCATTTCAATGTTCAATCATGAGAGGTGGTGAGGCAAGGTCATGAATGATCTTAAACAGGAGATATTTATAAGCAGGGCATGGGAAGCTGTTAATGACCCACAGCAGCCAAACTCGTTTTTTTGATTTGACTCCAGGAAACATTCAGGAAAGAGAGGCAGAGAGCGACAGCTTCAAGTAATCATAACGGGTAATACCTACAGGTATTGACTCTGATGGAGAAATTCTTACAGACAGTTTATGATACATTTAACAATGAACACAACAGCCAGTCAAATATTTTTCCCGTTGCTGCTGTATGGCTTTGTCTTGGCATGGACATGGATGACTGTACCAACTTAATTTTAATCAAAGCAAATAGAATGTAGGCCATTTATGTATGCTCTAAATAAAAGTGGTCCCAAAATTGATCATTGATGGACCTCAACAGAACAGCCAGTTAATGCCTATAATTTTCCACTGAATGTAGTGGATTATTTCCTTTTGGACAAATAATTTTCAATTTATTTTATTGTGTCAAGTGATGGGTTGTTTAGTTGACAGTTTGGATGGTAGCACAGTGTTGTTCATATGTTTAATGCTTATGTTAAATTCATGAAAAAACCCTTTCAGTGGTTTCAGTGGACTGATGTGCCCTGAAACCAAACTAAATTGAATGGACAGGAGAGGAGTGACCAGGTGGGCTACTTGCTGGTCAGCCAACACCCTTTCTGTCTCTGTGGAAATGACTGGGAGGATGCTGATTGGCCTGTAATTAGCCCCATCACCTGCTTCTCCAGCCGTGAAGCTTGGTGTTATGACAGCAGACTTCCAATCACCAGGGAACACTGCTACTTTGACTGACAGCTTAACCAGATGAGTAACACCGAATGGTAGAGCTCAGAGTCATTCACATCCATAGCCACTGAGTTCTAAATGTCAGGCAAGATGTTCATTTCCTCCTGCTCAGGTGTTTCGGTTCAGCAAGGCAAACACAGGAGAGGTATAGGCAAGAGCAGTGGTCATTTTACTTATGTGACCAAATGCTGATGTCAGATTTTCCAGTGAGTAATTTGGTAAATGACAAGAGAATTTCATCAACATTGCATTAAGGTTCCTGGTAATTTCAGTTCATATCCTTACTTTGCTTCCCCACATTTTTTGGAATTTTTGTGGCTTTTCCATTCGTTGACTCATTCCTGTATCTTGGTTGATAAGATTAATAAAAAGCCTTTAGCCTTCCTTACCTCATTCACCACCTACTTGCACAGATCTTTAAAGATCCTCAGGTCTGCACTGAGACTTGGTTAAGAGCAATTTTCAAGGCAAAGTCACCTTTCTTTATGAAGCACCACAGAAAGTCATTCAGCCAGGCTTTTTGTTGCTGCTCAGTTTTATTCATGAAATTTTCCACCATTAAACAGTATCAATGAAAAATGTACCCATGATCAATGTAGATCTGTAGAGGCTAAAATGTTATTCCAGTTCGTTTGCTTCAGTTCTGCTCAAATTTAGTCACATCTCTCTGTCAGTAACGCTGCCTGATCGTTCGTGTTTTTTTTTTTTTGTCATTTAGGTTTTGTGTTTGCCCCACTTTCTGTTTCATCACTTGTTACCTAATTACTGATTTGTTTCACCTGCTCCATTGTTCACCTATGTCGTGTTTGCTTGTTAGTCTGTGTATTTATACCCTACTCATTGCAAGTTTGTCTCAGCTTTGTTCTGTGCATGCTTCCACCCTGATTTTGTACCTTTACTGTGTCATTCTGGTTTTGACCTTTGCCTGCCTTTTTGACTTTGTTCTCTGGACTGTGTTTGGCTGCCTTAACTTCCGTTTAATTTTTACTCCTGGCTGCACCTGAGTCTGAGTTCTGACACTCTCTTTGGTGTTCTAATGGAGACCTACTTTTTGTTGTCTTTGTATATGAAAATATTTTTGGTCGAGTTGGCCATCTGGCAAGAAGGGCCATATTTTGAAATACTACCAGGTGTGTTGCTGAAAGCAAGATCAGTCTCCTTTCTGTCATGCACTACAACCCCGAACTTTTCTAGAAATTACCCACAGGAATTGGACATTACACTGACTTTAGCCTGCTAGCTCCCTAGTACAAAGCAGGGGTAATGTCCGGTTGATGACAGGTGTGAAACCGGAAGAATACAAGCATCCGAGGGTAGCTGCTTTGCACTCTTTTCTGCTTGTCTGTATATTGCTTTCCACTCTTTTGTTGATTTTATGGATGTGTCCAAGTGCATATAGTATTGATATCAATGCAAAAACAATCATCATTGTGGATGAGACAGTATGCTGTAAACAAAGTGCTGCGCTTTCCACAGCATACTTTTTTGTGTCATGTCCTGCCTCCCGCATGCTCTACCCAGGTGCCACCCTTCACCTAAACCAAAAGGATTATTTCCAGTAGGTGAGAATGTGTCTGACATGGAAAATGTCCAGTTGTGTGCTACATGTGCGAAAGGACAACTCCGGAAAATGTCCGGACGTGATTCTCTCAACGTTGTCCGGAGTTCAAATGTCAAAACGGCTTTAGAGTGTGATTCTGTTGATCCATTAATCATCTGGACAAGACACTAGGAGCCCTTGACCCTGACTCTTTGTCTGTCTTTCCTAAAAACAATGTGCCCTAACATAACAATAGCCCTCAGTTGATGTGTAAGATAACAGACAGATCTTATCAGTGTAAGCATTAAGGCATCAAATATTCCAGTGACCCCCCACCCTTGAGTAATCATTTTGGATTGAGACCTCTTAACCTCTTCATTGTTATCTATCTGTAAAACATTTTTGATAAATCTCTTGGATATTGATTTTCTGTAAATGTGACCTAATTTAATCGACCGTGGGAAGCCCTCAACTTCACAAATGTGCAAATATCAAGGTCAATCAAGGATTTTTATGTGTTTGTGTTTATTGACCCCATTTTTAATTGTTTTTAAATTTAAATTTGAACTATTGTTGATTAACATCATAGCAGGTCTTGCCAGATACAATTTACAAATTTGTTCAGGCTTTCTATTACAATCATATTTAACACTCACTGTCGTGTTATTATATGCACATACTAAAAATGGTCCATAATATTTTGCTGTTTGTATTATTAAAAAACCTTTAAAATGCTAATTTAACATACTGCAACACAGCAGGATTATAAAAATGTAAATATTCAATACAATAGGGTGAAAACAGAGTGGCATTATCTAGCTTTTAGTGCAAAACTTGAAGAAAGTAGGTACTTAAAAACAAAGGTGCTTAGTACAGATTACCATCAGTATGTGGATACATCAAATTTTGGCTGAATTATGTTTTTTATAATGCTGCATATAACCACTAGGCTGCTGAAAGATTACAGCAGATCCTAGTTTAGAGGGTTTCAGCAAAAAACATTTTCTTTACTGATGGGGATGACAGCCATGGCAGGTTACCATTGACAAAGGAGCACTGCTTTTCTTAAACAAGTTCCTTGCATAGACAGCATACGTCTTCACAAGCACAGACTATCTTTCCACAAAATCTCCCAGAGGCAGATGGTGTCAACTGTCAACCTGGATAGAATGTGTTTTTTCACAATGAAATTCTGGTGGCCCACTGTGGGACGCCTTTCTAAGAAATCTGGCAGGTCAAATTTGTGAGATGATTTCCGGCATCACTTTGTTAATCAGGGCATTATTTGTCGATAAATTCCTTTACTGCTACTGTTGAGTGTGCTAAATTTGTCTGCAGCTTCAAGCGCAAGCATGCTTGCCGTCCAAAATGACTTTCCTACCGTACCGAACGCTTGAAATCCAAAGAAAATAAAGGGGTACTGTTTTAGTCCTGTGTGATTACAGGTGATCTGACCGGTTGCACGATTACTACTGAGTGACTGTTCATGGTCCTCTATGATTTTTCTTCTTGAGTTCCTATGATTCTGTTTTACAGTACTCACCCCCTCTCTCTGCCCCCTCCCCGCATTTATCCTCCCGAGTCTCGAAGGACTGTGGAACGCTGCAGCATCACCGTCCGCCTCGCGTAGCTCTCTCTCTCTCTTGCTCACTGCAAACGTGAATGAACTGCTGTAATGGGGATCAGGAAGAGTTGGGGCGCGCGCATTTCCCCCATTACCGCCTTTGACAGAGAGAATGAAATATTTTATGAAATACCGCATAACCCTCATATTCCCTTAAAATGAATATTTTCACCATTAGTCGGGGGCTGCTGGCATCTCTGTATCGCTGTCACATTTCGGACTGTTCGGGTTCAGGATAACACCTGCTTACATTACAACGGATCAACAAATATCCACGATAAAAGGTAGGTTTCCACGTTACAGTCTGAATCCTCTTTTTGGTGGTTTTCGTGTGTATGTTATTTTATGTTTAATGTAATATAAGGCGTATAATCATTCATGTCCAACGTATGATATTACTGGAGAGGGAGGGAAGATTGATCTGTTATTCTACACATATTGTACGTGTGTGGTATTAAATATGTAGACTGTGCTGTCTGCAGTAGCCTTACCGCCGGCGATTTAGGGAAGCATACCGTAAATCTGTGTACTCGGTTTATGGTATGAAATTTTTCACGATGTATTGAAATTTTTGACTGTCATTTTGTTTAAATCTTTATTTATTCGTTCATGTGTCTTAGAACTAATTGCATTGTTTCGAAATACGTAAATCTAAAACATGGAATTTATTCTTAATTAGTATTTGTTTCGGTGTTTAGGTTGTAGGTTGGTGCGTTTAATTGATTGTAAGCTGTAATAGTGAACTGGAATGGAGGAGGTGCATAGGATAAATCGGCATAATTGCGGTTTTTGTTGGTTTCACACTTTCATGTATGATAGAATGGGGTGTTTTATGGGTTCTGACGTTTGTTTACATGATAACGCAAGCTTTGTGAAGTCAGTTTAGCAGATACAGTACAGTAGCGCTGTCTTGCGTAGTCTGCTCACGCACGGACCCCCAAAAAAGCGTCAGTCCAAGAACCAAGACGTCAGCATCCCCCCCTGTACATGACTGAAGAGTTTTTGTGTTTTATCAATAACAAATTTCATTGACACCGGTTTCACTATGTCTATCCTTAAGGGTCTCTCTTTAATTTCACGTTACATTATTAGCCCATCCTGTAACAAACTTTGCTCTAATTGGAGAAACCGGCAGAGAAATACATAATTACATTCGGAGTGAATTAACATAAGCATCTTTTCCCTTTTAGTATGTTTCTTAAGCTTACTGTAAGTAATAAAACAATCGAAAACCAACATCACACAACAGCCTACCAATATGAACTTGCAAGCGAGAAATTGATGCACATCAAACATACATATATGTATATATTATGTGTATACAGAATACACGTTTATACATATCAATTTCTCGCTTACAAGTTCATATTGGTAGGCTATTGTGTGATGTTGGTTTAGATTGGTTGGTTTGTTTTATCACTTACGATATACTTAAAAAGCATACTAAATAAAGGGAAAAGATACTTATGTTAATTCACTCCGAATATAAATATATACAGCATCCATTCCATAATAATCTTGTAAGAGTCAGGTTGTTTCTTTTTAATGTCCACATAAGCAAAAATTATAGATTGTAAAAATAAGGAAACCATGTCCATTTTCCTACCAGTCTCCTTTCTTGTCATATGCCTGTTTGGAAGTTTCCCACAATCACAAACGTGCAACAATCAAGTAATCCATGAGAAAAAGAAAAATATGAACAAAAAAGATTCCCAAAAAAGTTCAAATGAAAAAAAAAAGAAAAAACAAATCTGTATTGGCTCCAAATTATCTCCTTTCCAAGATCTTTGAGATAGCTGACATTTGAGGCCTGGTACAAACACCCTCAAACAAACACAATAGTCATTTTCCATTGTTGTCCCTCTCTACTACTGGCTTACTACAATAAATCAGCTTAGTTTATTGTTTCAAAAGTAATTCACAGGCCCTAATTTGTCTTTACTGTGGCTGGTCCTTTCCACTTGTGAGTTTGGTCATGAATCTGCCACCTGAATCTGACAAGGGATGCTGCCTAACCCACACTTTATCTCCCACTTGGAATAACAGATGTCTGCATCGCTGGTTGGCTCTGTGCCTGCTGGTCCTGAGCACGACTTATATTTTCCTGTACTGGTTGCAGTATTTTCTGTTGTTGCTCTACCACTGTGTAGGCGTTGTCATCTGGAGAGGGTGGACACATTAAGAGTCACTCTTAAGGTCTCTTTAGCTTTCTCCCAAGGGCTATTTCTGCTGGTGAGAATCTGGTGCTCTCCAGATAGGCACTGTTGATGGCAAAACTGAGTTCTCCCAACCACCAATCCCAATCTTCTTGCATGCATGAGTCTTGACGTATGAGCTAATCGTTGTCTGCGATTAATCCTCTCAGTCACATTTGCTCAGGGGTTGTAATTGTAGTGAGTTTCTGGACTACCCCCCACTGACTGCAGAGTTCCTTGAAAAGCATGCTTGTGTATTGTGGGTCCCTGTCTGACACAAAATATTTTTGAGTTCTCCAGTGAAGAAAAATCTCTTGTCTAAGGAGATTTTTTTTTGGTGTTTTGGAGTCACAGAGTGGAAAAGTCTCAACCCACTTTGAGCAGTAATCCACTATCACAAACAGATGCTGATTGCATCTCTTGCTAAGGGGAAATGGACCTATCAAGTCGATGCCATGCATCTCTTCAGGCTCGGTTACTGAAGTTGACTGGAGAAGCCCTGCTGTTTTTTTGCAATCAGGCCTGTGCTGTTGACAGATGAGACAACTCCTGATGTGTGCCCAAACATCGTTACTGACTTTTGGCCAGTAGGCTACATCCAGTATGTGAAGGAGGGTCTTTAACTTTCTGAGGTGGCCCCCTAATGGGCTGTCATGGAAATATTGTAAAAACTGAGTTTCTCTGGCACAAATTGTTGCAACTTATGCCCCACTGTCTTCCCTGCAGTCTGTCGGAACAAAATTCCACTTTCCAGTATGTAGGATATCCGGCTTGACTTGACTTTACCTCTTCTATTAGGACCTGTGCTTCAGCATCAACAGCTTGTGCTTCCGCCATTTCAGCTTAGTCTGCAGGAAATTTGCAGAGATGTGCGTTGGAGCCTTTTCCAACAGCAGCAGCAATCCCATCATGCAGCACTGGTGCACGTGATAAGGCATCTGGCACAATGTTCAGTTTCCCTTTCCGATATACTACAGTTGGCTTGGGATTGTTGAATGCCCACACCGAACCAGCATGGTCTGTAATCACCTCAAACTTTTGCCCTTCCCACATTGCCTGCCACTTCTCCACAGCCCATACCACTGCCAGGCACTCTTTTTCTGAGACAGAGTAGTTGGTTTCTGCTGGGTTTAGCCACCGTGAGTCGAAGGCTATGACATGTTCCTTCCTTGTATTGTGTTAATACAGCACCAAGGCTAATGTGGCTGGCAACTGTCTGGAATCTGAATTTAACGCTATAGTCTGGTTGTTGTAAAACCAGTGCTGCTTATTAGGCTGATTTTAAACCTTTGAAGGCATCCTGGCATTTGTTAGACCATATCCATGTAACACCCTTCTTCTTTAGGTTGTTGTGTGGAGAAGATATTTCAGGGAACCTGGGTAAGAATAGGTGGTAGCAGCTTGCCATGCCCAGGGAACGCTGCAAGTCTTTCACAGATGTTGGGGTGGGAAAGGCCTGGATTGCTTCCACCTTCTGGTTGTCAGCTATCACGCCTTCAGCTGACACCACATGACCAAGGAACTGTATTCGATGTTGCATCAATCTACCGTTTTTTAAGCTGAGTGTGAGGTTTGTTCTCTGCAGTCTGAGGAGGATGTCCACCTGGAGATGTTGTGCCTCTGACCTTGAATAGACAATGATGTTGTCAGTGTAGACAAAGCACTTGACACCTTTGAGATTTGCTAGAACTATCTCCCATCAATCTCTGAAAGGTAGCTGCAGCATTCTTCAAAGCAAAACTCATAACCCAAAATTCATAAAGTCCTGAAGGAGTTACAAATCCAGTCTTCTGCTGACTGGCAGGATCCATCTTCACTTGCCAGTACCCACTTTTCAGATCCAGTAGACTGAAAATCTTTTCCCCGTTCAAGTATCTCCTGCACGTTGGGCATAGGGCATGCCTCCAAAAAGGTTTTTTTTTATTATGAAGGTGCCATTATGAAGGTTTTCATCACCTACAATTCATCATGGAATGAATACAGGGGCTTGGTGCATCCTGCTGTATCTGTTTGTCTGTCTGCCAGGACAGATGTGTGTTCTGAGCAAGTTGACAGAGATTCTTGAGGTTTCTTCATCATCTGCCAGAGAGTGCCATGCATGAGTTTGTATGAATATACAGTGTCTAGTAATGCTTTGCACTTTAATCCATGCACTGTAACTGGGACTACAATCTTGGACATGCTTAGCTGGTTAGGTGTAGGAATCACAGTGCTCATATTTGCTCTCTGCTGGCTGGCCCTTGCTCCGTCAGTGCCAGAGGCCTCCTTGATGGGTGTCTGTTGACTTTTTCTTTACCCGTTACATTCACATGGTTCCAATATGTGGTCTGACCTGACCAATAATTCTCAATGAGGGTTGCAATACATACCAGCTCATCAACCGTGTGGACAGTTCCTCTAACACTGCTGGCCAGTCTGAGGTTACAGTTCCTGAGAATGAGATTAACAATCTCCTTTTCATTGTAGCCGGGGTTCCATCCCATGCACAATGCCCCGTATTGAAAGGCTTGGATCCTGTCATGCAGCCTTTTTCACCTTCAGCCTCAATCTTCAGAGAGAAATGATCTGTGAAATGCACTTCTGAATTGGGCCCAAGTTCCAATAACCATTCTGTCAACTCTCCACCAGTCTTTGGCTGTGTTTTTAAATACTGTGTTTAGAATGGCTAATGCTTCTTGCTGTGTGAGTGGGTTTAGAGCCAAAAACTCTTCACAACGTTCCAGATATGTCAAAATGTCAGTTTCATCACCCTGGCCTCCAAAACTGGGGAACTGCACTTTATCAGGTAACTTGTAGTTCAAAATGGCACGCTTTCCTTTAGAAATGGCTCCTGTGGTTGTCACAATATGGAAACCTGTGTCCCTGGGCATGTCCTGAGGAAAGAAAGATGGAGGTTCTCGATAGAGAGGAGTAGTTGCTTTCTTTTTTAGGTCTTTAAATTAGGAATCTAACTGTTTGTCTCTTCGTTTTAAGCAGTCAACCATCATCTGCTGGAGACATGTGGTCAATCTGAGAAGACATATAGTCAGTAGGAGCAGCCTGGGAGGGAGTTGAATCTATGATATCCTGTTCCGCATAGTCATCATCTATATACAGGTCCTCCAGAGTAGTGGCTAGATCCTGCATTGGATCTCGTCTAGTTACAAAGGGGCAGGCTAAAGGGAGATTTTCCTCAACATCTTGAACAGTGATTGTGAGTGTGGCGTCAGTTTCAGTGGGAGTATCTAGCAGAGTAGCCATGACAGCAAATTTTGTCCCTTTGTGGTCACCTAATTCTGTAAAAAACTTTGCCCTAATTGGACAAACCGACAGAGAAATATATATTTACATTCAGAGTAAATTAACATATCTTTTCCTTCTTATGTAGTATTTAAAAAAAACCCTAAGTAATAAAACAATCGAAAACCAACATAATACTAATATGAACTTACAAGCAAGAAATCGATTTGTATTGTCTTCACACACATCAAACATATATATACACACACACACACACACACAGACAGAGGAGAAAAGATGGTTACAGTCAGATTGTTCCTTCGTATTAGATGTTCACTGTGTCTGTTGACTGAGTATCTGTGAGCCCTTAGGTACACACATTTTGACCTGGTTCCAGATCAACAGTTTGGCTATGAATGGATGTTTTCAAAACAAAGGTCCATTGGGAGATATTTAAATCATAGAAGACTAGCTGTAAAAATCCCAGCACAACAATGTCCAGGAAGAGGATATTGCATGATGTGTTTTCCTGGTGATTGTTAACTTGCTGGAGACCGTCCCAGCGCTGGTGAAGATGTGGCTATGGGAATGTGTGTCCCTGTTATGGTAATTTGTTGTCTTTTTGTTTCTTCTCAGGAGATTAAAATCACTTGTCTGTGAACAGATATGTGAGAATGCTGACTTAGAATTATGAGGCAAACCAATTAAAATGGATCTGTGTAATATTTCATCCACAGGCGGCAATTAATGTGCAGATTACTAAATGGGGAGGATATTGTAACAGCTTAGAGTTCCCTTGAGGTCAGCAGAGAAGGTTTTTTGTCCAAAAACTGCTAATCACAAAAACAGCAAAATCATAGAATCAAAGAATTTTCCACTAAAACATGTGAAGGTGTTTTATGGTGTTTTAGGACATAATCCATAGGTTCAAGCATTTTTTCATCCAACTAACTGGTCACTCTGATCTTTTTATAGTCTGTCCTTCTTTATTGGAGCCCAGGAGATATCAAATTAATATTTTGTGCGGTGTCCCTGTTTTGATGAGCAGTTTTTAATGACCTCATTAACATTGCCTAACAGTTTCGGCGACCTCGATTTCTGCTGTGCCCAAATATTCATGCTATTGAAATAGAAGTGTAACAAAGCACTGGAGTACAGCCAGTTGTAAACCTCTTAACATTGGTCTGTCTGGCCTTCCTGGTCTTTCTGCAGCAAACACAGAGCTTTCTTTTTCATTGCCCCAGTCACAATGAACTCTCACCCGCTCAGCCAGGGGGCTGAACCCCCCATGAAGTAAAAGGCACCTTATAAGAAATAAAAATGGGAGGTTCCTGTTGTGCAGATTTAATTACTTCCCTGCATGTGGCTCTGGAGCAGTGAGCAAAGAACTTCAAAATATTGCCTTTCTCTCCATGACCATATATTGAAGCTTGATCACAAAGGAAGACTCTCTCTTGTGTGAATTGAGGTATTATATGACATTCTGTCATAGAGAGTGGAGGTCTTTCTGAAAGTTGCATGAATAGAGCCATTGCTAGTCAGTCACTAAGCAAGGCTTAGGCCACATATAATTGTTCCATTTTCTCTTGATCATCGGTTTTTTGTTTCCAATAATTTTTCAGGTTTGTGCTTCTTTATTATTATTATTGTTGTTGTTGTTATTATTATTATGTGCATTTCACTATTTTGTAAAATGCACATAAGTGTGCTTTGCTACTTCAGAACATTTGTACACCCAGACTAGAAGGGAATCCATCACTCTGTCCTTCAAAGCTCCCACCCAGGGGCACTGATAATGCACTGAAACATGATAATGATTCATAGGGCCCTAAGGTAACCAGAGGCCCCAAAAATGTTAATCTGTGTCATAAACAGGTTAAGGAAGGCCGTCTTTTTATGGAGGCCTTTTTTGGCAGCACCCTGCTCCCAAAAGTCTGATTACAATGTTACCCTCCCTCGAAGTCTGCACTGCGGCCATACTTAAATCACCTGCCGTGAAGTTAATTGCAACACAGCAGCTCTGTACAAAGAGAAAGGGAAACTAAGTGCGCAAATTATACAGTGTTGGAGGTTGGACTGACAGCAGTGAGACATTATGATGTCACATGTGAGACATCGTGATGTCACTCCGGAGATGGGGATTCAAGTCAGCAACTCAGGACTCAAACCGCACCTGCACAGACTTGAGACTCGACTCGGACTCATCAATAATGACTTATGAAAAATAAGAGTCTTGAAATGACTGCCTTAATGCCATCGTGAAAATGTTGACAGGGCTTTCCCGACCATAGAAAGGCTTAGGCGTAGCGCAGGGGTCGCCAACACGTTGCCCGCGGGAACCTGGTCGCCCGCAGGGACCACATGAGTCGCCCACAGGGCATGTTCTAAAAATAGCACTAGTCACCATGGAGCTCCATCTAAAAATTTTATTTAATTATGTTGCTGTTCTTTTTGAATCAATAACACTTGCATTGATGTAGATGTGAAAATGACACTATTGAATTTAAAATGTAAAAAACAAAAATGTTTTATGCATATATGAACTCATAGTCATAGTTCAATATCGCGCACAAGACACACGTTCGGCTCACTCTTTGCTGAGACCAGCTAGCGGGCGCAGCTACGATGGAGAGCTAAATGCGGTCTTTACCCACAAAAAAATGAAGAAAAAATGGCAGAAAAGCGAAAGAAAATGTACCATTTTTACAGTGATTGGGAGGAAGAGTTCTTTTTTACGACAGTGAAAGAAAAGTGTGTATGTCTCATTAGTGGGGCGACGGCAAAGCGACACAACGTGGAGAGACACTTCAGTACGTGTCACAAAAGCTTCCATGCTAACTACCCACCTGGCAGCGCACAACGGGCAGAAAAAGCCCATGAGTTAAAGGCAGCTTTGGGCAAACAGCAGTCTTTTTTTCACGAGGCCAGTGAACAGTCACAAAAAGCAACTGAAGCGTCATTTAGAGCTGCGGATTTTTTGATAAAGAAAAAGTATCGTGAAATTATTGTATAAAATTATTGTGAGGAATCATTTACACTAACATGTGATCAGACAGTCTTTCACATTTATTATTATTATTATTATTATTATTATTACTGATAATAACATAATTATTAAAGGTGAACCATGCAACTTTGTTATTCAGTAAGTTTGTATCAAAGAGGTAGCCCTTCGTATTACTCAGTATCCTTGAAGTAGCTCTCAGTCTCAAAAAGGTTGGCGACCCCTGGCGTAGCGCCTAGGCGTTTTTGCAGAGTGCCTTAAGCTAAATGAACGTAAAAAAAACATTTAGGCAACATCAGAATGAATATAAAAACAGTGAGAGTTCTATGCGGTGACAAAAAAATGGAGAGGTGGCTTGATCTCAAACGGAAAGGTAAGCCGGCAACAGGAATGAGCAATCAACAATCAGTGTTTGGACGAACGTTTGTGTGATTGGTGTGACAGATGCATAATTGATGAATAATTAAAGAGTGGATTGGATATTTCTCTGTACCGTCAACTCGGGATGGTAGTTACAGCCATAGGCAAGGTGCAAGCCATAGGTAAGGTAAGCCACAACAAAGGAAAAATGAAGTAAATAAACTTTTTCTTTTTATAGACTAATTCTTGTGGATGTTAACAATAGGGATAGCAGATAGAGAAAACGAGTGTAGCCTATTTTACAGCTAAATAAATTGCGAATCTAGCCAATTTACATAGATATTCATGTACCGAATTAAGTTTCATTAGCCAGTGAAACTAGTTAGTTGACATTACATAAAAATACCTTGACTGAATTAAGGCTAGTATCTGTTGTGGCTTATTAGCAAAATAAAGTTAAGCTGTGTTCACTCATGGTGTCTTTTTCTGATGAAAACCGTGGGTCAAAGCGTTTTTTCATATAAAAAAACACTGTTCCAAAATGCAGTTGAGAGTGTCCTTTGTTAGCGTAACTTATATTAACCTAGATTTAACATTAGGTAACAGGCCAGTTTTGCTAGCAGCTGAAATAAGTGGACAAGTGCAAGTGTTGCCAGCTTTCTTTCACAATATGGTAAGGATAATGGTTGAAAACAATGTGAAAAAAACTTGAAATAACTTAATATTTCCATTGAATAATTTCAAACCCCCCTACCACCACCACCCCCTGAACAGTACCTAAGCCCTCTGGAAACCTAGGGAAAACCTTGGATGATGAAAAATGATTACTAGGTCACAACCCGGCCCCCGTTGCCACAAATTCACCCTTTGCTCTCCCCTATTGTTTGTATTATTGACCCTGAGTCCACACCACCATACTCTACATAGTGTTATGCATAAAAGATGTCATATACTTCTGGTTCCTACTAGCAATTGTATTGAATTATTTAAATAGCCATACTATTATGCTGTACCATGCTGGAGACTTGAGACTTGACTCAGACTCGTAACCAAAGACTTGAGACTTGACTTGGACTCATCCTCAGAGACTTGAGACTTGACGCAGACTTGCATTTGATGACTTGTGAACATCTCTGTGTCACACAGCATATTGCTGTTGCATGTAAAATGGGCCAGTAGAATTTAGGCACATAGTGCACCTATGCTTTCAGCCCAGGCTTTCATATCAGACTGTGAGTTTGGTATTTGATGTCCCGAAGAGACAACAGCTCATGTGACCAAATCACAAATCCAGTTCAGCATCAGCGTACTCCACTTTTAACTTTTAACAGTGTTCCAATTCTCATGTTTTGGTTCTCATTTGTTTTTAGCAAATTCACAAAACATATATACTATATATGTATTATTAGTGTAGATGGTTAAGGAGAATAGTGTTGTATTTGTGGCCCCCCTCCTGGTCCCCTCTCAGGACTGCTGCCAGTGTGTGCTGATGGTCCAGGTGGCTGAACCCACTTGAGGAATGGAGGAATGGGCCCATCTCATTAAGATTAATACATGTGATTAGCCAGGTGTTCCAAATGCTGCTAATTATTAAAGAAGGATAAAGAAGACTCCTCAGGGTTATTTATATCTGCTCAGTAGTATGCTCGTGTGGGAGAGGGTAACTATTACTGTCGTTATGAATGTGATGAAGATGATGCTATTTGTAAAGTAGTAGTAGCAGTACTACAACAGGTAATGTTATTGTGTGTATCATCATAATTATTAATAACCCTTTTTTTGGACCTTTTATGCTGGGTGCCTTGTCCATGGATGGACATTTACTGAACCAATTCAAATTGGGAAGGTCCTGCTCTGTTTCCTGCCGTCATTTCCAAACTTGCTGAGTAATGAGCAGATCGTCTCTCTTTGACTTTTATTAAAATATATTTATTTATGGCCATGATATTAAAATGTTTAACTTGAAAATAACTGCATGTACATTACAACTAGTGCTGGGCCGGTCTTGCGGAGGTTCTGAAGGTGTGCTCAGTGAACTGTCTCGTGAAGCATCCAGTTGTGACTCTGGGAAGTGAATCTTTCAGACAGGAAGCTCAGTGCCTCAGTGGCTGAAACTAATTTTTCTCCCTTAGTGAACCTGATCTCTCTTGCTTGCTCCCTGTTATACCTTATTAATGGGCTCTCTAAGAGGCATATAGCTTGTTAGGAGATTTTCTGCCATCACCCCCTCCCCCCCCATCTGTCAGTCTCTCATCTCTTTCTGTCTTTTGCTCTCTCCATTAAATTCAAATCAAATTACCTTCATTTGCATGACCACATATCAGTCTAGTATTGCCAAAGCAATAATTTACAGAAACTGTAAATCAGCAATAATGCTGATGATTAACAATATAAACACACACATACACACATCTATCACATACATGCATATATATAACACACACGTTGATCTCTTTGCTTCTTCTACCAGGCCATAGAAGTCTTGCCCCAGAGGTAGAATGAAGCCACACTGCATCAGATATACAGCAAACACAGTTAATAATTCAGTCCTCTCTTGTTAACTTCTGGCCCTCTGGTTGCCAAGTCGACAGTGGTACAATAAAGAAATCACAATACTCTGGCTTGTGACAGATAGGCCCACCAGCGCATCCCTCACGGACATTCAACAACAGTGATTATACAGCCGTCTGGTTTAAGCAGACATTGCCACGGTATGGCTTTGCATCTGTGAGCACACAGGAAGCCATTATTAGAGACTGGATTCCAACTCGGGACATATCAGGAAGAAACTAAAATAGATCTACTACTTCAAAACAGAAATGTTACCAAGATCACAGCATACTAGGATTACTTCAAAATTTAGTGGTCTTAAAATAATCCCAAATGCAAGGACCAGGGGTGTTTGAAGGCATCTGTCTTTCTCTGTCTCCCTCCCTTTCTCTATTCCTCCTGGTAAGTGTCCACTGTCAGTCTTGAGTGAAAGCATACATATTTTTAGGTGTTTGACTGCAGCATGGCTATTCCTGGACTCATCCATTCTGGTGTCCATAGAAACAGATAAATAAATCTCTTAAGAGATGGCACAAAGTTATTGAGGAGAGAAGAATATTTTTGAGGTGAAAGCCCCTCCCCCATATAGTGAGCTGTCGCAGTTGGTCATGTGTGAACTGGGTGAGATCTCACACTCTTCCACTAAGGGTGCATGCCTGTGTCAGCCCACTGAACAGCCTGTCTGCTCCATGACATGCTGCATTTGCTCTTTTATCCCTCTGTGAATCCTCCTCACTCTTCAGCCACCAGCAGACACAGTGCCTGATCCATCTCTCCATGTCAGAGCCCATCTTTCCCTGTTAGTTGACTGTTTGAGGATGACAGGAGAGAAAGTATTCCGTTAAGAGGTGGTCTTCTAAATTCTGCAGTGTGGACAGTTTTGGTTGGGTCACAGTGAGACAGTTCCGACAGTTTTGGCTGGGTTGTAACAGAGCTAATGTCTGTTACCATCTCGAACAGGCAAGAACCATTCCACAAACACACGCAAACATACATATCAGACTGTGACTTTTATTGCTGCCAACAGTAACATCTCCATGAACTCCACCTCTGCATACACGAACACAGCATCCATGAACAAATCTACAACACACAAGGCATGGGCTCTTTTAGGCAACGGTGTATTCAGGGTGGCCAGCTGAGTGTTAGCTAACCTACAGAGCCTATTGTCTTTTAATATCTGTTGTTATTGGAATGTGTTGTGCTGTGTATATAATGTATGTGTTCAGTGCAGTAGCATACTCACCTAGCTGTCTGTCTTGCAATGGCAGGAAATATCCAAAAGACCTGAGAGCTAGAGGCTGCTGGGTAATGTAGTCTTTGTTCGTGCCAGATAAGCTGACATACCAAAAGGGGTGTTGTGTTGGAGGGGGGTTTCTTGCTGTATTACTTTTGTGTGTTGATAATACATTTATATAAATATGTAATACTGATTTTATTATTGAAAAGTCTGTATATATATGTGATGTATATGCTAAGTGCCTCATATTGTCTATTCATACCTTTGTAAACTTGTTTAAGTTGTGATTGTGTTTTGGTTTAGTCTAATGGGCAGAGTCTAATTTCTTGGCTTGGTTAGCTCAGTTTGAGAGAGACTGAAAGACTGGTTGGGCAAGGACCTTGTATGTTTCCTGTAATCCTGGTTTTAGGTAAAGTCTATAAGGGCCAAATTTATTAAGCAATAGTCGCAGCACAAAAATGTTTGCTATAGCGACACTTTTACAGTTGCAGTTCTTGTTCTAATTACACAATCAAAAAATTGAACACCCTCATGTTGCAATTTTTGCAGTAGGAGACGCCCATTAAAAGGCCATATATGGCATGCTTACACACAAGGCGCTCCGAGATGGATATAGAGCAACCAGGTGCAAGTTGAGAGGGAACCACAAGAAAAATAAGACTTATATTAACTGATCAGATAATAGATATAACGGCTAGCATGGCACACCATAATGCCATATTACAGTATATAAATGAAACACCAACTGAGAGGTGTACGTTATGGAATGACATCATGTTCAAAATGAATTTACTAAGTATAGCGTAATGAAAAGAACCATATAGGAAGTAAAGAAAATATTGCCGATGTTAGGCGGCATACAGAAAGGTTTCCTACAACATAAAAGGGCGAAAACACACCTGGTGGTCTAACAACAGAACAGCAGACAGAATATTAACACTGATTGGAATAAGGTTATTACAGCACGGCTAATACATTCCGCTTGTTCCATCCTCTCACTTTCTGTAGATAGAGCTTGTCACACCCCAACTCTGGGTGTGGGTAGTGTTAGCTGTAAGGCAACTGTCCAGATAACCAAGAATGGCGAAATAGCAGATACACCTCGGTGAAGGTATTTACAGTGGAGTGACAGACAACAAAACAAAAAAAAAAGGCAATTCAACTATATAAAAATATATACAGTGGCTTGACATCCACAAACCATTTATGCTGCCTCTGCAAACTGTACGAGCTGCAATTACCAACTCATTCACCAACAACTCCCCAAAGCTTGGCTAGCCCTCTCTTTAAAGGCTTAGCCTCTCCCCCCAGCATGGACCATAACATGAATGGGATTATTTCACAGTCATTTTCCCTTTCCATTTAGACACTAAACACAATTCATGGACACAGTTTACACCAATGGGCATTTAAAACCATCGCTTTCCAATAGTTTGTTCCAGCAGGGAGCACTGCGCATGCGCCAGCTCACTCAGGCAGGATGAAGGCCCTGTTTAGCATGACTGCCAGACATGCTGCCGGAGAAGCTGCTGCTACTGATAAGTACACTGTTTTACCAGTAATAAAAGTTACTTTATCAACACTGTGGTTTGAGTGTCTTTATTATGTTAAAACCCTGTAACACCTTTCTTAATGTCCGAGTGTGCAACCTTGGCACGAATGAAAGACACACACGTAATTGAAAGGAAATGTAGCTTTTGGCTGCTAGCTAACACTCAAGCACAACCATGGCCTTAGGGTTGGAAAACACACCACCAGTTGCAAGTAACTCTAACCAGTATATACCTATGTGTGTGTGCATGTATAAAGGGGTGTGAGTCAGTTTTCTGTAGTGTATGGTCCTAGGGCTAAGTATGGAAGGTCGAGTGATGCTACTTGACAGGGCACACTCTCACAGAGCTTCTCCTGAAAATAACGCTGCTGTGACGTGAACCACTGTACCTTGCTACAACATTTGTGATTATTTGTTTTGCATCACAACCTGACATTCATGGGATATTTCTGTTTTCTATTTATGAAAACTTGTTCATTGTATGATGGACCCACTGTAAGCCATTCAACTGTACTGAAAAGACACGGACACGAGGACATGTAGTTAACAGTTAACAGTATCACCACAGCTGAAACAGCATTTCCTTTGGGTGCATGGCTCAAGTTCCCCTAGTAGTGCGATTATGCCGTGACTGTGTAACCTGTGCAATATCAGGTCAGTATTCACTGTTAGGTTAGCTGAAAGCGGGTAACTCTCGGATGGCGCTGAATTTACCGCCTGGTTTTAGAAGTTGTTAAAATTCCCATGCAAAGACGGGAGTTGCAGCTATTGCAAGGTTTAGTAAATTAGTAAAATACTTAATTGGCCTCATTTGCAAAATCTCCACCCTGTTTTAGCACCTTCACCCCAGCTGTACATATTCATAAACAGATTTTACTATGTATGAAAAGGAAAGTCGCAAAGTGCGAGGTCACTACAAATCCAATTTTAATAGCGATGTTCACCCATTGCGGCTGTTAATTTGTGCATAAATACAGAGGCTTTTTAGTGGCTACTTTTATGCCCAAAAAGCAGTCACAATTCTTTAGTAAATCTGGCCCTAAGTGCTGTAATTGAATGCACTGTTAGCCAGCCTGAGTTTATTTGGTTGTATTAGAACAGCCTTTCTCAAAGCTTTTTGTCCTGGGGCCCAGTCATGTCCGACTTTGGAGTTACAAGGCCCATACGCGCCCCTCCCCCCCCCCCCCCCCCCACACACACACACCCCTTTGCAGTTAGGATAGATATTATTATTGTTGTTGTTGTTTTGTTGTTATTGTCATTATTATTAGAGGCCTATGTGCCCATAGAAACCCTATTAACAACAATTATATCAAGAAACCTACAACAGAAGTGCTTTGGCTGAACATAAAATCATTGCCAAAAATAACAATGCCAAATAACCTATGAACTGATTTTTATGAACATTACCAACACACATCAGAGAGGGACAGATTTATTTTTAGTTTGATTAGCCAATTCAACCCTTTTCCTTTTAAAAAAATCCTCCAATTTGTCTTTGAGATATGCATGTTTTGTCTATAAATGCTGGCGCAATTTTAATGGGTTCATAGCCTCGTTGCTTAGCATGGTTTAGCAAATAACACAGACTGGCTTTGGGGTGAAGCTATCACATGACATGAAACAAATGTATATGATGAGTTGTAATTACAAGTAAATGGACAATGTTCTTTTGTCTCTGGTTCTCCATTTAAATTAGCATTGTTAGATGCTGGTTGTTTATTAAAAAGGAATCTAGACTTACTTGCTTGGGACATGACATCACTAAAGGACAGCTCAAGTAGCGTGCGATTGAGTGACTTCTGAAATGACTGAGAGAACAAAAGGTGCAGGTTCTCACAGATGGGAATGCTTACCCTTCTAGAATCTTGAATAAAATGTTACTATTTTTGAAGCAAGAAGTTCAGTCAAGGTGGCGGGGACCTGGCGAGTGACAGAAGCACCAAGCATAATTTGACTGGCGCAGTGGCAGGTTCTGCAGACTGCCAGGTTCCTCGCCCCATAGTTTGAGAAACATCTTTTGATTTTCCTTTGTTTTTTCTTTTTCTCCCTTTTTTCATATTTGCATTTTTTTGTATTTTGGTGACACACTTCGGGAAATAAAAATCATCTTTTGGCATCTCAACCTCCTGATGTTCACTCAGTTTTTACAGCACCACTTGGCAGCGTCACAACATGGGTTACAGTGAGACAGTGTGGGCCTTAAGGCACAGTGTTGGCTGGATCACAGTGAGACAGTGCAGACAGTGTTGGCTGGGTCACAGTGAGACAGTGCAGACAGTGTTGGCTGGGTCACAGTGAGACAATGCAGGCAGTGTTGGCTGGATCACAGTGAGACAGTGCAGACAGTGTTGGCTCGGTCACAGTGAGACAATGCAGGCAGTGTTGGCTAGATCACAGTGAGACAGTGCAGACAGTGTTGGCTGGGTCACAGTGAGACAGTGCAGACAGTGTTGGCTGGGTCACAGTGCAGACAGTGTTGGCTGGGTCACAGTGAGACAGTGCAGACAGTGTTGGCTGGGTCACAGTGAAACAGTGCAGACAGCTTTGGCTGGCTTACAGTGAGACAGTGCAGGCCCTAAAGCACAGTGTTGTCTGGGTCTCAATGAGACAGTGCAGACAATTTTGATTATAATGGGTTATAGTGATGCAGTGCACTCCCTAAGGCACAGTGTTGGCTGGGTCACAGTGAGACAGGGCTAATTAACTGGTACAGTCAGCCTTCCGTATCCATGGGTTCTGCATCCACGGATTCAACCAACCACGGATCAAAAATATTCAGAAAAAATAAATTCCAGAAAGCTGGAATGGTTGCATCGGTACTGAACATATACAGTCTTTTTTTTCTTGTCATTATTCCCTAAGCAACACAGTATAACAACTAATAGCATTGTATTAGGTATTATAAGTAAACTAGAGATTATTTAAAGTATATTGGAGGATGTTTGTAGGTTATATGCAACTACTATGCCATTTTATATAAGGGACTTGAGCATCCGCAGATTTATCTGTGGTATCTGTGGGGGGTCTTGGAACCAACCCCCCGCGGATACCGAGGGACGACTGTACACAGCAGTTAATGAGCCTGTATTCTGTGGATCATAATTATTTTTCATACCTTCAAAATGAGAACAAACCCAAAACTGAATATTTGTACCATTTAATGGAATCCATGCTTTTCTGGCAAAAACCCGAAGCAATACAAGATAAAGAGGACGCACAACCAAATGTGGGTAGGCTGCAGACTAACGGAAATATACAAAATAAAGAAGGAATTCGCTCACTGAATTTTCCACTTTGTGTGTTTTTAGTTGACAACCAACGTTTTGGCTCATATGCCTTTGTCGGGGTTTTTTTAACCAGAGGGCAGAGCTTTTTACAGAACTCAAATTAAGAACAGACAATATTAATGACCACCTGTAATTAAATACCAACTGCTTATGAGCAAACCTAATCCTGAGGATGGCATACATGCTGAAATATTGGTCAACCATGAAAAAAATGTGGTTTACTACCTTTTAAAACTCCTCACATTTTGTGTTGGTGCAGCTTTGAATAAAGGAGTGATTTAAGTCTTCCATTATTACTCTTCCTTCTGACATGTTAGTTTAATGTTATCATAGAACATTCTGTTAATACTGCTATCTGAGGCTGCTAGCCTGTACTCCTATAGTTATACCCTGCTCTTCCCCCTCAAATACGAGGGTAAGTCAAAAAGTAGTGCTACAAAATCAAAGAAACCTTTATTAAACAAAAATATCAAAACGAGAAGCTGTTGTTTCTCGACATATCTAGTTCTGTACACTTCTGAGGGTGGTGTTTCCATCTGTCCAACCCTCCCCTGAAGAATTCTGCACTCTTGAATTTACACCATGCCAAAACGGCAAATCTTGTTCGTTTTAAATGTTCTTTGAGTTTTGGGAACAAAAAGAAGTCTGAAGGGGCAGGATCAGGGCTGTAGGGTGCAGGGGTAAGGTTTCCCAAAGAAATTCTCATAGGACATCCTTTGCTACCCTCAAAGGATGAGCAAGTGCATTGTCGTGATGGAAAAAAAAATCCTAGGCGCAACTTTCCTGGCCTTTTTTTGCTCAAAAATTTGATGGTAGCTCAGACCTCAAAATAGTTTTTTTCCATGGCAAAAAAGGAACCTTTTTTTGAAGGGACCCTAATGAGACTAAGACAAGTGTAATATTGTGAGAACTTGTCTGCAGCCATCCACTGATCTCAGAGACATGTTTAAACACATTCTGTTTGGAATAAACTGTGCATGTATGAACTGGAACCCTAGTAGCAATACTTTTTGACTTACCTTCATATTTTAATCCACATATGTTCAGTATTACCAAGAGGTTCAATTTCTGAAATGTCCTGATTATTGATTTTTTATACAGAGAACTACACCCATTCTTCTGTTATTAGTTGTGTATTTTCTTATCAGCTTATATCCCTTTATGTTATGCTTAACCTCTGCACCAAGGCAAGGCTGTATGATCCCAACAGTGCCCTAATTTCAATTCATCATTATACTCTCTAGCTCCAAAAGTGTATGTTAATGTTTATTTCAAGGTACTATATGTGTGCATATATCCCTAACTTAGCCATAGTATAATGTATCCCAGAAGTCTGTACATCCCTACCCTTAACAGTAAGTAACCCCACCACCAGGCCATAATTTAAATAACTCTCTGCTACCCTAACCATATGCTGGTCCAATGCAGCTGCACCCCTCCAGTTCAAGTGTACTAGTCTGTTCTAACAGGGGCCCCAGTGCTAAATACACCTGTACCCCTCTTTCCGACACCAGGTTTTGCTTCCCTTTGCATTAATTCTGGTAGAATTCCAGAGAAATGGACCTAAATGGAGGTCCTGCTCCTGATCTAATCACACTAACTCTTAAGACTAATTTGTTCTGCAGAGCCTCAAACGTACCCCATCTTCCTATGTCATTGGCTCCAATATGGACAATGACCACTGGATCCTCCCCAGCTCTGGCCAGGAGCTTGTCTGCATGCCGTAGGAGGTGTTCAACCTGAGCATCAGACAGGAAACATGCCCAAAACTCTCACAGAGGTTTGGCCACATTTTTCACTCCTAATTAATGATGGTTACCTAAATTAAAATGATCAGCCAGGACAAACAAAAGCAACTTCCTGACTGCCAGTAAAACAAAGACTCTCTGGTTAAGACATTGGCTCTCTCATTCAGTCATTTTCTTCATGATCCTTTAATACTCTTGTTTTGTCAATGTATTTTTTGTACGTTAGTGTGTAAAGGTTAAGGAAGTACAACGTTAAAGGAATCACATCTCTGGCCTAGAGTCTGGTCTAAAATTTTGTCTTTGTCAAAATTGTGTTAATTGTCTATGCGAAGACCCATGTTATCAGTCCAAACCACAGGTGAGAATGGACAGGGCCATTTCCAACAGGAAATCCTTCCCATTCTGATATGGCACCCTTCTAATTGTGAAAACAGGATGGCAACATTACTTTGAGATACAGCTAAAACCCCAAGGCAAACATTTTACAGTATCTGTACAAATACATAATGTAAAAATGTTCAAGCTCAGATCAAGGGAAGGATTTTCATCTCTAACCTTAGCCTACCCATGGTTTGGATTTGGTACTATGCTAATTAGAAACTCCATTAAGTAGTCTCTCTTCCTCTCATGCTAGTTAATCTCTCTCTCTTGCCTGCTACTCAGTTCTACCTCACCTGTTTGTTTCGGTCACATGACTGCACCATACACTTCCTATTGTTGAAAAATGGTTACATGACATGTAGACTGACCTCCTGCCTGTTTTTGTCGTGCTTAAATTTGGTTTTCAAAATAAACCAAATTTGCCCAGATGGCACATTTGAAGTATCTTAGTTTTAAAATAGCTGCAGCCAATGACATGAGGTGGAGATAGGGGCGCATTATGAGCTGTGCACATGCAAAACTGTCAGTTTGCTTTCAAAAATGGTGGACAGCAACAATGGAGACCTGCTACTCTTTCTAAATTTCCAGCAATTAAGCTGAAGAGGATGAAAATACTAGCACATGCACATAGTGACATATATGAAAGCAAGACAAGAATGAACGTTGTGAACCTTTTGTGGACTACATTGAGGGAGCCAAGGGGATTTTTGATGGAAGTTGATATGGCGATGTTTGTTCTGGACAGGTACATCTCTATTTAGTCTGTGAGCAAGCTAGCTAATTTGTGTTTTTTGCACCGTGAGTTGATTTGGACTAGAGCTGTGCAATTGGATTAGTATCCCACAGGACCCAACACAAATGTTGTGGGCATGGGATGGGCGGGCAGTCAGAATTGACTTTCCGGGACGAATGTGGGATTAAAAAAAAAATGCTTTTATATTTCATCCACCTAAACCTCACTCATGTGTACTTTATGTATTTTATGTGCCAAATCAGACATTGGAAATTTTCATGATCTCATTTTCTACCACCAACTGCATGTCCAAAAGTTCCTCAGACAACATTTCTCTGCTCATTCTAAGCTCGCTCGACTCATTCTCTGTTTTCCTTCCACCAGCACCACAAGCTAGATGTTTATTTAGGTGTTTCCTCATCATTCATATCATTAGATTATCATATTGAAGTTGCGTAGTTACAGCTGTTTCTCAAACCAGTGGAACAGCCATGGGACAGTGTTGTGCATGGCTATGCGTGTGTGCGTGAGTGCGTGTGTGTGTGTGCACCCCTATGTGTGTATGTGTAATTAATATTAATTAATATTAATTAATTAATATTAATAAATGCAGTGCTCCATTTTAAACTTTGAAGAGTCTTTCTAGGGGTATGAATTAGATGAGGTAATAGTTGTTTCTGCTATGATGTCCAGTAAATATCCCAGAAATGGGGAAATTATCAAGAAGTCCTTACTTACCATGAAATTGTATATTCATTACTCATCATTAAGTTGCATTTAGCCATATTCTCACTGCTGTATTTATAAATCATGCCATATTCTGACTGCTGCTCCTTTGTAGATCACGCCATATTCACGCTGCAGCTCTTTTACAGAGCATGCCATATTCTCACTGCAGTCTTTGTAGATCATTCCATATTCTCACTGCAGTCATATTCTCACTGCAGTCTTTGTAGATCATTCCATATTCTCACTGCAGTCATATTCTCACTGCAGTCTTTGTAGATCATTCCATATTCTCACTGCAGTCATATTCTCACTGCAGTCTTTATAGATCATGCCATATTCTCACTGCAGTCTTTATAGATCATTCCATATTCTCACTGCAGTCATATTCTCACTGCAGTCTTTGTAGATCATTCCATATTCTCACTGCAGTCATATTCTCACTGCAGTCTTTGTAGATCATTCCATATTCTCACTGCAGTCATATTCTCACTGCAGTCTTTGTAGATCACGCCATATTCACGCTGCAGCTCTTTTACAGAGCATGCCATATTCTCACTGCAGTCTTTGTAGATCATTCCATATTCTCACTGCAGTCATATTCTCACTGCAGTCTTTGTAGATCATTCCATATTCTCACTGCAGTCATATTCTCACTGCAGTCTTTGTAGATCATTCCATATTCTCACTGCAGTCATATTCTCACTGCAGTCTTTATAGATCATGCCATATTCTCACTGCAGTCTCAATAGATCATTCCATATTCTCACTGCAGTCATATTCTCACTGCAGTCTTTGTAGATCATTCCATATTCTCACTGCAGTCATATTCTCACTGCAGTCTTTGTAGATCATTCCATATTCTCACTGCAGTCATATTCTCACTGCAGTCTTTATAGATCATTCCATATTCTCACTGCAGTCATATTCACACTGCAGTCTCAATAGATCATTCCATATTCTCACTGCAGTCATATTCTCACTGCAGTCTTTGTAGATCATTCCATATTCTCACTGCAGTCATATTCTCACTGCAGTCTCAATAGATCATTCCATATTCTCACTGCAGTCATATTCTCACTGCAGTCTCAATAGATCATTCCATATTCTCACTGCAGTCATATTCTCACTGCAGTCTCAGTAGATCATTCCATATTCTCACTGCAGTCATATTCTCACTGCAGTCTTTATAGATCATTCCATATTCTCACTGCAGTCATATTCTCACTGCAGTCTCAATAGATCATTCCATATTCTCACTGCAGTCATATTCTCACTGCAGTCTTTGTAGATCATTCCATATTCTCACTGCAGTCATATTCTCACTGCAGTCTCAATAGATCATTCCATATTCTCACTGCAGTCATATTCTCACTGCAGTCTCAATAGATCATTCCATATTCTCACTGCAGTCATATTCTCACTGCAGTCTCAGTAGATCATTCCATATTCTCACTGCAGTCATATTCTCACTGCAGTCTTTGTAGATCATTCCATATTCTCACTGCAGTCATATTCTCACTGCAGTCTTTGTAGATCATTCCATATTCTCACTGCAGTCATATTCTCACTGCAGTCTCAATAGATCATTCCATATTCTCACTGCAGTCATATTCTCACTGCAGTCTCAATAGATCATTCCATATTCTCACTGCAGTCATATTCTCACTGCAGTCTTTATAGATCATTCCATATTCTCACTGCAGTCATATTCTCACTGCAGTCTTTGTAGATCATTCCATATTCTCACTGCAGTCATATTCACACTGCAGTCTCAATGGATCATGCCATATTCTCACTGCAGTCTCAATAGATCATGCCATATTCTCACGGCAGTCTTTATAGATCATTCCATATTCTCACTGCAGTCATATTCTCACTGCAGTCTCAATAGATCATTCCATATTCTCACTGCAGTCATATTCTCACTGCAGTCTCAATAGATCATTCCATATTCTCACTGCAGTCATATCCTCACTGCAGTCTTTATAGATCATGTCCACAGATAAATTACCGTGGAACAATGAAATGGGTAAAATTCCGTTCGAGTTTTGGGGAACAATAATCCAGAAGAATATGGATATTTTTTTACAGTGTATGGTGTTGTGATTTTTCCCCACCAAGTTACCAGACAGGTTTGATTTTTCCCCTCAGCATACATGAAACATACATACATAAATACATATATACATACAGTGAAAGTGTTTGGTAAACACATAGCAATGTTTTAAGTTCATGTTTTATGTTCAAATAAGTACTTTTGAACAGATGAGTTGATAAAGAGATGTAGATGTTGAAACTAATTTGAAATTTAACTCCTCTAAAGATCAAATGGATCATGGATGTAGTTAGGCTTGAACTTGAACTTGAAACTGTAAGTTAAAATAGTGCAGAAATGTGTATTGCTATGACAAGATATGGAAAGTTTTCTTAGATAGATAATGATTAATTAACAATTAATTAATTGTTTTAACTCACAGCATTAAGTTTAAACAGCAAGTGACCAAAAGTTAAATTAATTCTGAAAACAAAAAAAACTATGTTAAGACAACAAATACTTAGTAGTTAAATCAACTTTTTCAAGTTGATTTTGCTCATGTTTTCAAGGCAGCAGGTGAATTTAGGTTTAACCAACATAAAATGTTTTACAGTGCAGAATAACTTGTATTGGGTAGCACAAGGTAACCCAAGGATTTTGGTCTTTGGAAAAGAGCATTACATAATCTATTTTTCTCTTTTTTTCTCAGATACACTGATGTGTTCTGAAATAGGATGTTGGTATAAAAATATATTTGACAATACAGTAATTCATGCTATTAATACATCCACACAGAAATGTTTAGCCATGACTGACATTCAGAATCCTTTTGAACATCCTCCAAGAGCCTACTAACATTTTCACAAAACAAGCCGATGTTTTGTTGTTGTTTGTTACCATGCCTTTGTAGAAGTTACATAGTGATGCTCTATGGTCATAAATATTAATGAGAGTAGATTCGGTGCACCATGATCCCAGAAAGCACATCTCACACTCCTGTAGATCCCAAAATCCTCCTGAATTCACACAGAACTCTGTGGTCGCTTGGAACAAATGGCATGGATTCTGAAGCTTACAACAGATTACAAACAATGTAAAGAGAGACATTATGCACCTGAACAGCATGTGTATGTCTTTAATCTTATTGCTACAATGGAAAACAATGGTAAGAAGCTCTATGTGTGATTGTGAAGAGCAGCAGAGAAAGAGAGAGCACCCCTGCCAGGTCCCCCATGTAACAGAGAGTAATCAGAACAGCTGTTAAACTTGATGAATGTGTTAAAGGGAAAGGTCTGTTTGGTAGACATAATGATTTAGCTGATGTCTAAGTATATGATGTTGAGCTGAAAGCTTACTGTGTTTGGCCCCATATGCTGTTTGTATAATGTACCTTCCAGAGCCACTGTTCTGTTTAGATTGCACAGTTAATGTTTCTGTGTTCATCTCTGGGGTCTGATAGCATAGGTTTAATCAGGCTTTGAAATTTCATCCCCAATTTTAGCTGAGCATGTTTTATATTGTTAGTTGCATATGAAATAATATGCCTTCTAATATAAGCTTTTTTGTAACTCACAGTATGAAGTTTAAACAGCAAGTGACCAAAAGTTAAATTAATTCTGAAACTAAAAAAACTATGTTAAGACAACAAATGCTTAGTAGTTCAATCAACTTTTTCAAGTTGATTTTGCTCATGTTTTCAGGGCAGCAGGTGAATTAAGTTTTTTAAGTTTAACCAACATGAAATGTTTTACAGTGCAGAATAACTTGTATTGGGTAGCACAAGGTAACCCAAGGATTTTGGTCTTTGGAAAAGAGCATTACATAATCTATTTTTCTCTTTTTTCCAGATACACTGGTGTGTTCTGAAATAGGATGTTGGTATAAAAATATATTTGACAATACAGTAATTCATGCTATTAATACATCCACACAGAAATGTTTAGCCATGACTGACATTCAGAATCCTTTTGAACATCCTCCAAGAGCCTACTAACATTTTCACAAAACAAGCCGATGTTTTGTTGTTGTTTGTTACCATGCCTTTGTAGAAGTTACATAGTGATGCTCTATGGTCATAAATATTAATGAGAGTAGATTCGGTGCACCATGATCCCAGAAAACACATCTCACACTCCTGTAGATCCCAAAATCCTCCTGAATTCACACAGAACTCTGTGGTTGCTTGGAACAAATGGCATGGATTCTGAAGCTTACAACAGATTACAAACAATGTAAAGAGAGACATTATGCACCTGAACAGCATGTGTATGTCTTTAATCTCACTGCTACAATGGAAAGCAATTGTAAGAAGCTCTATGTGTGATTGTGAAAAGCAGCAGAGAAAGAGAGAGCATCCCTGCCAGGTCCCCCATGTAATAGAGAGTAATCAGAACAGCTGTTAAACTTGATGAATGTGTTAAAGGGAAAGGTCTGTTTGGTAGACATAATGATTTAGCTGATGTCTAAGTATATGATGTTGAGCTGAAAGCTTACTGTGTTTGGCCCCATATGCTGTTTGTATAATGTACCTTCCAGAGCCACTGTTCTGTTTAGATTGCACAGTTAATGTTTCTGTGTTCATCTCTGGGGTCTGATAGCATAGGCTTAATCAGGCTTTGAAATTTCATCCCCAATTTTAGCTGAGCATGTTTTATATTATTAGTTGCATATGAAATAATATGCCTTCTAATATAAGCTTTTTTGTAGAATATTGCAAAATACATCAGGAGGAATGTGTATTTTGAGGGGACTCTTAATGAGGATTCATCAAAGTTTGTTCATAACTAGACTTTTATATTTATAAGATGTGTTCATGTGTTTGTCAACAACAACAACATCAATAAATGAGATAGACTGGGGGAAAAAATGAACATTTCTTCTAGTGGGTTTCAAGTGACACCACATTTAACACACCACCAGACTTTTCTGGGAAAGACTAAATAGCTTTAGCAGTTTGAGATACCTACCTTTTTTGTACAGCACTCAAAGACATTACTGTAACACACAGTTACAGTAACCTCCCCTAATAAGAAATAGAGAGCTAAAATTAAGGAGCAAAAAAATTAATATATCCTGTGCGATCCAGCACTAAAAATAATAAAGCTGCCCCCCACACTTCCTGTACATCCGTGGCGCCCTCTGTAGCTCCTGGCCTTTCCATATCTTCTGGAGCAGGTGGAGATAAGTCTGTTGCATGGCCTTGTTACAGTTCATAGTTATTAAGTAATGGTTCGAATAAGATCTGTAGTGAAAACAATAGACCTTATCCATGGATGGGTGTTGTCACAATTTGATAGCTAAGCGATAATTCTTTTATTTCCAATGATCTGGTTGGACAACAACCATAAGAGCACCAAAATCAAATGCTTTTGCAAAACAGCATTCTTTAGCGAGCGAGTCCCCACCTAAAAATTTGGCCCATTGTACTTTGACTTGTCATGTATACCCACAGAAATTTTTAAGAGTTTTGGATGCGGGGAAGTACTTAAAATTTGTCGAGTTAGTATGTACAGGTTTGGTTGTTCTCACCATTTGTTGACACATTTGAACATGATATGCAACGTTAGTCCCTAAAGGTGATTGACAGTAAGAAACAAAATGGTCATAACAATAACAATATGTTTATTTCTGTAGAAGAAACTAAAAGAACCTTTTTTAAGTCACAGCCAAGGTACAAAAGCAAGTATAGGTACTTGCGTTTCTGAAAGAAAGACTAATATTCAAAGGAATAACATTTAACCACAAAAATGTGAAATTAGTTTCGCTAAAAATCTTAACAAAAAGATTCACATGCAATGAGCATTGCCAAGCGCCAAACAGATTTCAATTAGTTTCCCACATACGATTCCCGTGAAATTCGGCATAGCAATTGCTCGGAGAGTAAGACCAAAGAGGAGAACAAAAGATTGCAAGGATTCAGCTTTTTTCTGTGAGAAAATTTGGCAAAAACTAGTTTTGACCAATGAGAAGCTGGGATATTCTGGATCCTACAGTGCATGCGGTGCCACAGGGCACTACGGTTCTTGTCTGAACCATTACTTAATATCCTTTACATTCCAAAGTATGCTTTTATAATTTCAAAATAAAATATCTGAAAATGCTAAAGAAGCAGTCAAAAAGCAGAATGCATGGTACATAAATCAATGCAGTAACACAGCAGTTACAGTAATGATAACTATGACAATATAATGATTCCGTTGATGATTGTCCCTGCAAGAATGAGATTGAACCTTTATGACAGAACAGTGGTATTTGGGATATTGTCAGTGCAATTTTACTAGCCAATTCCATGATTTTATTGAATATATTCTCATTCTCAACTGACATGGTGGCACCCACGTCTGCATACACAAGGTTAGGAGATTCCACATAAATCTGCTAAAGAACATTCCATATTAGGGTATGAGGAATGGATGTATCAATATTCTGTCACAGTTTCAATGTCTGATCCATTCATTAACAACTGATATTAATCCATTTCTTTTTTTTTTTACATTATTATACACACACATTTTAGCTGTCCCTGTTGTGGTCACAGACTGTGTGCTGTAATTCTGTGAGAGATGCCTGTTTGAGATTTGCATGTCCTCTTCTCTAGGACCTTTGTTCTAGTGATTGCTGCAGATTTCTGAAAACCTCTCCTCCACACCTCCCTCAAGACTCACGTCCTTCTTTGCTCTCTTCCTGTGAGCTAAAGGTAGTGAACAAAAAATGAGAAATCCAAGAAGGAATGCTGCTTAGTAATGCTATTAGTCACCAGACTATCCTGTCCCCAGGTTATAATTGCAGTGAACTCTTTTGCAGTTGCTTTCTGGTCTGCCTGGTTCTCCAAATGAGTGTGTTGGCATCAGAGTCCCGGTACAGGTCTCCCTCTCACTACTGCAGTTTTTCCCTCTTCTGAGTTCATCTTACGCTTTAGTGTGACTTGTCCCCCATTTACCCTGTTATATCCAGTGCTCAAGTTGAGGGGGGATGCAGGGAGATGTCACCCTCCTTGGAAAAAATCTTGACCACAACCATCCCCATTGTCCTCTCCCTTCCTTCTCCCTTCCTAAGCGATATTTAAATATCATTCTTACGTTATATGCACTCCAGTTTGTGTTGTCTTGTATCCTCTGTGCCTTTGTGTCTTTTGATTGCTTATTGCTTATTTGATTGGAGCCTGCAAATGCATGCTTTTCACTGGCTAATAGCAACTTCACTGTGAGTTTTGCTTTGGACGGGAATTGGCAGATGCTACAGGTTTAAATGGCTGAGCAACCAGTTCAGCAGGACCTTAGAACTTTTTTAGCAAAGAAGAAGAAAATGACAGGTGAGATGATAACCAGTCTCTTGTATTATTATTACATAATATGTCCCTTATGTAACAAAACTTTGGCAACAGCTCAGCTAATATTTAATTTTGAATGAGAACGTCGCAGGTAACAACATGTTCATGTTTTCGTGATATGTTATATAGCTTGGCAGCTAACCTGTTCACTTGTGAGCAAATGAACATGTGAGCTATCTAAGGTTTATTTGCTTGAAATAACATGACCAATTTTAGATTCTAATGAAAGGGTGGTGAATGTAAAAAGTATATTAAGCAGTAACTTGTATGCAGTTGTGATAATGTCGACGTTGGTTTTTGGAATCCCACGCTAGTAATCATACATTACCATAATATTTAAAATAATTGGATAGTTTTTTTATAGTTTTTGTTTTAATAATATGAGTTACAACTACATTTTCTGTTTATGCATATTCCCCCATCTGCCCACTCTGAGGTTGAACATCCCCCTTGAATTTTTTTTTACAAATAGACCACTGGTTATATCCCTGTACTGTTCAAATTTGGTAACTCCTCTTAGGATCTTACATTGTGGTATAGTTTTCAATGCTCTTTTGTGTTAGCCATTAACCAAAAGATAAGTGCATGGGGTGGATGAATGAATTTCAATTTCAGCAGGGTAGTTGTTAAGCATTTTGTAATGATTAAGATAAAAAAAATGTAATCCCCATAAAATTATTATTGGAATGGTTAAAATATAAAACTCCTCACATGAAGGTTAATGTTTCAGAAAGTAACCCAAACTGAGTGAATGGCAGAGCAGCCCATATTACCAGAGCTATGAAGAGGGAACTGCTGGCCCTGAGCTGGCTCCACATACAGTTGCAGGAGCCAAGGGCATTGTGGGAACCCAGCAGAGGATTTTTCGCAATAGCATGTCATAATGTCGGCACTGAGGAGGGCTGGATAAGTGTCACACTTTTCATTTGGCACCCCCACACTTGCATCGCAAGGAATCAAGAGCAGCACATACCCTCGCAGCATTAGGCCTGGTACTCATCCTCCCTTGGGCTGCTGTTGAGGGAAATAACGGGAATTAACTGCAGGTAGTTCTTCTAAAAAGAGCTTCTGTCAGAGAGACAGTCCCCGCTGTATCCAAAACTAAATTCACACCAATGACTCTTAAAATTTGCTGTGTTTTCCTTTAACATTCCTTTAATATAAAAATATATATATATATATATATATATTAATTGAAATTACAAGTAAAGCTGTCTCTCTGGACTCCTCTGAAGGACCAAGTCATTTTTCTGAACCTGGATTTTATGGTCTGCTCAGCAGGGAAATGTGGTCTTTACCAGGGGATACTGAGGTTTTCTGCCTGCACTCAGCTCACAGTACGTTATATTTCTCACAGTACAGTACATATTTCTGTGTACACATTTCTGTGGTATGGCATAATCCTGGCATAATATATCTGGTATAATATAAAATACTGTAATTCTGGTATAGAAAAATAAATAACATGATTGACCAAGGTTTTCATATCAATTCTGGGTCCTTAGAAAAAATTAAATCCTGCATTGAATACTCCTAAATTTTAAACAGGTTGTAGCTGGATCTTGGGTCATTTTTCATGAACAAAAGCCTCCACTTCTCTGAGGGATGAATTATGTGGAAGTCCACTCTGCATGCTATATTCCAAAACTCCAAGGTTTGATGATGGATGCTTTCATATTTGGATGGATGCTGTTGATTTGGTTTGATGAAAGGTGTTGGTCTCTAAGCTGGTCTTCAAGAAATCACTCCTGAATCTCTTTAATGGTGTGTGGATGGAGGCCTTTTGGAATATGGGAATAGAATAAGGAAACAGTGTTAGGGTGCACTGGGCAGCTTAAAATGTTCTACAAAGTTCCTTGACAAACATTCTGTGATGCAGACTAAAAATCTGACTATACAAGATGGTTGCAGATAGTAACAGCTCAACCAGGAAGTGGTTGAAGATCCCCTTTGGCTTTCATCAGTCCATCCCCCTTCTTCCACTGCTTAAAAGTCAAGGTTTTGTGCTCATTGCACATTATTTTCATGTAGGGGCCTTCGATTCATACAACAGTACAGTACCGTTTATGAATGGCAGCCTTACCATAAATATCACTCATAAAACTCACAACAGACAGCTTTTTGTGAGTGGGTCACAGAGGTGTACATTTATCTGTGATTATTTTTGAGGCCATTTCTTATTGGATTTTAGCAATTTTTTATATTGTGCCCATGTTGTGATTTTCAGCTTGGGAATACTGTTCCTCTTTCCTGATGCTGCCACGATTTGTGTGGTGGCTTGGGAAAATCCTTCACATTGTGAAATTTGGCCTTTTTTCAGATATCTGTAGTTGAAGAAATTTGAGGCTGTTCCTTCTTTATAATAATCAAAGGGATAAGGAGTGTGGGAGCTGGGAGGAGGTTTGTCATTGAGTTGCAGGATGGCGTTGGGTTCATTATCAAGCACTCCAAAAACAAAAAAGACCAAAAAATTCACAGACACTAATCAGTATGTATCAGTGGTGAGCAGTAATTGCACAGAAGTATGGAGGATGAAAGTTGACTTATTTAAAATGTAATTATAAATGTAGAGATAAAAACCAGGTAAATGAAATTAAAATGGTAAAGGCAGTGTAATGAGTGAAACAGTTGACAATGGTGCCTGAAAGAATGGTAACAAAAGATAACAAAATTTCTGAGGAAGAATTACCAAGGTTCCATGAAGGGATGGCGATGTCCTAATATAGCCACTGTACAAATACTTGATGCTTGCTTTGATGAGTTTCATAATTTCATCTGTGCTCAGAGTAACCATTTAGGAAGTATACTGCCTGACAAGGGAACTCAGTCCAAGGCTCAACATGTTTGTGCAAAAATGTGTTTTGAATAACATCCCCAGTAGAGAGACACAATGGAGCGCCCTCACAAGGACCTTCTGTAAAGGCGAGGTAGAGTCCTTGAGCGGTATAAACATCAAAAACCCTAAATTAGCTCAGCTTGGCTTGGTTATATTTCTGTTGGGTTCTTACATTATGCATGTGCACTTGTACTGTTGGCTGTGCTGCTCTTTTGCTATTCCATTCATGAAAGTAAGTTTGTTTCATTGACAAAAATGGATACAACATGGATAAAAGCTAAAAATGTGGCAGAAAGAATGGGCATGGAAGAGGGATGTTGAAAATTGCTGATGTAAGAAGGAGAGGATGCATTCTGCATTGTCTTGTCAGTAATGTTGCCTATTTACTAGTTTTTACTGTTATTTTTGTTTTCAGTTTCTTTCTACTGCTTTTGTTGCTTTCAGCTTGTTTTCAGTTTTGGTTTGTGCTTTTGTTTTTTATTACCTTATTGTTTCTGCCCCACCTCCTACCTTGTTACTTGATTACCAAACTGTTTCACCTGCCCGCTTGTTCACATGTCTTGTTTTCTTGTTTGTTCTGTGAATTTATACCCCATTTATTCTCTTGTTCAGTGCCAGTTTCACCTGTTTCGCTACTAGCCTTGTTCCTTGAGTTATCTGCTTGCCTGCCTTGCCTGCCTGGCTGCTTGTCTGTTTGCCTGCCTGCCTGCCTGCCTGCCTGCCTGCCTGGCTGCTTGTCTGTTTGCCTGCCTGCCTGCCTGCCTACCAGGCAGCCTGTTTGACCTTGCCTGTTTTTGCCTTTATTTTCTGGATTGTGTTTCTTATTTTCTGCTGAGCCTGCCTGTGTTTTTGACCATTGCCTGTTTACTCATTTTTGCCTTGGGACTGTGTTTTGGTACTATTGCTGTGCCTTCTTGGTTTTTGATCCTGCCTGTCCCCACCCTTCCTTTTTGTCTTTGTGGCTGTTTAACAAACTCTCATATATTATTCCATCTGTGTGCGTTTAAGCCCTGCCTGATTGGTGACATTTCTGATTTGTCTTCTGGTTTTCGGTTCGGTGGTTAAAGGTTAATAAAGGTTTTTGGAATCTCCAGATAAAAAGCAAATACTGTGCACATATTTCTTTGTTACATCTTTATCTGCTGAATCTGTCAGTTATCTTGTTGCTAGCGAAAAAAAAACAGGGAGAAAACACCATTATAATGAGATAATGAGACATTTTATTTAATTCATCGCTTGCCACACATCACCAAGTCACAAACTTTCATTTAGTTTAAACAGTGCAGCGCTCTTAATACAGATGCCTGACTGATATGCGGTCACATATGTGGTCACATCTTTGTTGAGGTCAGAAACTAATTTGAAAAATAAAAGCAAATATCCGTTTGTAATTTTGAGGTAATGGTGTCATATTATGAATATATGAGGAAACATGTATTAAGGGAGAATTTATTGTAAATGCACAATTCTATATATATATTTATTTGTATATATATGGTCAGTTGTTTGGTAAAACAGGGGTTCCATCCTCGCTTTAAGAATTTTGGGGTTTAAGTTAAAAGGAGTTCTGTTCATTCAGGGGAAGAGAATCTATGAGAACAGACTGCTATGAGTTTGTACTTCTAGCTGTCTTGAAAGCTGTTAGGCAAAGGACTTACATTGAGCCTGTTACATTAGTCAATTTTGTGTTATATTATGTAAAAAATCTGTGCTTTGTTTGTTTTTGTATTTTATATTTTTGTATTCATGGAATCACTGTAAGTATAGAACTAGCAACTGTTGCCCTGCCCTGTAAATAAAACCACACACTTTTTTTGGAAAATGTTGCCTTCTGTGCCTCCTTCCACTTCCCTAAGGCCGTCGGTCCCATTACCTCATTACAGTGCACTGCGGCCAGATTGAGTGTGTGTTCACTGCAGTTGGGTTGAGGACCAGATTTACTAAAGGACTGCAACATCTCTTCATATGTAAAAGCAGCCACAAAAATGTCTTGGTATTTACGTGCAAATTAGTAAACAGTCGCAATGGGTAAAAATCACTATTAAGATGGAATTTGTAGCAGCTACATCACTTTGCGACCTTCCTCTTGATACATAGTAAAATCTGTTCATGCATATGTATATCTGGGGGATGCACCCAAAGATTAAACTCTCTGTCGGCTGTGGGGATGCTACTGTCAATTGTACATGTTCTTGCAGCCAGATCTTTTCAAAGTTGTGTGTCAGTTGTGTAGCTGTGTGTCTTTATTTTTCTTACATTTTTGCCACCTATGTCTTCCTACAGTTTTTGCGCTACATACATGCCAATGCCATAGCAACAAACCAACCCAAGCCTAACCCTAGCAACACCAAGGAATGCAGTACCAACCACCTATAAAGCTGTAGTAACTGCCTAGCAACACCCAGTAAATGTCCCAGATCAACATTGAAACCTACATCGAAGAACTTAGCTGATGGGTGCATATCCAATAATGCATTGTATCAATGTCAAACCTATGGAGGACCAAATCTACCAAAATCAAAAATAAATACATAAATAAATAAAAGACTCAAAAACTACATTTCTTTGTACATTTTTGGACCTATGCTGTCAAAATAAAAAAACATTAATAAATGACTCGAAAAATACATTTTTTACATGTCTTTGTACATTTCTTCTTCATTGCACAAATGAGTGGGGCTGTCCTTCAAAGTGTATCATGGGGTAAACTTTTCATCTATTGGTTGGTTGACATCAGAGTGCATATATCGACTACATTCCTTGCTCCCATACCCGTGGCCAAGCTCAGGACAGAAATGGCTTCCTCCAGTCAGGAGATCATTTGAACGTGGGTTTGCAAAACGAGAAAGCAGAAGTGAAAATTGGAAATTTAATCTCAGATTAAATATCCAATTTTCACATTTTAAACAAACACACTTCTGCTTTCCCATTTTGCAAACCTACAGTCTACAAACCAGTGGTGGTCTGTGAGTTGGAAAGAGAGAAAGCTCAAACCTCACCTTGAAACCTATCATTAATTTCAACCTGTTCCCGTTAATTGACCTAGATTAACAATAAAACCAAAGATTTGCAGAATAATTACCACCAATCGCGTAAATAGAGCAAAAATAAATGCAAAAAGAATTCATTTCTTTGTACATTTCTTTAGGCAATTCTTTTGACAAGGAATACATACAATCATTGTTACAAATTATAAATGCAGCAACAAAAAAGCATCATTTAAACATTGCTATCGCAATAAAATCTATTAAAGTCTATTAAACAGGCATAATAACCATAATATAACCAACACGCATAATACAGAACCAAGTAAAAATAATTTATACAAATATAAGTTATTATTTATAATTTATGGAGTTATACAGTTAATAACATAATAAACAATACATGAATGTAAATACTGAATAAATCACAAGTCATCATAATACATAATATATAATACATAATACATCATCAAATGTTACATAAAAGTGTGACATGGGGGTAGGATAGTTAAATCAGGTAAATTCTGAAGAGATGGATTTTCAGACCATGTCAGAAGGATTTTGATGATTGAGAAGTCCCTAGTGGGACAGGGAGTTTGTTCCACCATTGGCGAGATAATGTTGAGAATCATGTTGCGTGGGAACCCTTTACTTGCCAACTGCTGAAGGAAGTGTCAGGCGTCCTGCAGATCGGAGTGGTCTGGCTAGCGTATATGGCTGGATGAAGTTCTGGAACTGGGGTGTCAAACTCCGGTCCTGGAGGGCCACAGTGTTTGCAGGTTTTTGTTCCTTCCTTTCCATTGGCAGCCATTTTAGGCCTTGGAAACCATGTGTGTGGACTCTATAACCAACCAGTGATTTTAATTAATCAATTAATTGCTAAAACACACCAAAAACCAGCTACCACTGCGGCCCTGCAGGACTGGAATTTGACACCCCTTTTCTGGAGGTAGGCAGGGCCGTCTGGTTAGCTGCAGAATAGGCCAGGGTTTTAAATTTGATCCTGGCAGCTACTGGCAGCCAGTGCAGATGCTTGAATAGAGGAGTAACATTGGAATCTTTGGAGAGGTTGAAAACCAGGCGACCAGCTGCGTTCTTTATCAGCTGAAGAGGCTGTATGGTGCAGGTTCGTAGGCCTGAGAGGAGGGAATTACAGTAGTGCAAACGAGAGAGCACCGTGGCCTGGACGAGTAGTTGGGTGGAGTACATCAGTCAAGAACAGTCTGATCCTCCTGATGTTATATAGAAGGAAATGACAGGACCGTGCCACATGGGAGGTATGATCCTGGAAATCCAGATTATCACCAAGAATGACACCCAGGTTTTTCGTCAAGCAGGAGGATTTCGTTTCTGACCCATCAACGGTGATGGAGAGCTCTTGTAGTAGGGAGGATTTGGTTGGGATAAAGAGCAGCTCTGTCTTGTCTAGGTTCAGCTTCAGGTGGTGGAAGGGCATCTATGTGGAGCTATCTGCTAGGAGTGCTGAAATTCTCTCACTGACCTGGGGGATGGAGGGTGAGAAAGAGAAAAATATTTGGGTATCATCAGCATAACAGTGATATAAGAAGCCATGTGCTTTGATGACTGAGCAAAGTGTCCTGGTGTGGATGGAGAAGAGAAGGGGACCCAGCGCTGATCCCTATGGATCTCCTGTAATGAAGTCACTCCGCAAGACTTTGGTGACCCGTCCAACAGGCCGCAGGGCCCTTAGCAGGTGCGAGTCAACTGTCAAGACAACCTGTTCAACGGCAAGGTCCTGCGTGGAGTCCTGCCACTTCAGTGTTGCAGGTTAGTGGTGCAGGTTAGATGTCCTAGATGGTTACCTGATCCATACACAGCCTATGGGAGGCGTCCCGCCACCCCATCAGCAACAGGTTAGGTGTGATTGGGTCCAGGTCCGTTACATCAGATGACTCATATCCCAGCAGCTTTGAGTTGAGAATACCCTCGACTTCAATCAGCGCAATCATTAAAACCTCCTCTGTGACTGTGTGATCCTTTAGGACCACTTGAAGAGAAGCCTTCACGGAGCTAATCTCTCTCACCCATGCTCTACCAAACTGTGGGGCATGAGGGGGATTGAACTTGAAGGATTTTCTGACCTGCTAGTTGCATCACTCTCTTAGTGATGGTTCCAGTCCAGCAAAGGCCTCCAGAAGCTTCCGCTCCCCTCCATGGAAGTTAGTGCCCTGATCAAAAATGATCTCATATGGCTTTCCTCTCCTCACTACAAAATGTCTGAGGGCAAGCAAAAAGGAATCAGTATCTATGCTACACAATAGATCCAGATATGCACATCCTGTAGTAAGGCATTTAAAAATTATGCCCCATCTCTTTTCCTGCCATCTGTCGATTTTGGTTGAACAAGGGCCAAAACAGTCAACCCCAGTGGACCAGAATGGAGGTTAGTTGTTCCGTAGCTAAGCTGTGGGCAGGTCGGCTATTTTGGGAATAGCAGGTTTGCTACGCCACTTCTTGCACTCCACACAGCTTCTCTGGTGGGTCTTCATAGCCTGGTGACCTCTGTGAATCCAGTAGGTTTGTCTCACTTTGGCAAAAACCCTTTCAGGTTGCGTGCATGTTTATCAAAGTCCTGAATCAAAATCTTTGTGACATTGTGTTCAGGGGCAAGCACAATAGGGTGAAGTCTATCTTCTGGTAGTACCGCAGCCTTTCTGAGTCTGCCGCTCACTCTGATCAGCTCCAGGGAGTGGTCTAATGATGGCACAAGGAAGCTTAGATGGCTGTTTGCATGTACAGGTTTGTTAACTTTAAGAGCACTGATTTCTTCAGGGATGCTTTCACTTTGTACCATTCCAAGGAGAGCAACTTCTGTCTCTATGCATGTGGCAGTGGACATAGGGGGAGCAGCCACCCCATGCAGGGACTGGTACGTGTTTGTAATGAGGTCGACCCATGATTTACAATCACACAAGTCAGGTAAGGTGGGGTGACAAACTGACACATTACCACAGAAGATGCGGGGGACAGTGCATCCACCATGGCTGCACTGCCCGTGAAAAATATGTATTTCTAATTTTATAAATTACAATTACTTCTCAAACAAACAAATCACATACCAAAAAATGAATAAATTGTTAAATATTACCTGCTACCTTTACCTGTAAGTAACATCCAAGACACTAGCACGAATGTTGTGCTGAAAATAACCCCGGATTGAGTGGTGGATGGTGGTGGCTAGCAACACCCTAGCAACTACTTTGAACAACATAGACACCATCTGGCAACACACTTGCCACAACCTATAACACCATAGCAACCTCCAACAAGCATGGTAGCAACCACCTGGAATGCCCTAGCAACACCCTAGTGATGACCTATTCCACCATAGCAACCACTGAGAAACACCACAGCAACTGCCTTGCAACATCCTAGCAACTACCTATAACACCATAGCAACTGAAGAGAAGCACAGTAGCAGCCTCTAAGCATACCATAGGAACTGCACAGCAACACCCTAGCAACTACCTAGAACACCATAGCTACAACTTAAAAACACCTTAGTAACCATCTATGATGCAATACCAACTCCCTAGCAACACCCTAACAACCACTTCAAACACCATAACAACTTCGTAGCAACACTCCAGCAACAATCTATAACACCATAGTAACTGCCTATCCATAAGACATTAACCACATGGAATGACCTCACAACCAACCAGAAGCACCATAGCAACCACCTATCACACCATAGCAACAGCCTAGAAACACCTTAGCAACCACTTAGAATACAATAGCAACCGACTAGCAGTACCCTAGCAACTATCTACAACTCCACAGCGACCACTTACAAACACACTAGCAACCACCTTCAATGCTTTAGCAACCCACTAGCAACACCCAAGCAGCTGCCTGTAGCAACAGGCCATAGCAACCATTGTCAACACCATTGAAACCTATGTCTTATCAACCTAGCCAATGGGTACATGACCATTAACAATTTTATCAATTTCCAAACAACATGCAATAAGGAATGTAGGAATTGGCAAGCAGAGCCAAATTTTCCTCTGAAAATTTAGTATTTTCTAGTTTCTAGTAGTTTCTTTACATCCTATATTGTTCATTTTTTAGCCTATACATAATAAATTGATTTAACTATGATGTCACTCCAAAACTTTCTTCACTTGGTTGGTGTTTAATTTCAATGCTGTAATAAGGCATTATGAAGCTGTGCCTTGTTGGCTGTTATATCTATCACCTGACCAGTACATTGAAGTTACATTTTTCTTGAAGTTCCCTCTCTACTTATGCCTGGCTGCTCCATATCAATTTTTCATCGCCTTGTTATCTGGATGTGTAAGTATGTCATATGTGACCTCTTTCTGGGCATCTCCTACCATCTCCTACCATGGGCATTTAATTTTTTGATTGTGTAATTGCAGCAAGTAAATTAGTCGTTAATATTTTGGTGTTTGCGAACACAAAAGTTTTGCTACATAACGAATATTTTTGCACTGCAACTATTCCTTAGTAAATTTGGCCCTGAGTCTGTGTGCACTGCAGTTATATTGAGTTTGTGTGCACTGCAGTTAGAGTCTGTGTGTGACTGCAGTCAATTTGAGTCCGTGTGCAATGTAGCTTGATTGAATCTGTGTGACTGCAGTTTGATTGAGTCAGTGTGTTATGTAGTTAGATTGACTCTGTGTGACTGCAGTCAGATTGAGTCTGTGTGACTGCAGTCAGATTGAGTCTGTGTGACTGCAGTTAGATTGAGTCTGTGTGACTGCAGCTAGATTGAGTCCTCTCTTCTCCCTGTCAGGCAGTCCAGGGGGCTAAGAGTTTTGATTATGTGCAGCTGAGGAGTTCTTTTCTGGCGCAGTGTTCCTGCCTCAGGGTTTTGTACATAATAAGTACCTCTCTGCCGAGACCATGTTTATTTTGAGAAAAGAGGACAGTGTCAGGTGCATTTTCAATAATTAGCTTTCCCTGTCATCACTGTGTTTCACAGTTCCCTGGTCCTGAAGGCACAGGACGTCCCACCTGCTGTCTGTCAGTCAGGCTCTGTGCTTTTAGTATCAACTACACAGATTTTGATGATGATTTCTATGTCCCTATAATCTCTATAGATTTAAGATCATTAATGAAAACCTAATATTAGATAAAACAGAAACTCTATTGGGAAATGACACAAATTTAGATTTTCATTTAATTCATTGTTAAAGAAAGTTATGCAGGTTCCACCAGGTGGCTCACACAGTACAGGGACATGTTTGTGTTGCGGCTAAGAGCCTTGTGTTTGGGTGTCTGAGCCCCATCCGCACCAGTACCACCTATGGCCAGACGTCTGCACTGATGAGGCCACAGTCAGCTCAGCCTCATCAAGTCAACCAAAAGCCACCATCGCTCTCTAGCGGCCTCTCCAGGCTGTCTGGGCACTAGTAGGCACATGAGCTAAGTACAGTGGCACCTCGGTCCACGAAATTAATTCGGTCGTTGACTCCGTTCGCGAACCAAAATGTTCCCGAACTGAAATAATTTTTCCCATTGAAATTCATGTAAATCCAATTAATCCATTCTCCAGCCCTAGGAACACTTTTCTAAAACTTTCTTATGGGTTTATGTGTGGCAAAAATATAGAAAGGAATGAAATATAACCTTAATTATAGAAAAACACATTAATACTAAAATAAAACATAATAATTTTACACTTTTCCTTTGTGGTTGATGGCACTGGTGGATGGTGGAGGAGGAGAGGAGGAGGAGGAGGAAGACTACTGCTCCTTTCTTGGGAGCCATAATGAGGGCATATTTAATGGAAATAGAATGAAAAGAATGTGTATCAAAGGAGAAGACCACGACAAGCGATGTAAACAACGCTGAGTACTAAGCACAACTGACGCTATCCACAACGCGCTACGGTGGGAAGCCTGCGAGTTTGTGTGTTTGTGCGTTCGTGCACCGAGGGCTTGTTCATCGGCCGAGTGAAAATTTGTTCGGAAAGTGTGTTCGTGGGCCGAGTTACGTGAGTAGGGGCGTTCGCGGGCCGAGGTTCCACTGTATAGAAATAAGCATTGGTAGTATGTGACAGTGTAAAGTTGTGGGTGGCTGATGGGAGAGGGTCAGAATGGGAGAAAGGGGAAAACAGTTACAAGACACCCACACACCCCTGTGAGAAACAGTATTGGCTCCATTAGTCTCAGTAACTGGTTATGACAAAAAAAATTTTTCTACTTATTTATTTGTCTCTAAAAGAATTCTGGCCACTCGGCCATGCAGAATAGCTTTAACTCAGTGCCTTTGTTGTTTTTTAAGAATGAACTGCTTGTTTGAGATCCTGTCAATATGTGTCAGTGAAGATTACATCTCAACATGAATTAGACCATTCCAAAAGTTTTTTTTTGGTCTTCAGCCATCTGTTGTTGACTTATATGTGTATTTTGGATCACTGGCTTCCTGCATGACCCACCTGCACTTCAGCTTCATCTGCAGCTTCAGCTCACTGATCGATTCCCAGGCATTCTCCTGGGGAATTCTCCGCTCTCTGCTGTGGAGCTGAAGTCATGGCGCCTCCGATAAAGGCAAGTTGTTCAGGTCCATTAAGTCATTAATCAAACTAATTGTTCCCCAAAATGAGATTGGGGGTATGTGGGTGTTATGGATCTCTCTATCCATTTGCAAATCATTTCATTCTTTAGCCACACGTGATATCATTTTGATTAAATTTTGGTGTTTCATCATATATTCATGGACATGGAAAAGCCACCTCATTAGTTCAGCAGGGGATGTCTGGATGCACAAAACTTCTGAAGCAGAAGTTTGCAACTTCTGAAGAGGATGGATGAATGATCTCAATTAAACACGGTGTGATTTGGGCATAGCAGGAGTCATATCAGAGTGTCATGTTTCATCACCTTTACTAAGGGATAAGGCTTGTGCCTTGGCTTATTGCTATTTATGAGCGGTATACCTGAAGTTGTAGAAACAGCTGATTTACTGCAGAAGAAAGAGACCTGCTCATTAAAATATTGTCTGTTTAAATTTTGATGTGTATTTCCATAATGAAAAAATTAATCAGTTTCATTTGTCATCACTGCCATACTTTTCAAGTCATACATTTAACCCATGAGTCTCTTTTTGCTTTTTTTTTTTTGCCTTTTCTGCCATGGTCGTGAAATTTAACTCTGAAGGGTTTGACAACAATGACAGAAATAGCCAACTATTTCATTAATATGGAGATCCCAGTCATCTTTTATTCTGATCATTAATATTACGACTAAACATTGTTGCATGCAGGTTTTACACATTTTAACATACACAACAGTGATTTTTTACGATGTCATCTTCTTTTAATCGTTTTTGACTGGGCCCCTGTGTACATATCAAGTGGGGCGAATGTTGGCCCTGAAAATAGCCATAACAACTGTGAGAAGACATGTGTCATGGTTTTTGATCATCTTCAGCACAATCACTACGAGTTGCATGCAATATTTCATTGCGCCACAACTGCGCCTGACCACATCTCACCAGAAAACTGACACCCACACGGGCGCATGGAATTATGCTATTTAGAGGGCAGAGCTGCAATGCACTAAAATAATGCACAACGGCCATTGCGCCAAGTGCAAGGGCCAAGGGCCCCTAAGAAGCATATCTCCTGCCTCATTGGAGGGAAGCATATTTCCTTTAATGTCATAAAATGATGTGCCTATATGCATCTCATCATGAATATTACAGACAGATACCACTGGCCCAATTTTGACAAAAAATTTTACTTGGTACCTCCAGTGTGATATTCCATACTCTGGGAGAGTCTTGGTGCTGATATATGATACAAGAAAGCACACCCACAGCAAAATTACCGCATGAGAAACCTTGCTTCATTCAGATCGGAGGAGAGAAATTCAGCTGCATAAAAAACCACTCGAAAGTTGATGGACACTTCCTTTAATCATGCATTCTGCTGAAAGCTTGGGCTGCCTGTGCAGAGCAACAGAAGTACTGTGTTCAGTCTGGCAGTTATCCTGCAGGCATCCTGGTGTGAGCTGCTCTGTCTCCACCATTTTCCATAATTAGCACTTTGGCTAATGCATCCCTTAAAAAACAGTAATGTGTTGTAAATTACAGGTTCAGGCATTATGGTGCATTGAATTTTGAGCATCTGAAAAAAAAACATTTTTGGGGGGGAGGTGGGTCAGAAATTGATGTCATCCTGCCTAGGATATAGCATGCCTAATTGAGTATTTTCATGATTCAACAGATTACTGCTGCAATATCTCCACCAAACAATCCACCAGGTGCTGTCTTTAGCCTGAGAAATATGGCTCTGTACCAGTCCACAGGTCCTTCTTAGTACAGTTAGCACATTCTCTGGGGCATTTCACATTTCACATCTATTTGTCATTTGAGAGGGATTTGATTCCAAAGGTCAGAAACATGGAGTACAACCTCAAAGAGGTGAATTATTGAAATCCAACCAAAGCACAAGTCAAGTGTAAAAACAGGTGTGGGGTGAGGCTGTGGGCAATGTTTTGAGCAGTCACAGAGCTTTGAGTGTTTAACTGTTGGTAAAGCAAACCCTCCTATAGCAGAGACACCAGACTCTCGTGAAGGACTGGAAAACGTGGTATCTGGTAATGTCAGAGACGCTGGGAGATGGTGCAACAATTATTCTTGATGCCAGATGGTGATATTAAATCATCTGTTTTGGTTTGTAATGGACAGGTGGGAAAAGATGGCAAAAGAGATGCTATACTATAAGTGGAATGATTTAGTGGTACTGGTTCAGCTATAGTTGCAGGGTTTTGAGGAACTGCAGTCTGTGATGTGCAAACAGTCATTGTTGGCCTGACTGAAATTGTATATGTTCATGCTGAGACATTAAAATGGTGATAGAACCACAGCTTTGATATACTTTGCAGTAAAGTGACAAGCATGAACATAAGGAAATAAGATTAGAACTAAATGGCTTCAGTTTTCACTGTATAACCTTTGAAAAATTATGAATGATGACTCAATTTTTGCTAAGTTGGCCAACAGCATGTCAATCAAATCCTGACCAGCAAGTAAAAGGGAAAAATCTTTAAAACAAAAAATGCAGACTGTCCAACTTCCTTCGCCCAAGCTGTGTAGTTCACAAAATCGACAGTCCACCAAAACAGGTCTAAATCCAAAAACATTCGAAATCACTCGCAAAGCTCTGCTCCTTGCAAGCTTGCTGCTTTCCCACACACAGTGATACTTCAAACTGACTGCAGAGCCTGGAGGAGCTTAAACACAGGCCTGACAGCTGACAGTGATCCCTTCCTGGCTAGGAAATATGGACTAGCCTCAGTTTTCTGCAGACTTGCCAACATGCACACATTTTGTGTACCATACATGCATTTCGCTTAACATGTTTTGAAGACAAAGTACATGATTGTGATGTTATCACATGAAACTGCACAACTTGTTAGAAGTTGCCTTATTTGTTAGTTTTTGTAACCCCCTTTTGCTGAAGTTTGTTGTCTCCTGTGAAAGCAGTCTGAATTCGAAGCTTGTGGTCTCCTGTGAGAGCAGTCTGAAGCCAAAGCTTGTGGTCTTCTGTGAGAGCAGCCAGAAGCTGAAGTTTGTGGTCTCCTGTGAGAGCAATCTGAAGCTGTAGCTTGTGGTCTCTTGAAAGAGCACTCTGAGTCTATGACATGAAGTGGGCTGGGCCATGGCTCTCTGGAGTCACCCTGACCAAGTTGACTGTTTTTCATGGTCTAGAGTCTAACACTGACACTTGATGTTAGAGAGCACTGTTTCCTGGCAGAATACCAATCTACAATGATGGGATTCTCTCAGGAGAGCTTGGTTACTGAGTGAGGTAAGTGTCAGAATGAAAGAAAGAAATAGGCACCCACTTAACAACCTGTATAGCACTCTGTGCTGTAAACCCACGCACAGTGGCACAGACAGGAAGCCCATACATCTCGAACTCTTCCTGTACAAAAACAATCAGCAGCTATGCATCCAGCTAATTAGTGTGGATGGATTTTACTCAAACTGGTGGTGCAGTGTTGGCAGGGCAGGAAATATAACCAAAGCCACATTCCCCTGTGCCTACAGCAAACATCTCAATCTATTCCACCCTGGCGACTTAGGATGTACAGTATTTCATGCTGGAGTCCAAGATTCTAGTGTGTAAGATACAAAGGAAGGAGCTGGGGATGCTGCCCAAGGCACACCAGCATTAGTGACTGCAACGGGTGACAGAGTGTCATTGCAAAATTTGACTCATTAGGCTATGTTTCAGGAATTCACTAGTTTCTGTGTAATTACCACAAGTGAATTTAATATTCAATACAACTGAATCTACAACATTCAAATACTTTCACCGTGTTCAATTGGAAAGAAAGTGGCTAAGGTTCAGTCAACATTTGTTCTTAACTTATATTTCCAACTGAATGAGTACTGTTTCTTTACAAGAACAGTTTGACAGAGTTAATTTTTTGTTAAATTGGCCAAATTGTATAGGTAAAAATACAAATGAACACTTGTATCTAACTGGGAGATAAAGTTGAAATTAATTGATGTTGATTGAATCCTGACTGGTGTGCTGTGGTGGAAAAGGACTGGGTTAGAAGGGGTTGGAGAAAAGATGAATATTAAGCATGGTTGCAAAGTGCAAAAAGTGTAAAAAAAAAAAAAAACACCTTGAGAAAAGGTCAATTGTGTAAAATGTCAGTATAGTAATGGACTGACTGTAAGATGCATACTATGCTTTATTACAGAAGTGAAAATGGTTTGACAGAAAATGCACAGTTTAGTGCATATCTTCTCCAGAGCTGCAGTATGCGGGCTGGGTATTCCCACACACAGTGCTGTAAGCAGGAAAGGGATTATCTGCACAGTGTCAGTATCCACAGCTCAGTGCCCCAGGAGAAGTCTGTGCTTTGAATATGAGCTGTGGTTGCATGTGTGTGTGAGTGTGTCTATGCATATGTGTGTGCATGTGTGTGTGTGTGTGTGTGCGTGTGTGCATGTGTGTGTGTATGTGAGTGTCTGTGTGTACGTGTGTGTACATATGTGTGAATGCTTGTGCACACATTCAATTCTGTGGCCAGAAAAGAGGATTGGAACTTAATTCTCCTGACTGTGATATGGAGATCTTGGTGAATAAATGGAAGCTTTCTGCTGTAGGATAATACATTTTAAACCGGCCTTTGGCGGTGCAGATCCAATACTACTCCACAAGCTGTTGCCAGGGAACAGCGCCGTCTGTGCTGAAGCAGGTGGTGAAGGTGTCCCTGTTACCCTCTCATGCGGTAATGTTGCTGTAACATCTGAGCAGCTCCTGCAGTGTCCTCCTCCTGCGCTTGGTGAGCAGCACCTGCCTTCTTGTTTAGCTTAGTGGTCACCCTTAGGTAATTGTGCAAACGCCTCTGTGTTAACAGGGAGAATCCAGGGGGTTCTGAGAGGCACATCCAGCCTGGCTCAGCTCAGACAGCATCTTAACATCGGCTTTGGCCTGGGCTTGTTACAGCATGAACAGGGTTCCTCAGGTTTCTCTACAGGTTTCTCATCCCACAGAGACATGGGGCTTAGGTCTGTCTGACAGACACTGACATATCATCTCCCACAGACAGAAACAAAGAGCAAGGTCCCATGGCTCTCTGAATGGGGAAAGGTAGAATCTATTTGGGCAGGTCCAGGATATCATCTCAGAAGGGTGGTGCATCTGCAGTGTGGAAAGAGCAAGTGTTTGTTGTTAATAATAATCATAATAATATTTCACAAGAATAATTCTCAGACAAGACTGCGTTTAGATGAGTTTATTGTTAAGGACAGGTATTTCAGAAAGAGATCTTGTAAAAGAATATTTGATCTTGGGCTTGGAGTCCAAGGGGGGGTGGGGGAGTAGTACCTATCCTTGACATAAGAGGAAGAATCCCCCAAAAGACAGCCAGCCAAATGTACCGAGAAATATAATGTGATGTTAATGGTGCTATATGGAAGAATTGTATACCGCATAGGTAGACATTAATGGTCGATATTTTAATTAGTAACTGAGATTGTGCGCAAGTGAAAACAAAAGAGTATGTGATCAGATCAGAAGATGGGAATGGAGTGTTATAGTGGGTGTAGAATGTTTTTGAAGCAGTTCCATACTTTGTAGGACAATTGTAGTGTGTGCTTGTACAATTGAACTAATTGATAGCAAGTGCAGGTGATAGAGTGGATGAGTTGGTGGAAGGTTAAGTGTCAGTATGGAAGTACATACTCAGGTGTTTTGTCCGCATCTGGGGCCATTTTTCTGAATCTGAATGGTGACTGTTTTATGGTGACCGAGGACATTGCCTGAGTGGATGAATTGATTACAGACTGAAAACCCACGTAGAACGGCAGAGAAATGGCATCATGGTATTGGGATGTGAGAGGCCTTATTTTATGGTGATTGTGGTAGCAATGTGGTCAGATTTTTTTTTATTCTGCCCCCCCCCCCCAACAAAAAAATAGCCCTTGCGAATGCCGAATACAGTGTTGCAGTGAATGGCTGCTGGGTTTTTCATGCTGTATCTGAAGGGAATGGTGGATTATAGGACACCCCTCGCGTGAATGGGTATTCTAAAACTCTGTGTTTGGAGAGGGAGGAAGGGAAGAGCTTGTAGTGTCTGCGAACATAAATGGGCAGAAACTGGAGTCATGTTGAACATGATTGAACATCACCCGGTCAGGGGACCCATCCAACTCGTAGCGCCCAGTCAGGGGTGGTGGCATCATGGTAGCGATGGACAGGGTGGAGGCTTGGATACTTGGGGGTGGGGCAAGGCCAGGAGGACTGGGGAGCTGTGTATGTGTGAGAGAGAAAGTCAGCAGCAGAAAAATTCAAGGTTTCTAGCAAGGACAGTGACAGCTGGGGGGAATGGGGGCTGTGTAGCTGGTTTCCTGGGAGTGCGCAAGGGTGGATCAATCAATGGCAAAGGCATCATGGGCAGCCTGCTGGCTCCAGCTAGGACGGTGGAAGCAGTGAGGGAAGTTAGCCACAGTGCCGAGTTCCCAGGAGTGTGCAAGGGTGGGTCAACTGGTGCTATGGGCAGCAGGTGGGGCCTGTTGGCTCTGGATGGGAAGATGACCGCTGCGGGGGAAGACAACCTCAGTGCCAAGTTCCCAGGAGCATGCAGGGACAGGTCAGCTAGCAATGAGGGCACCAGGTGGGGCTCCCCAGCTCAGACTACAATGATGACAGCTGAAGGGAAAGATGAGGACAGCGCAGGGAAAGAGTGCACCCAGGCTGGGACTTCAGGGGAAATTCACAGTCCAGGGGAAAGACATTCCATGTTTCTTGAGGGTTTCCTGTAGGCGAACTCTCTTGGCCTCACAGGAGACATTGACTGGGAGCAGGTAGGGGCAGCGAGGAAAGTGAGGCTGCAGGACGGTCGTCTCAGTAGAAGGGAAGAGGAGGAAGGCGACATGGGGACATGGCTCGGGACCTCAGCTTGCGTAGGTTGAAGCAGGGGGTCAGCCATTTCATTGTAGTTGGGGAGCTGCTTGGGAGACTGTGTGGATATGGGGAGCAGTGGAGGTGTGAAGCTAGATTTCCATGAATTTCAAGAAGGAGTGTGAGTAGTCTATCTTGGATAGACTGGATGCTGGAAATGTAAAGCACAATGGGAGATGAGCATTCAAAATATAATTTGGTGTTTAAATAATGGTGTTTAAATAATAATAATAATAATAATAATAATAGTAATTATAATAATGGAGTACAACTTGTTCAGTGTGGGGTTTGCTGTAGGAGATGACCACTCAAAGATCATCATGGGTATTCCTTCTCAAATGGAAAGTATAACATTTTCTGTAAGGTGATCACTGGACACCAGCAATTTCTTCTCCAAAGTCATATGACCGGTGATTCCTCTGAGCTATGAATGGTTGTCTTATCCTGTCATATTAAAAATCAAAGAGTTCATTGTCACATGCACAGCAACATAGCAGATAGCAACATTGTAAGCAGTGAAATTCTTTGTCTTCGGTTCCCCATTAAAAAAATATATACACGTATGCAAGAATTAAAATGAATTAAATAGAAGAATTGTCAGTAATAAAATATTATAATAAATACTATAATTGCTTCTTATTGTTAAGAGGCAAATGTGAGTGCTGGAGTGTGTTTTGTGTGGGGATAACTGTCCAGTACATGGAGTTCAGTATCCTGATGGCTTGTGGGTAGAAGCTGTCTCTGTGTCTGTTTGTTCTGGACTGGATGCTCCAGTACCTCCTATTGGACAGAAACAGAGTAAACAGGGCTGGGATGTTTACGCTTTACCCATGGAGCTGGGATGGCTGGGATTGCTGATGATCCTCTGGGCCTTCCTCCTGCTCCTCTGGGTGTAGAGTTCCTACATGGTTAGCAGCTTAGTCCTCGTCATGCGCTCTGCAGCTTTGACCACTCTCTGGATAGCCTTGCAGTCTTGCTCAGAGCTGCTCTCATACCAGGCTGTGATGCAGCCAGCCAGGATACTCTCAGTGGTGCACCGGTAGAAATTTCACAACAGTTCTTATTATGGTATCTGTGTCTACTGTCCATTTCAGGTCCTCACCGATGTGTTCTCTGAGGTACCTGAAGCTGTTGACTCTCTCCCCTGCTGTCCCGTCAATGAAGATGGGGGTGTGTCCTCCTTGCACTCTCTTGAAGTCCAGCACCATCTCCTTGATTTTGCTGACGTTGAGCTGGAGGTACCAGGAAGTCAGGGCTCTCACCTCCTCTCTGTTGGCTGTCTTAATGACAATGGTGTCGTTTGCAAACTTGATGATGGTGTTGGAGCCGTGGGTGGCCACGCAGTCATGCGTAACCAGGGAGTACAGGATGGGGCTAAGCACGCTGCTCTGTGTCAGTTTGGAGGATGTGGTGGTCCTGATCCGCACCTTCTGGGGTCTTTCACTGAGGAAGTCTAGAATCCAGCCACACAGAGCAGTAATAAATTTTAGGTTCTGAAGCTTGCGTTCTGACATATGTGTTCCTCTGCTCCAGATGGGTGAAGGCGGTGTTGAGAGTAAGGGCAATGGCATCATCGGTTGATCTGTTTTGCCTGCAGGGAAACTGCAGGGGGTCCAGTGTGTCCAGCAGGATGGAGGTGAAATGGGCTTTAAGCAGTCGCTCAAAGCACTTCAACACAACAGATGTGAGTGCAACAGGGCGATAGTCGTTCATACAACTAACTTTGTTTTTCTTAGGGACGGGGATGATGGTGGTCTCTTTGAAACATGCAGGGACTGCAGACTGAGCCAGGGAGAGATTAAAGATGTCTGCAAAGACATCTGCCAGCTCATCCACATATGCTGTAAGGGTGTGGCCAGGAATGCTGTCTGGGCCAGTGGCTTTGTGTGGATTCACCTTTTTAAAGGTTTTACACACATCAGACCTAGATAGTTCCATTGGGATAGATTCCTGCTGCCTTAGCATATCAATGCCTGAGGTGGGGTGTCGCTCTCAAAGCATGCAGAAAAGGTGCTAAGCTTGTCTGTGAGAGAAGCTGACACCGACCCAGCCCAGCTGGTTTTCGTGTTGAAGTTTTTGATGTTCCTCAGACCATTCCACATGTTTCTAATGACAGAGCCAACATATTGTTATTCTACACTGTCCATTTATTGTCTCTTTGCTGTCTTAATTGCCCTCCATAGATCGTATTTGCATTTCCTGTAGTTCCCCAAATCACCTGCTTTGTAAGCAGTTGTTCATGCTTTCAGCGAACACTCCTCTGTTAATCCATGGTTCCTGATTTGGGAACATATGGTGATCTTTGGTACAAAATTCTGTATGCATGTGAAAATGTATCCCGTGATGGCCTGTGTGTATTCGGTGACGTCATCGTCTGCTGCGTCTCTTAAAATATTCCTCTCTGCGGTACTGAAGCAGTCACGCAGGGTGGAGACAGAGTCTTCTGACCAGCGCGCTATGCTCTGTGTGATAGTTCTCTCCTGCTTCAGTCTCTGTTTGTAAGTGGGGAGTAGCAGGATCAAAGCATGGTCTGATTTGCCGAGCAGTGGTTAGGGGAGGTGTTTGTAACTTTGTGTTTGTAACTGAGTGTAAACATGGTCCAGCACAGCTGATCTGTTGGTAGTATCGTGGCAGAGCTTTCTTCAGTTTAGCTCTGTTGAAGTCACCAGCTATAAAATAAATAAAAACAGCCTCTGGATGCAAAGACTCATGCCTGTCAATAATCCCATACAGCTCCTCCAGTGCAATCACTGTGTTGATGTGTGGTGGAATGTACACTGCCATAAGCATGACCAGCATAAACTCCCAGGTGAGGTAGAAGGGTCAGCATCTGATCAGTAGGTGCTCCAGATTAGGGGAGCAGCCTGTAGACACAGTCTCCACATCTAAGCACTACAAGTTGTTAATCAAGACATTCACACCTTTGCTCTTCCCCAACTCTGCCATCCTATCCTGCCAGTGAAAGGAAAACCCTGCTGGGGCCATGGCTGAGTCAGGAATTGCTGGATCAAGCCATGTTTCCCAACTCTACTATAACAGCACATTACTGTGCTGAAGGGTTACCCAGCTCTGCTATTACTGTGGAGAGGGGTTACCCAGCTCTGCTACAGAAGCACATTACTGTGGAGAGGAGTTACCCAGCTCTGCTATAATAGCACATTACTGTAACTGTGGAGAGGGGTTACCCAACTGTGCTAAAACAGCACATTACTGTGGAGAGGAGTTACCCAGCTCTGCTACAGAAGCACATTACTGTGGAGAAGCATTACCCAGCTCTATCATAACAGTACATTACTGTCCAGCCCACAGGTGTTAATCAGGCACTAATCGTTGAATGAGTCCAGCCTGTGGGATTTAATCAGGCACTAATCGTTGAATGAGTCCAGCCTGTGGGATTTAATCAGGCACTAATCGTTGAATGAGTCCAGCCTGTGGGATTTAATCAGGCACTAATCGTTGAATGAGTCCAGCCTGTGGGATTTAATCAGGTGCTAATCAGGGAAAGTATTGAAAGGGAATCTCACTCGTGAGAGAGAAACTGCAGCAATATAAAGTGTTTACTGAGTATAGCCTGGAATTTATAAAGAAATTTGAGAAGCAGATTGTGAATTTTAGTTGATTACATTTACCCCTCTTCCCATTTGACTGCTGTTTCGTTATTTAACTTGGCAGAGTTGAAACCCAACACACCAAATCCTGCTACATCACAGGATATTGACAGAATTATGGAAACACTTCATGAAATTATGATTGATTGAGTTCAGTGGCTACTCTACAAGGTCATCTAATGTCCAAGGTATATGAAGCCATTTTACATGACTAGATGCACCCTATGGCACAAACACTGTTCCCAAATACTGAGTGGTTAAATGAGAACAACCTATTAATTAATTCTGGGATCCGAGCAGCAGGAGCCAGCAATACAACATGGCCTCCATGGCACAAGGCTAAGTGTAATGAGGAAGTGGTAGTCATTCAAATTCTGTTCTATATCCTACCCTCATTTTCATTATTTGTGTAAAATAAGATAAGTACTGTCATACCAATAACCACCAGATGTAACATGATGTGAAACAAGACCAGCGCATACCTGATTTTATTTTCAATACTCATAAATCAGAGACAAGTGGTGCATTACTAGATAAATTATTATGAAAGCAGTATGTTGATAATCATTTTTGGAAGACGTCATAAAATTGACTTACAAGAAAGTACTTATGGTTACTTTCGCAGACGTTTCAGTTTTTGGACTTGAATCATTGTGTAACACCAATTCATTGTGTATCACTGACTACAGAATGCAATTTATAGCTAAAAACATCAATATGAGCCAAATGGGCTTAGCAGAATGTACAATTATTTTATGTTAAGTCAGTTTATTAAAATGCTTTCAAATGGTACTCAGCTTTTATGACACTCTGTGTGTTAATGAGTTTGTGCAATACAGTAACTGAATCATAAAGTAGGTGTATTTAGAAAAAAAAAAATAGGTTTAATGTAGCAGAATGACAGTGCTAATTTTTGACGAGATCTGGGAAAACTCTTGCTTCTGTAGAAATACTATCATGTATTTGTTCTCTCTGTGCACTTATCTGGCTGATTTTACTGATTAGCTTCCCTGTCTGGCTGAAGATTCAGACAATTTAGTGCAAGGTTAGTACTTTGTTTTCTGAAGCGAAGACCGGTTCATAATAATTATGCAAAAAAGAAAAATAACCAGTGTGTTTCAAAGCAACCTCCTGCCCCCCATGTCCCCATCCTGCTTGCATGTAAGGACATTGAGGTTGTCCATAGGGTGGTTCAGCAAAAACATGCACTGGAATGTGAAAGAACTCAGCAAGATGTTAGGAATTCTCACTCTCTTACAGAATTGTAAGATGTTTAACTTTCCCTATTGCCCCACCTAGTGGTCCAGTGGGTGAACTGCAATATTCTGCTGTATATAGACACTGAATTGAAGCTCAGGGACTGGATGTTCAATAAATGACTTCTTCAATAAATTTCATAGATAAATATAACATCAGGGGAGGGGGGTTGTAACACAAAGCCATGAGCCCTAGACGATTTGTCAATATACCACATATCAAGTTCTAGCACTCAAAGGTCCTAGCTTACACTTCACCTGCCATGGAGAAAATTAGGTGATTATTGTGTATATGAAAATAATGAAGTACCCAGTGAAAAAGTGAGCCACTTATGTGATACAATAACCCAAAGTTATCTTGCTAAGGCACTAACCCCTGCTTTATGGTATGCTCCCCTAGAGGTTTAAGTGCTCATGCACACACAATCGCTGAGTCACCAGACACAGACAGAACTACTAAGGTCTGTGGCTGAAGGTGCAGGTGGTATCTGCCTGTATGAAACGCGGTCCCCTCTCTCACGGCGCTGCCACCCTGCTGCTAATCTGCGGGGCTGTGCTGATGTGTGGGCTGGATCTGCCACATTGCAGCTGTTAGTGTACATTTCATCAGGATTCAGTTTGTGCCATTCAGTGGTAACAAATAATCCTACTACAGTTTTTTATATACTTTAAAACACAGAGAGGGTCTTCCAGTATGCTTGCACAGCCATGTGTGGTGATGTACATGCTGATGTTTTATGATAATAGGCTCTTTATGTACTTTGATTCCTGCTCTGTTTTCTTTGCAGTGGCCCAAAGTGGTATTGGAGTTTGAATATAGGCCTCCCGTTTGTATTGCTTTCCATTGTTTCTACTTAGCTGGTGGTGAATGTAACAAATAATTAGTCTTTCCAAATGGATCATAAATTACATGGTGGACAAGAAAACTACAGTTTGTACAACAGTGTAAAATTAGCAGTAAAAGTGCTAATTTTAAAACACTCAAGGAAGGTGCCTAGTCCATGGAAGTAAACATAAATCCATGGGATTAATTTAAGAACACCAGTCTCCTTCTGGAGAGATTTATTAAATCAAGGGAAAACCAACAGTCTGTCTTGTTTCACAGAAGAACTATGACCATCAGATCATAGTGCTTCAGTCTGTATTGTTTTTCGTTTGATTTAACCTCCAAAAGGATATCGCTGTCCTTAACTCCGACAGTGTAAAATAAAATCGGGTTTTTTATTATTCTATGTTTTGTGTTCTGTAGTGTGCAGGGTGCAGAAGAATAAATTAGATACTGGAATTAAATACTTAAGATTTTATTTAACAAAGTCCTTTACAGTATTAAGTGAACAAGCCCACAGATGCCCAATAAAATCTTCTCCTCTGAGACATCCTGCTAACACCTTTGGAATATTGAAAATGGCATTTTAAATCTGGCCAGTCTCAGAGCATGATTATTTCTATAAAACTTATGATGCTTTAAATAAAAATATTCATTGGTGGTCTGCTTGTTGGTCCTCAAAGTGGAGCTTGTTTTTCAGTATACTGTGCAATACGTAGTGTATGTATATGAATATAATGGAAATAGATGATAACTTCACGCTGGGATTACAAGTCCAGTGCCAGCTGGGCAGTTTAGTATTTCCCTCAAACCTTACTGATGTTATTTATGTACACACCAGAAGTAGTATAAAATACATTTTCAGAGTTCTCAAGAGTTTAAAAAAACAACTTCTCAACAGTTGTTTTTATTATTAGACACTAAGCTGGCGAGTGATTTGAGAATTCCTTGAGCAAACAATGGTGTGGTACGGTTTGAAGTGGGATGTGTCCACTGGATACCCAGATATCTCAGAGGGACTGACATATCATACATTTCTTTCATTAGCCCATGAATTCCAACAATCAGTAGCTCCACATACACCTCAACTGTGAAGCTTCACATCCACTGACAAGCCATGGCTGCAGCCATCGCAAGGTACAGTTTTCACCAGCAGTGAGGCCAATCTAACATGTAAAAAGTCTAATTTAAGAGAGGTAATACTACACACACACATACACACACACACTTGCCATTATCCACCAGTTCAGCCTAGTTTTTGTACCCAATATCTAAGTACCCCTTCTTTTTCCTCATGCCCACTCCAGAGCTCATAGCACACCTGTCCGCTTTGACAATCCATCAGGGACCCTGATAATGGATTCTGTTCTCAAATGAAGGAATGGTGAGTCAGTTACTCTCTGTTACTCTGCTGCTTCCAGCGTTTCTAAAAAATACAGTGAAAGCTGCAATATACATAGTACAGGCCACAATTGTGAATTCATTGTTGTTTTTTAAATGTAAAAAAATAAAATAAGGATGAAACATATGTAATTCCTGCTTGGTAAAACCAATATGTATGAAAGATACCCTTGTGTAAATGCTAAGATTCGGCACTTTAACCACATTGTTTGATCACAAATACAAACTTATGGATGACAGAATTTGAAAGTTTGAAAACTAACATATAGCGCTTCATCACCATAATGCTTGAACGTAGTAAGTAAGGAAGTATGTCCATCATTATTCCATTTACTATTGTATATATTTTATTGCATTAATTATTTTTTCCAATGCCAAAGCCAGGGGTAAAATAAAAATGTCATCTGCTTGTGTTTGTTTGTGTGGTGTCATGGTGACTCTTATTATAACCATCATTGCTTCCTTTTAGGCCAGCACTCCCTAGCCTCTGGATGACCCCCACACAGCCCCCCACCTGAACCATGGTCTAACAGGTACGTCCTCCTGGCCACCATGAAGGGGTTGGGAGCAAACTGCGGCCACCTCCTCTCAAACCCCTGCGACCCAATGATTGGTCCCCGGGAGCCCATGTACGCTCCAACTGCTGACCTCCAGGCCTCGTACCTCCACAGCCCCACTCTGGAGCACTATGGCACCCTGGACCTCCAGCACTTCCCACCCTCTAGCCCCACCTCCCTGCCCCCTGAGTGCCTCTTTCCCCTCAGCAAGCAGCTATCCCTCAGTGGCACCTTCCCCCGCATCCACTATGACCCCCTCATGGACCAGGCTGACCCAGGCAGTGGCATCGGCGGGGGGATCCACACCCGCATGCTCAGCACCTCTATCTCCATGGGGACGGAAACAGGGACCAGCCTGAGTGGGGTGGCGCGCTCAGTCGCTGGGAGCACAGCCACCATCTCCGCAGGCAGCAAGATCAAACGGCTCCCAGGCAACCTGTTGGAGCGCTTTGAGAAGAAACTGCCAGCAGCATGCGACGGTTTCAGCACGCTGCAGTTCCACCGCAGCCGCATAGCCAAGCAGCGCAGCGAGAGCCCCGGACGTATCCGCCACTTCATGCACTCTGTCCAGAAGCTCTTCGCCAAGTCGCAGTCACTGGAGAGCTCTATGAAGAGCAGTAACGTCAATGGGAGCTCCAACACTACAGAGGACATCAAGAACCGGCAAAACAAGAGCAAAGACCGGGCCAAGACTGAAGGCGCTAAGCGCCGGCCACGGTCCAGCATGTCTGGCCTTTGGAGCTCTGAGGACAAACTGGACGACAACGCCAGTGCCCAGATGGGCAGCGGCTACAGCAACCCGGCTGCCATGACGACCCTGAGCAAGCCTGCACCAGACAGCCAGGGTCCTGTCCGGCACATTCCACAGGGCTACAACACCATCGGGGGCCACATGCTGAAGAGCTCCAAGAGCAACAACGAGCTGAAGTCACAGGCGTGCCCGGCCCTCCCAGGGCCTGACAATAAGATGGTGAAGCGTGGTTCCTGGTCCACGCTCACACTCAGCCAGGCCAGACAAGTGTGCCAGAGGGGCCTGGCCACCATGGACAGATCACTGCTCAAGTCAAAATCCTGCCACCAGGAGCTCACCTACCGATACCTGCAGGTAGGAGACTAAATATAGCAGTCATTTGTGTGTTTTTATTAATTGACAGATCCTTTGATTTCTTGCCTTGAAATATATTTTACAAATATCAATTATTTTATGCAAAGAAATTGCCCCATCTTTTGCCCTCTATCAAAGCATCCCTCCTTCCTCAAAGAGCATGTGTGTGTATGTGTGTGTGTGTGTGATATATATATAGTTACTGCATAGTATTGTAGTTTCTGGATAATTGGACTTTTTGTGTAAGATGTAAGCAGAGATTGACTGACATTTGTACAACTGTGAAAGCTATAGCATGAGATTGATTAACAGGGATGGCAATTATATGAATTATAATGGAAAAGTAATCTCAAATCTTTTTCAGAACACAAGTAGTAGTTGTAGTAAAATCAATTTTAATTATTAAAATATAAACTTGTAATAAGACCTTTTTATCTATATATTACTTTAGCTTTGGGTACCATGCACAAAAACTATGATGTTTCAGTATGTTAACAGATTTTTTGCAGGTCACAGTATTACTTGAGTTTGGATTAATAAGAGTACAGTTATTGACAGATTAAAAGCATCAATGGATATAACAAACTTACTAGTTTGCAAAGAGCAGCAATTATATCAAAAAATGATATTGGTAACCATTTACTTTAATGTCAGCTGGTGTTGATTAATTCAGCTCTGTGTATAATTAGTTTCATTGCTATTCAAGGACAAAGCAGGTTCAATGTAATGATAAGTTTAAAGGTATAGTCTTTTCCTCCCTTACAAACTCACCAGCCGCCACTGATATACAAATACGTTCTTACTACCATTTTCAATTTTGTGGCAGATTACTGGGGAAGTTCTGGTATAATAGGACTGGCTATAAGTAGGGCAACATGTGGGTGTTTACAAACTGGGTTACTCTGTGGGTTCTTTTTGACATTGTATAGGCAGAGTTTGGGTGGGCCAGTGTGGACTTTAGCTGACCCTGTTCTCTGAGCACGTGTGTTTTGGCTAACTGTTGTTTGCATGATGACGTGATCTCTAGTGTGAAAAATGAACACGTTGTCATCACAGTTATGGATACAGTTGACATTTTTGATGGCAGCAGACCTGACAAGTTAGAGGCATGGGAATGAGTGCAGGTGTGGGCAATGATGGGGGGTGTGCCCATGGCCTGCAGGTGCCTCTCGGGGACTGGAGCAGCACGTTGGGGCGACCCCGGGGCGCCAGTGAGATCCCCTGCCGGCGTATGAGGAGTGGTAGCTATGTGAAGGCCATTGGGGACCTGGAGGACAGCGAGGACTCAGAGGGGAGTCCCAAACCTTCCCCTAAAACCACGGCACGCAGGCAGAGTTACCTTAAAGCCACCCAGCCCTCTCTGAGTGACCAGCTACCACTACACAAGTAAGAGTACTGAAATATTTTACAAAAGCAGCTTACACAGAGAACACTGCAGTATATTACAAATACAGATTACAAACAGAACACTGCAGTACATTACAAATGCAGCTTACACACAGAGCAATGCAGTACATTACAAATGCAGCTTACACACAGAGCACTGCAGTACATTACAAATGCAGCTTACACACAGAGCAATGCAGTACATTACAAATGCAGTTTACACACAGAGCACTGCAGTACATTACAAATGCAGCTTAAATACAGAGAACTGCAGTACATTACAAATGCAGTTTACACACTGAGCACTGCAGTACATTACAAATGCAGCTTAAATACAGAGAACTGCAGAACATTACAAATGCAGCTCACATACTAATTTGTCTGCATGGTTAAAGACAGATCCTTTCTCATTTGTCAGTGATAGAAAATATTAAGTGCAAAACCTTTCTACACTACTGAGAAGATTTGCTTTAGTCTATAAATAAATGAAGAATAAATTAAAAGTTTAATCATGAAAAACTTGCCAGAAGCAGAGACTGATGTGGTGCCATCTTGGATTGGTAAAGGAGGAGGAGATGTGGAGAAGTGGGAATTTGAGATGAGTGATAAGAGATTGGATGAGTTTCCTATTTGTTTGTGGAGAAAAAACCCTGTTAAATGGCAGTTCAGGTTTTTTTGTGTTTAATGATAACATGAGTCTTTAAAAGCCATGTACAAACTTCAAAAGAAAAGAGGAGAAACTAAACCACAATTATGTGGCCTGTTGTGGACTGAAGTTCCTATGAGCATGACTTCTTGCAGCAATTTTGAGACATAATTACTCCCTATTTGGATTCTGGAAGTTGCCAGACCCCAATTTTTACTTACCCCTTGCATACACATTGTTTGTTAGATCTGAACACTTTGGTTGTCTGACCATTAGTGGTCTAAGGGGGGTGAAACATCTTAAATTTTATGTTATCACGCAAATTATGGGTGTGATCTGACACAGTGGATTGCAAGTGACAAGAATGCTCGACCAACAAATACACATCCCTTGACCTTGTTCTCTTTATGTTATCCCTGAGCCGTAGGAGATGGAACTGTGTATGTGCTTTTAGCCAACCCTTATATGTGCCCCTCAACTATCACATATGAGTGCCCACCAATTGCTCCAAAATGTGAGCACTAAAATGGAGTGGTTTTCTCATTCTCTGTGCTTCCTCACCAGTGTCACCTCAGTACTCTGCACATGACATCTCATACTGTTATTTTCTTTTTTCCCTTGCTGTCTCTCTGTCTGTCCCCCTGCTGTTTTCTCTCTCTGCATTCTCTATCTTTCATCCTTTACATTGTCTCTCCCTTTCTTCCTCCTTGCCTATTCTGTTTCCCTCCTGCTCTCTCTATCTGTCTGCGCAGCTGCCTACCCTCTGTGCTTGAGCTGTCCTCCAACCGCAGCCTTGATAACCTGGATAACCTGGATTGCATCGATGGGCTAGTCAGCTCCCCTTTCCAGCGCTGGGACAATCTGGACTTTAGCCAGAACTGCAGCACTCTAGCAAGGACCAGCTGCACAGCTCAGGTCAGTCAAAATTACATTGACCCCTTCTTTTCCACAGAAGAACAGGAGCTTAAATCTTCTTGTATGTTAATTCCCATTCCCCATGTCCAGGGTTCTTCAACTTAAGAGAGTTTCTTTAGTTAAAAATCTATTTCAAGGCAGTGTGAAAAACTGATTGATAAAGCCTAGAGATACTTCTTACAGGAGGCAAATGGGAGTTGTTTGTATTAATAGGTTGAGAGTCCAGACAGGGTCACTGTGATGCAATGCACAGAGAGAACAAGATCTCAGGATTACATGTATGAAAAGTGATCTCTGGCTAATGATTGGCTAAGATTTGTGCTATCTGGCTAACAATTGGCTAAGATGAGTGTTGTCTGGAAAATGATTGGCTAAGCTGGGAGGGACAGGATTGGAGACATGTTTGCCCAGAAAGTAATTTTGAATTTAAAAATAAACTGGCACGCCCTGCTGACTCTAATCCAAACACACTGCTTTCCACTGGAGCCCTGGTTCTCATTTCAAGCAGAATACTGGGTTTGAAGGATACAGTCTGAGATGGATTGACTTCATGCATAGTAATGTTTTATCATTATGTAAAGCTTATTTTTTCAGGAAACAACTGGAATTCTCACAAAAGAGTTAATTGAGGATTCTCATGGCTGTGAATGTCACACCAATCTCAGTCTCTATGCTGCGACTTCAGACTACTGGATTATAGGTATGGTAAATGGACATTTAGACGGCAAGAGAAATATGTGAGAGCATCCACAGAAATTACGGTGACGAAATGAAGCCAATCAAAAGGAATGTTGCTATATTAAAGATGTCAACTGGAGGAGCAGACTCAATACCAGAAAAGGATGTCTGTGTGATGTGACCAGGGCTGAACCGACAACTCTTCTGAAAGGAAAGATTTTGAATGATTGGGAAGGGATTAATGACACTGGTAGGGACCTGCAGCAGGAGGGGTTCTCATGGCTGACAACAATTAGGCAGGGTACTGTTCACAGAAAAGGGAGCAGCCTCTGTCTCTCCTGCTGCTGCCTCCTTCAAACAGCATTGACTTACCTCTGAAGCCCAGACATATCATTAGAGGGGAACTGACGGTGATGTTAGGGGTGAAGGGGAATGTGCTGCTCTAAGTGTTCCAAAAGGCTTATTAAAATTGCCTGATTCAGCCTCCCTCCATCGCCTCGCCCCCATTCATTGGGATCACCACCCTGTACCCCACTCCACCTGAATCAGTCTCACCTTTACCCCCCCCCCCCCCCCCCCGAACCTTTTTCAATGTGTAGCATTGTAAGGAATAAGGTGGAATAAGCGCTTCACGTCAGCTAGGAGCATTGTTAACAAACACAAATTGCATAAACTGTGTACTTCATGCGTAGCTTGTCAGAGCCATTCCACCACATCAGGAATGGGGACTTTTGCAGGAAATGAGTTTGGTTTGTTTTTGTTTCCTTTTTATGTTTTTCTTGACTGCTCTCCTCCAGATGAACAAATTTGACCTGAGTAGTCACACCAGAGTCAAACATGCTGAAATTGTAAACCTGCAAGTATAAACTGTCATTGAACACTCTTGTTCACAACAACTGGATGCTATAAGCTTTTCTAAAGAGAAGATGACTGGAATCCTATCTTCTCAGAAGAACCCTAAATAAGCTATGCTCAGTCTCTCTGGTTTTGGACCAGCTTTACATCACATCCCTCCAGCCTGCTCTAAACAGGAGGAGCTTCTCTAAGTGGGCGGAGTGGCCTCATCACAGATAGGGTGGGCCTGTCTGTGGTCCCACCACAATGGCCGGACCCCGAATGCCCCAGGACCCCAGACTGGCCGTGCGCAGTCCCCACAGGAGGGTGGCCAGCTGCCGTGGGCCCGCCCATCCCCAGTCCCGCCCCCGTGTCAACCTGCGTGTGTCATTTCAGGTGCGAGAGCCGGAGGTCGGGAGGCTGTATGTGGAGCCACGTGTGGAGTCAGTGTACGGACAGACCAGGTCTCAGAGGCAGCCCCTGGACCTACCCGTCCCCACCTGCTTCCGCTCCCGCAGTCACAGCTACCTGCGAGCCATCCAGGCTGGCTGCTCCCAGGATGATGACACCGCCTCTGTGGACTCTGAATCCCCGCCCCCCACCACCACTGTCCACACCTACAGCTCCAGCACCCGTGAGTACTGCAAGAGACGGGGGTTCTGGGATGGTGGTTAGTTGCAGTGGGGGTGTTGCAGCAAGAGACGAAGTAGGACATTTGAAATGTTAAAAGTGATGCTCTCACTGAAAAGCAGTATAAAAGACGCTTTCAGTTGCCCAGTTAAATATGATACGAAGAGAGTACTGAGAGAGCTTTACTGTGGGAGCTGGGTACTATTATCACCTGCTGGTGGTCAGGCAGGAGTTAATATATATGCCTATAAATGTTCAGATTACACATTCTTTAAGAAGTTGTATATGTAAGGCATCACACCCAACGAGATTTCTGTTGCACGAATGTAAGGGACGAGGTGGAGGCGAAGAACTCCACGACGCTTAGCAGTTGCCTCCACCAAGTCCTTTGCATTCATACAACGGACACCTCAGAGGGTTTTATGCTGCTTATATCATGGTTACTTGCTAGGTGTGGTCATTTCAATATATGTTGACTTTTTTCGACGTTTTTATCCTATCACTATAGATGATAGGCACTGCTTTACACTGGAGTAGGCAACCGTTTCTTGGACTCAAAACCAGATGTTAGATGTTCTACAACTGTCAAGGTTCGAGACACCTGTTGGTCACAGCTAGTGACAGAAAATATTCCCACAGATACAGATTTGTCCTTGCCAAATAAATTAAAGTTAATGTGAAACTGGGCCATTGTGATTTCTATACTTTTAAGTTTTAATGTTTGCTAACGAATTAGTTTAAATGTTCATGAGTGAATGAAACAGCTGACCGTTATTGACAAGGCTATGGCTGGCATGGTTACCACTGTATCGCTGAAGCATATTGATTAAGAATGGTGATAAAACTTTTGACCATGCCAACGTTCAAGGTGTCCAGGTTATACAAAATTAATGGACACCCAATCAGAAACATGGATTTTCTGTATCTGTGATATAAATACACAATTAAGGACATTTGAGGTACTGGTCAAAGCAGGTTGCACTTGCGAAAGGTGAAGGTTTTATGAAAACACTGAAAAACAGACTAACAAAAGTTAGAAAATAAAGGTTTGAAATCAGATGGTCACTGTTCTTTTGGGACTGGTTCCAATTCATTGGTTCTTTGTAAATGGACTTTTCAGACATTTTCATTCGGCAGTAAAGGATACCTGAGGCATTTCAGCATACATGTTTGAAATGTAGGGTTTAAAGAGAGGTTAAATACAGTACCTAGTTTGATTCTGGTGCAGGCCAAGGTCAACAGATGGGTATCACACCAACTAAGTGAGACCTCTGTCCCTTATTAAGGAGGTGATAAGTAAGGCATTCCAGACTTTCATTAAGAAAAGACTGACAGGCTAAACCCCCGACTGCCTGTGACAGACAGCAGCCACACAACATGGGTTTTAAATATGGGTGATAAAATTAGGCCCTCCGTTTTCTGAGAGATGCAGTAGGAATGCACTGGGCAGGTAAGGGCACCGTGCCCAGCAGGCTGTCCTGAGGAGCAGAGGGCTCACTGGTGGCATTGGCTGGTTTGGTTTGCTTTGTGCGATTCCCACCGGCACATCTAGTCCCATTTTCCCCTGTGACTAAGACACACAGTCACACAAAAACACATAGACACAGCACTGGCTGACCTACATTTCAGCTGCAGACATCACTACTGGTTGAGTGCAATGGAGTGGGGGTTGGGGAATGGGGTGGGGGTGATGGCTTACATCTTTGACTTGTCAGCCACTCTGTGCCCAAGTAGAAACATCCCAAATCTGAGCCAAAAGCCATTTGTACAACAGCCATCCCTGGCATATTAGCACAGCAAATTTGAATCAGGCTTTGCAGCTTGCTTTAGGGGAGGGATTAACTGAATCCTTGCAGCAATGCAGCGGAGAGATTCACACACACTCACAAACACACGCTCACACACACATACTCTCTCTCTCTCTCTCTCTCTCACACACACACAGACACACTTGCTCACACACTCATACACACTCACTCACACAGACACACTTACACACACACACTCACATACTCATACTCATACTCACACGGGGGGTGTCTCTCACCCTCTTCTGGTGATTGTGGAAATTTGGGAGAGTGTGATACTGCACTGTCCCTTGGGGTGATGCAAGCAGGCACATAAGAGAGTTGTCCATATTCTCTTGGACAGCAGCTTCTCCAGTCCTACTGTAGATTACCTCACAGAGTATGGGATGAAGTTCTCTGCAGAGGGTGGTTTCAGGATTATGGTTGGCTCAGTGGAATCATGTTGGGCGTTCCTCCACTCACTGTGATGCTGTTTTACCCCATTCTTTTCAACAGAAAAATAATTACACTAAATAATTAGACTGTACTAGTGGAACCCACCAATTAGATGTTACCCAAAAACTTCCAGTTAAAACCTGAGGAAAACTACATCAACTGGTACGTCCAATTATGTAGGTAAATCATCTCGAATGGGACTTCCAATTATTTGAGTAAAGCTGTCTTAAATGGGACATCCAATTATATTGTGAAAATAGGTTTCCTTAGGAAATCTAAGGAGTGGTAACTCTGAATCCAGCTACAGTCTGCTATTAATTACTGCCCCTTAACAGACTAACTCTCTGAATGATAACCCAAGGGAACAAAGAACAGAAGGCTCCTACAAGCTGTACATGTATAAAAATATTCAAATAAATTTGTTGTTGACTATTATTAAAGATAATGACAATGATTTTTGACTTTGATAATCAGAAATTGAACTTCATAATCTGGGCAGTCAACCTGCAAGGCAAAACTAACTCTCAACCAGAATTCACGACAGGGTGAGTTAATTCAAAATGAACAAAAAATATATGGCAAAAACACAAAACAGAACTCAATGGGTGTAAGCTTTCCACTTAATATTAATTAAAAGAGCACATTAAACAAATCATAAAACTGAACTACACTAAAATATAACACAAAAGAGGACCATCAAAGAACCAGCTCCTCTACAAAAGGATGTTACAGCACCCAAAGCCGACACAGCTCACCAAGTTGGAACAGCATAATCCAGACAGCAACAGCACAGATGGGAACAACACAATCAACAACACAAAATGTCTCCTCCTTATCTGGTCTTGGACTGTGCGTGATTAAATTACAGCTGGGGATGGATCAGGGGTAATCGTGTAAATCAGGGCCCAGTTTTTATATTTCAATTCAGATCAACAACAAAGAAGGTCATTCCACACCACATTTTCAGCCGTTCAGCAGAGCTCTTGAAAATCCCCCCTCCCTGTCAGTTTGTATTAAAATATCAGCTGTTGGCACATTTCCAACATTACTTCCTCCTTTTCTGCCTCTTAAGCAACAGTCCCAGAAGAAAAGATGAAAAGAAGATCTTCCTCCCTCTCCACAAATTTCTGCTAATCATGATAATTCTACCCTTGCTGAACTGTTCACTCTTTACACCATCAGACATTCAACACACCAAGGGTATTAAATGGAGCAGCCTGTAGTCTAGTTGCTAAGGTACTTGACTGGGACCCCTGAAGTTGGTGTTTCAGGCCCCAGTCTAGCCACAGCACAAACAGCTTTGACTTTGCTGTTGGGCCCTTGAGCAAGGCCACTAACCCCCACATTGCTCCCATGGGGGATTGGCCCTTGGTTAGCATAATCAGCTATAAGTTGCTTTGGATGAAAGTGACAACTAAATTACAATAATGTAATATGTCCATTTTGCCAGCCTGCCCTATCCATGAAATACAGTGCCCAATCACCTACTGCATCATATCAGGCTATGCAGGTAGCCAGCTGTCTCTGGATTGTGCAAGTGTATCTGCGTGTATAGCATCTACATTTACATTACGCCATTTACTTATACTCTTACCCAGAATGACTTGCCATTTTACATATTACATACAGAATCAGGACTCGGAAAAGGACTCAAGTACAGACAGAGATGAATAATGAGCCAGAGTTTATTAAGCAGCCAAAAAATCCAAAATACAGAATTTAGAAAGATGAAAACCGGAGTGACACAGCAAAGGTACAGAAACACAGTCCAGAATCAAAAATCAGTCAGAAAACAGGCAGGCGAAAGTCAAAACCAGAAAAGGCAAAATTACAATCCAAAAACTCGATCAACAGGCAAACAGACACAGGAAAAAGGCAGTTTTTTTCAGGAGAAGCTCACAGGGGATAAATACACAGACTGACAAGCAAACGAGACACAAGTAAACAATGGGGCAGGAGAAACAGATCAGCAATCACATTAACAAGTAATGAGACAGAAAGTGGGGCAGACACAAAAGGGCAATGAAAACAAAAGCACATGGACTGGGAAACATATGGAAACAAGCAAAAAAAAAAAGCAGACAGTACCTCTCCATGGACACCCCTAGGCCTCCCAGTAGGCATCCCAGGATGCTGCCTATGAAAGGTATAAGCTCCTTGAGTGAAGGATCGAGAATGTGCCTGGGATCCAGCAGCATTCCTCGGGGTCATGGCTGTTCCTCGGGGGCAGCTGGAGGCAAACCACCATGGGGCTAATTACCTTGGCGATGGGGAAGGGACCAATAAAGTGAGAAGCCAGCTTGCGGAAGTCTGTCCTCAGTTGAAGGTCATGGGTGTAGTGGCATACCCGCTGGCCCTGGATGTAGTGGCAAGCCCTGGAGCGATGTCGATCTGTGGTAAGGCACCACAGCAGAGTCTCCAACTGTTGGTTTGCTCGCTCTGTCTGGCTGTTAGTCTGTGGGTGGAAACCTGAGGACATTTTAGCAGTGGCTGGGACAAGAATCAACTTGTTGGGCAGCACGGACAATGGACTCGATGTCCCAGTGTGCCCCCGCCAGCTAACACTAAACCGGTTGAATGGTGCTCCCCTCTGGAGAGCTGTTGGGAGACAGCATCACACTTGCCATTCTTGTACCCCAGGGGATAGGAGAAAGTGAGATTAAATCTTGCGAAAAATAATGACCAGCAGGCCTGACGAGAGTTAAGCTGCTTTGCAGAATGAAGATACTACAAGTTCTTATGGTGACTGCAGTGGTGTCCTGGGTCAGCTGGAGCTGCTGGAGTTGAGCACAGAGGTTGTCCATCCAAATGTCTCCAGGTTTTGCTGACCGACTCCAGCTGGGACTGATGTCTGCTGAGAAGAGCGCCTGGCCGTTCCAAAGCTGCCCATAACTGGCTGCTGTCTCCTGAGTCCATGATGGCGAGCTCGTACGGAAAAGTGCAGGCATAAATAATAAACTGCAGTTTATTAAGCAGCCAAAAAGGGTGACACAGCAAAGGTACAGAAACACAGTCCAGAATCAATGTAAAAAAATGGGCAGACTAAATTGAAAACCAAAAAAGCATTGCAAATTGGTAAAAACCAAAATCCAGAAACTTCCAAAAACAACTGAACAAAACCAAAATAACAGCCCTGGGTTGCCACAGTAAAGGCATGAGCAGGTATGGATTCTCCTCTGTCATTCCGCAAGTACATTACAGAGCAGCAACACTGACAGACAGTCGATTTACACTGCTGGATTTTTACGGACCCAATTCAGGTGAAAAACCTTGGTTAAGGTTAGAGGGTTTGCTGGGAATTGAACAGGACCTGCTCTCTAAACATTCTCTACACTGTCACCCATGCACTGTATCAGGGTTGGAAATTAGCACCCACCACCCGCCCAATGTGGGTGGTGGGTGCTAATTGTTCTTTTCTTAAAAATGAAACAAAACTAAACAGATTTTTAAGGAAAATTTGAAGATAATACTGAAATAGAAACCACTATTAAAACACAAAACTATACTAACCTTGCGAGTCACCACTGATAATGTGATAAGCCTAAAAATGCCAGCAGACACAATGAACTGCAACCTCTCTAAAATGCAGTAGTTTGTTATGAAGGCAGTAATGTACATACCCCAAATCTGGGATTTGTTATGCTTTTCTGTCATGTTTTTCCAGGCAGGTCTTTGGAAGTGTCCTTTTCTACTCCCTAATGACCCCACCACTTTGTTCCCTGTCTCAGTCTCCACATGTATAAGCACCTGTAAGAGGGCTCCGCCCCCAGTGCCACCCCGCACCACCTCCAGGCCCTTTATCTCTGTGACAGTGCAGAGCAGCACTGAGTCAGCCCACGACACCTATCTGAACAGCCAGGACCACATGAAGGTCAACAGCCAATCAAGGTTCAGCCTTTCCTGCGACAGCCTTACCAGCACCGGAGCCAGTGGCCTGGCCATGGGACACCCTGTGGCCACCCCTGTGGAGCTTCCTTCCCCCAGCAGTCCCCCCATGGATCCCAAACATGACATACTGAAAATCACCACGAGTGCTCAAATGGCACATGACATCCAAACTGACCCAGAGCCCAAGAGGAAGCTCTCCTCCATTGGTATCCAGGTGGGTGTGGCCCAGATATTGATTTCACAATCAAATGATGATGCAATTCTTCACATCACTAGGCCTCCATCTTTAGTATGAATTATGACAGAACAGCTTGTCTATAATTGTAGCAGCCTTTAATTCAATGTAATATTAAAGGTTCATTAGATCTGGCCTACTGTATTTTTGTACAGAATTCTGTTCATGTTAAATATGTTGTTTCAAAATGTGTAGAAAATTCATAAGACTGTCAAAATTTTAGGGCAACTCATCTAGGAAATTTTAAATGACTATGTAATGTAATCATATACGGGGTATATTCAAAAATTGAAAACCCCAAATAATTCATAATAGTCCTTCTTAGAATGTTGGAATGCAAGATCTGAACTGTTCCTGGTGAAATATTGGAAACCTACTCTGTACTCTGTGGTCCATAACTTCATTTAAAGGTTCAATGATGATTTAGATCTGGTGGCTGGGGAGGCCATGGAAGGTGTCTAACTTAATCCCAGTGTTCTTGAAATTCCTTTGAGCTTTGTCCATGGTGTTACTTTCTTTAAATGTGAGAGCATCTTGAGGAAGCATTGTCCTTCTAAAATGGTACCATGTTCCTTGACCATTATTTCCCCATGCAGAAGATTACTCAGGCCTAATGACTCCCACAAGATGGCTGCTCATACTATAGCAGATCCACCACCATGTTTTAGAGATGGGAACAGGCATTTTTGGCTGAAGTCTGTAAAACATAACCCTATGCACATGTAGGAAAATGAGTAAAGTTATCAGGCTGTATTACTGCTACACACATATACACTGCTCTTAAATCCAGGGTTTGTGCTCATTACACCAAATTATGTATTGTTGCACGTTACCTTGAGTTACAAACCTAATAATGTAAACCTTATTAAAATATCAGCTTTTTAAAGCTCACAACATAGAGTTTTTGTTAAGACTGGGTCATGGAGGTGTTGATTCCTTTCATGGTCATTTTTAATTGCACTGTTTTGTGCTTTTTAGCAACTATCCTGTTAAGCATAATTTTATCTTTGCTGGTGATCATAGACATATGAGCATTGTTACTCCTTGTTTGGCATACATGTCCTCATCATTTTTGTCCTTTTACATTTGCAATTATTTCCCTTTTTTTGTGACTAGTGAATAAAGACACCGGTAATTAGTATTACCAATATGAACCATGTGTAGACTTGCATTTAGTTTTTTATTTACCAACTGTTTAAGCCTTGCCTGTGGTAGCCTGAGACTAATAAGACATTTCAGGCAGTTGAGTATTTATAGTTAATCTTTTTCTGATATTGCATGCAACTCATTTAAATAAGTGTGATTTTTACATAATTATACTGCTCTGTAACTGGTGGCCAGGTGGACTGCATTCAGCCTTTTGAAAAACAAGACACGCCCCCCTTGACCAGATTCCAGTCCATTGGAGTGCAGGTGGAGGATGGCTTGCAGTAAGTAGTGGTCTTCACAACATGCTCTTTGTCGAGTCATTTAGGAGGGACATTTTCCTTTTCTTTCTTGGAACTCCTTTTTGCCAAAATTACCATTACAACCAACTGCTGCTTTTCTCGCAATGTAATTCTCCTTCTGTGTGTGTTTTCACCCAGAGGAGTCATTTGTGCACAAGAGATAAGGGAAAGGAAAGAGGGCTCCAATGTGTTTTGACTTGAACCAAGCCTTAAAAAAAAAGCTATTTTTGGATTTTTGAAGCCTCGTTCTCCAGGCAGTAATTAAGGTATGTCTCTAAACTGCCCTGTCTGTAGGCCAAGCCCATCCAGTTGTATGGTGCCCATGCAGGAGACTGACTCTGACACGCAGTACCTTCCCAACACCATACCTTCCAAAAAAAACATGAGCAGCAAGCCAGTGGACTCTCCGGCGCTCAGCCCTCAGGACAACAGTGATGGAGAGGTCCTCCACCCGCTGACTGATAAGACAACAGCCTCTCAGAGCTGCCCCTCCTCACCTGAGGGCCTGGACCCTGCACTTGACCCCTCCTCCCTGCCTCCCCCGGACCCCTGGCTTGAGAGTGGGAATGGCAGTGCTCCCCCAGACCCCTCTCCAGCAGGGATGTCAGCCTGTCGCCGGGATGGGCACTGGTTCCTGAAGCTGTTGCAGGCAGAGAGGGCAAGGATGGAGGGCTGGTGTAACCAGATGGAACAGGAGACCAGAGATCACCAGTTGACAGAGGAAGGTGAGGCCTATTCATCACTACATTACAGTTCACACAGCTATGTGAACCCTCAGGGCAACACTCTCACCTCAGTCACACAGCTATGTGAACTCTCAGGGCAACACTCTCACCTCAGTCACACAGCTATGTGAACCCTTAGGGTAACACTCTCACCTCAGTCACACAGCTATGTGAACCCTCAGGGCAACACTCTCACCTCAGTCACATAGCTATGTGAACCCTTAGGGTAACACTCTCACCTCAGTCACACAGCTATGTGAACCCTCAGGGCAACACTCTCACCTCAGTCACACAGCTATGTGAACCCTCAGGGGAACACTCTCGCCACAGTCACACAGCTATGTGAACCCTCAGGGCAACACTCTCACCTCAGTCACACAGCTATGTGAACCCTAAGGGCAACACTCTCACCACAGTCACACAGCCATGTGAACCCTAAGGGCAACACAAACGCCAAGACTCTGACCTTAGACATACAAGTAGGACAAGATTCTCACTTTAGATACACTGGTTTGTGATCCCTTCACAAACCCAATCCAGTCTTTCAGGTTTTTTGTCAAACCAAGCATAAAATCAACATCTGTTTTGAACTTTGTCTGCAAACTAAAACGATGTTTTTGATTCTTTCTGTACTTACAATAGGTAAATTAAACCATTCCTAAAATGAACTTGTTACTGTCTTTGTGAGGAAAAGGCTCACAAAGGAAAAAAGTTCCATTTTTAAAAAATCAATGTTATGGACAAAGTCAGTTTTGGAAGGCTTTTCCTTGGCCAGTAGTTCTGTCTGTAAGAAAGCTCACTATGGAGCTAGCAAGTCTAACCCTGGCCCTGACCCCTGCCACTCCAAGGCTTTGATTGCAAATGTGTGTCTCCACATCAGGCTGTGCAGTGAAGAGCACAAGCTACCTGTATTGCAGTCAGTGGGGTACTGGGAAAGTACTGCCATACTTTCATGGGCAATTTCTCCTTTAGAGGAATGCCCATTCTGCTTCCATCTACAGTCATGCAAAAGTGTTCCTTGGGAAGGCATTGAGAAAACTAAAGAAAAGCTCAATACTAAGAGTTATTCCTTATGCAGTATTATGGTGCCTGATGACATTGGTTTATTGCTGTATCTTAGTATCATTCTGTGTCTGTATCTCCACAGTCCTGGGGAAGGTCCGCAGTGCAGTGGGCAGTGCCCAGCTCCTCATGTCCCAGAAGTTCCAGCAGTTCCAAGGGCTCTGTGAACAGAACCTGGTGAGTAGCTGTCCTACTTGGCCCACTCCATTGCCTTTACCTAAACTCACACCCTAAAATGCTACACCTACACACTCCAATGCTACACTCACTCCTTCAAATGCTACACTTATTTTCTTGAATGCCAAGGTTAAACGTAAATCCAGAAATCTGTCTTCCTTTATTTGTGGTGACACTATGGTTAAATAGGCAGTAAGAAAATCATAAAAAGAAAAAAATAATGCAAAACAAGAACTACATAAGTGACTAATGATGACAACAAGTTGCTGATTTTTATTTTGCTACCTTGCTAAAAATTAATTTCATGGTAATTCCAATTTCAAGCTGATTTCAAAGTTGTGATTATTTTTCAATCACTTCCCTGCTGTGAAGATTGCTACTAAACCAGCGTGCTGGCTGAATCAATTTTGTCAAACCTTATGTACAATTAAAGTTTTAGCTACATTGAGATCCACTAGCCATGTGACTTTAAATGTATTAATGTCACCTAGACCTGCTGCTTCCACTGAAATAATAAATAGTGCTTGCTATATATGCTAGCCTGCATTAACGTCTAGCAAGACTGGAGCATGCAGTTGGTTCAACTAGCCAGCTGACTTTAGCTAAAGTTTAGCTAATGATAATTTGTACAATCAAGGCTGGTGTAATCACATAAACTGGAGGGAATGGTGACTAAATGTATGGTCAAATCCGCTATTGTTCAAAACAGCATTTAATTAGCTTAACAGTTCATGCAAGTGCAGCCAGGGAAGACTTGTTAGGTGTGTGGTAGCGGGATTATTTCCTCTGTGCTAGCTAGCTATATTACTTAGCATTGTTGTGTTGTTGAACTTTAAGCCAGTCCACTTTAGAGTCTGGTCAACCGTGTATTTTATTCAACTACTGACAGATCTGGGATCAGGAGCACAATCTTAACTTCAAAGAGATTGTGGAGAGAGACTCAGAATTGTTAACCTGATTCTGGATGTGAGCCTATGGAATGAAGTAACCAGTCCGTGATTTCCTTGACAAAGCAAAAAATTGATGTTTTACCTGATTATCGCTGTCCAGCTGCATTTGTGTGTGATGAAGAAATGTGAAGCACTGACAGTAGTAGTGCTGCCCCCTATTAGTTGACCAAACCATTAGTCGTTGAGAAGAGTCTTAGTCAGCAAGTTTTCATTGGTCAGTTAAACGCAGAAAAGTAAAAAAAAAAACCCTCAAAATTCATTCAGGAGTTACACCTTGTCGTTAAAAAGTTATTAGGTTATGTTGGGCAGGAAATCATCCAGAATGGTTGAAAAAATATTAAAATTGTCATATACGGGTGCGGTCAGGAATTTGTAGTGCATGGGTGGGCTGCAGGTGAAATAGATCAGGCTGTTTTTTATTTGAAAAAACCATGGACATTCTTTTTTCTTCTGATTGTCACCAACAATGCGCTAAAAATGCAGGCTATTCAGAGAGGCCCAGTCCCAGTGTTTGTATCAGTTAATAAACATTGCTTGATTGAGCAAATAAAGTTTTTTGGTGAACCTGATGTAGTTGTGTTATTTTAATATTTTGTGTTATTTAAAATAATATGTTAAATGTCGGGTAGCGGTTCAGTTGCGGTGTACTGCGAACGCGAGGCGAAGGGTGGGTCTACAAAACAGGACCCGTGCAGGAGATACCCATGCTGATGGATACTGATGAAGAGGAGCAGACAGAAGGAGAGAACAATGAAATTAAGATATACTTAGAGGACTAAACAAAGGTTGATTCGAGGCCACTGACATGGTGGGGAAAAAATGAGGAATAACTGCTAAAGATGAGCTAATAGGAAGCAAGTTTAACAAAATTCAAAAAATTTGAAAATTATTAGTGTTTTCAAATTGCATTTGTTTTGAAAAAAGTTTCAAGTAGCCCTTTTTTTGTTCATAAAAGCAATTCTTTCTGTAGATCTGGGGTTACTTTTGAGTGTGATTGTGTCGAGCCTATGACCCTTTGGTTTTAATTTGAAAGTAGCTAGAAAGAATCCTACAGTGAAGTACTCCAATATCTGTAGTGAAGCATCATGAGAAAAGGGTGATGGTTAAAGACGCCTCTTCTCTTTCAAGGGTTGAAAACTGTTTGTGTTTGTTAATTTAGCCAGGCAGCCCACACTGTGCCTTAATAAAAGATCAATCTCATTAACAAGAACTAAGGATGATGTCGAGATGCATTCGAATGGAAGAGGTAGCATTTGAGGCTTGGAAAGCACCTCCAAAGGAAGTGTCATAAGTCTGATGTTCTAGTCCTATGGGCCCATTGTGTATGCTGGTTTTTATTCCAACCACAACTGCAACCCCAGAATTTTAACAAGTTCATGATTCTTCAATTGCTTTTCATGATTAGAGAGAGAATTTGCCATTATAGTTACGCATGTCATGAAGAAAAAGCTCCCGTATTCACATTCTGTTTATGTGATTTTGAAAACAATACGCAAACAGTAAGTATTTATACCTAATCAAATGATAGACTGGGGTTAATAAACTCCTTAAATCACTGAACACATAAGTAAGCTTCTTATTTTTTTTGTTATGCTTAGTAACACAATGCAGGCTTGGCTCATTATAATTAGCATTGTCTTTGAATCATTCATTATCTACCAAATGGTTACTTTAAGTGGTCATGTGTCCAGAATCACCTGGTCTTTCATATTAGTGAAACTGAGTCTGAACATTTTACTTGTCTTTACACAATTGCCTGCAATATGGCACAATATGAATGACATGCATAGCTATAATAGCAAATTATCTCTCTACTCATGAAAAGCATGAACAATTGAACTATTGTTAAGATTCTGGACTTACATTTGTGGTTTGAATAAAGGCCAGAATACACAGTGGGCCCCCAGTACTGACGTTGGAAACCACTGATCTTGTTGGATGATTCCCATATCAGCTGGTGGAATTTAATCAGATGTAGAAAATATGACTTAATAAGTATTAAATGCATTTGCAACAAATGCTCCCAATAGTTTTGATATACACATTTTTTATTGATTAAAGAAAACATTATTTAAACATCCAAACAAATGTATTTGAATAAATACTTATGCTTCTCTAACTTTATAGAACATAGAATATAGCAAAACAATGCCTTTTTTAATCTTGCACAGACTATAAGATGATATTTACTATGGGTGCCAATAATTAGTCAGCTGCCTGTATAAATGTAAGATGGCAGTGGGCACCAACATGTCTCTATATCTTATTGACATGTCAATTTACACAGTTATAGCAACATTTAAGCATGTCTGTAATCATTAGCATACAAGTTTCAGTCAAATTCACAGTCATAATTTAAGGTATGAGTGGATATTTGCTTGTCTTGGTCTTGTTCTTGTTATAATGACCTGTTTCCTGCCCCATTCTCCCTGTTAGAATGACTCTGCCAGCCCGCGGCCCAATGCGCAGGACTTAGCCGGGTTCTGGGATCTGCTGCAGCTCTCCATAGAGGACATCAGCCTGAAGTTTGATGAGCTTTATCATCTGAAATCCAATGAATGGCAGCTGAATAACTCCCCAGAAAAGAAGGTAAAGCTAAATTCAGTTAACAGACAGGTTCATTTGGCATTTTTTTTTTGTACACTATAACTATGCGAATCTTACCTGTGCTCAAGCCATTTTCCTGTTTTGGGCCCTCAGGAAGAAAAGAAGCAGCCCCCGCCAGTGCCAAAGAAGCCCTCGAAGGCCAAGGTGGCAGCAGGGCGGGAGAAAGCGGCGCAAATGGCCGCGGCGCGGGAGAAGCCGGCACAGGTGGACCCCTCTTCCGACAAACAGCGGCAGGAAGCCAGGAAGAGGCTGATGGCAGCCAAACGGGCAGCGTCGGAGCGACAGAACTCGGCCACCGAGAGCGCCGACAGCATCGAGATCTACGTCCCCGAAGCCCAGACCCGACTCTGAGAGAGACAACAAGAAAGAAATAGATGAGACAGAGAGGTAGAGTCTGTGGTCCTCATTCTCAGCTGAACTAATCTGAAGTCTGGGGTCCTAAACTGGTCCTCTGGAAGCTCAGGAAGAGAGGAAGGAGACTGCAGTCTGGGGAATGATGAGGGACAACATGCAAACAAAAACCTGAAAAACGCTTTTACATGGCTGCCATGGAAAAACCTCAAGACTTTTATTAATGTTGCTACGATTAATATTATTGTTATTATTACTATCCTAAAGTATTATGAGTGGTAAATAAGATATTCTGCACCTCCAGCACTAGGAGCTGAAGTGTCTGCATCCATGCCTCTCTCCACACTGCCCTTCTCTCAGCGCCACCCCCTTCCTGCTCATACTTTTCCCACACACTCACTCACACACTTATGCACATACACACATACACAGTTACACACATGTTTACAAATGTGCACACACGTACAAATGCATATCTGTATAAATATGCACACACACATACACAAACTGTGACACCATGTGGGGTTGGATGGTGTAGGTGGGCCAGCAAGAAGCACAAGACTGGAGAAGAAGTTCCACAAAAAGTTGGTGGTAGCTGGTTTATTAGCTTTTCAGAAGCCAGAGATAAGACTTTTCCAAAACTATAGTAATAAGAGACACACTGGAGTAGAACTGTAACAAAAATCAACAGTGAAACACAAGGGACTCTCTGGGAGTCATTGTCCATTTGGCAGTCCCTCCCTAGCTCTTGCGGCACCACTGTCCAGGGCGCTGTGGTGCTGAAGACAAGGCCAGTCCTTGTGGGGCCACGTCCAGTCCCATGTCACACTCAGCACCCCCCCATCCCTCCCCCAGGTGACAAGCCACCGGCTGCGGACAGGGCTTCTGCATAGTCGTGGAGAGCTCCGAGCCGGTGCACCATGTCAAAGGTAAATGGCTGGAGGGTCAGAAACCACATGGTAACCCTGACGTTGGTGTCCTTCTCCCACGCCATTCACTGTAGGGGAGCATGGCCAGTTACCAAGGTAACCTTTCACCAAGCAAATAGTAATGCAGCGCAGGCAGGCCCCACTTTATTGCAATCTCTCACATGACCGCTGCATACTTTTGTTCCCTTAGGCTCAGCTTATGCCTCTATAACACTGGGTGCTCCTCATTGCCGTGTACCTGTGACAACACAGCCCCTACCCCTGTCTCCAGCGCATCCATCTGGACAATGAACGGGAAGTCCAGGGTACAGAGGATGGGATCAGAGCACAAGGCTTCCTTCAGGTTCTGGAACACTTCCTCCTGCTGGGGTCCCCACAGCCAATTCACTGGTGTTCCTTTGCAGGTCATGTTAGAGAGGGGCAGCTGTGGATAAGAAATGGGGAATTAAGCGCCTGTAGGTCCCGGCCAACCCCAGGAAGCCACGTACCTGGGTCTTGGTGGTGGGGTGGGGCCATTTCTGGACAGCTTCAGCGGGTTTGCGGCTTCAGCGGGCCCCAACTGATGGTGGAGCCTAGGTACTGTGCCTCGTTTTACTCTATAAAGCATTTGGTGGGGTTAGCTGTGAGCCCTGCTTTCCTAAGGGCCTCAAGAACAGCACAGACGTGGGTCAGGTGGTTTTCCCAGGTGTGGGAGTGCACCACAACATCGTCAATGTAGGGTGCTGCATAGCACTGATGTGGCCAGAGCATGACGTCTGGGAAGGTTGCCAGGGCCCCATGAACAGGAACCTGCTAATAGCCTTTAGTTAAGTCAAGGGTGGCGATGTACTATGACTCACCGAGGCACTCAATCAGCTCATCGGAATGAGGTAGGCATCAAAGGCTGATTCTGGTTGAGCCAGCGGAAGTCATTGCAGAACTGGATACTCCCATCTGGTTTCGGCACAAGCACAATGGGACTGGGCCATGGGCTGCAGGCGTCCTCGACGACCCCCATCTTTTCCACTACAACTGCCATCCGCACCTCAGGGATCCGATACGGACTCATGTTGACCACCATGCACTCTGGGGTGCGGATGTGGTGCTGGATGAGTGAGGTGAGGCCTGGGAGGGAGGAGAACATATTCTTGTGTTGATCAATCAGTTCTCTCACCTGTTGGCTCTACTGTGGGCTGAAATCCGTTCCAATGTGCACAAGGTCCCAAGATGGTGGTTAATCCTGGGAGGTGTACAGGATGTTAGACGCCATGGGGTAGTCGACCCATTTTTTAAGCAGGTTGATGTGGTACACCTACTGCGTTTTTCGTCTTCCGGGTTGGTCTTCATTGTAGGTGATTGGCCCGACCCGCTCCCAGATGGTGTACGGTGTAGCGAGAAACTTGTTTTTAGGGATTGGAACAAGCACAAGCACACGCTCACCCTGCTGGAACTTGAGGGGTTGGGCAGGCCCTGTATGCACTCTGCCCATTAGTGCTATGCGCACTGGGCTTCAGCCATGTGTTCCCACACCAGTGGCATCACCTTGGGTATGTGAGCCTGCATGTCTTGTACGTGTTCCACCAGGCTGCAGAGTGGGGAGGGCTGTTCCTCCCAGGCCTCCTTAGTGATGTTAGCAGACCTTGTGGCTTTTGTCCATAGAGCAGTTCAAAGGGGGAGAATCCGGTGGAGGCCTGGGGCAACTGCACCAGGACAACTGGGCAGCCTCAAGATCAGGGATTCAGTCTTCTGCTGGTCGGCTCATGCTAGCAGCGGCCCTCTGGAGAGGGTCTGCGCAGGGATGCGCTTGGGACGGCTGGTCTGCAACATCTCCCTGGTGCTCTCAACCCTCTCTACTAATTCCACTATCTCCTCTGGGTAGCGCAGACACCTGGACAAACGCACATGCGCACACATAGAAACAGAAAGATCTCTGTCTTCCAGTTCCAACTTTTGTGTTAGAGCTGCCCATAGTGGTGAGTCGAGCACTATGATGGTGTGGGGAGGGGGCAGGACAGGGGATGGGGGTCAGGTACCTGTGAGATTAAATCAGAGTGCCACTACCAGACTGACTAAACAGAGAGATGGAGAATTTGTCTGAGGCTAATCACTTCCTGTAATGCAGTGCTCATGTCCCTCACCACTTCCTGTACTGCAGTGCTCCTGCTCCTCTCCACATACTCATATGTTTCTGAAACATTTTTGAAATATACTGCAGCCTTGGGTGCACTCTTATATTATTGCAGCCCTGTGTGCACCCTTCCCATTACTACAGCCCTGTGTGCTCTCTTATATTATTGCAGCCCTGTGTGCACCCTTCCCATTACTACAGCCCTGTGTGCTCTCTTATATTATTGCAACCCTGTGTGCACCCTTCCCGTTACTACAGCCCTGTGTTTGCTCTGTGCTATTACTGCAACCCTGTGTGCACTCTGCTCATTACTGCAGCCCTGTGTGCACTCTGCCCTTCACTGCAGCCCTGTGTGCACTCTGCCCATTACTGCAGCCCTGTGTTTGCTCTGTGCTATTACGGCAACCCTGTGTGGACTCTGCTCATTACTTCAGCCCTGTGTGCACTCTGCCCTTCACTGCAGCCCTGTGTGCACTCTGCCCATTGCTATAGCCCTGTGTGTTCTTTGCCCATTACTACAGCCCTGTGTGCACTCTGCCCATTACTGCAGCCCTGTGTGCACTCTGCCCATTACTGCAGCCCTTTGTGCACTCTGCCCATTATTATAGCCCTGTGTGTTCTTTGCCCATTACTACAGCCCTGTGTGCACTCTGCCCATTACTGCAGCCCTATGTGCACTCTGCCCATTACTGTAGCCCTGTGTGCACTCTGCCCATTCATATAGCCCTGTGTACACTCTGCCCATTACTGCAGTCCTGTGTGCACTTTGCCAATTACTACAGCCCTGTGTTTGCACTGTGCTATTACTACAGCCCTATGTGCACTCTGCCCATTACTACAGTCCTGTGTGCACTCTGCCCATTACTGCAACCCTGTGTGCACTCTGCTATTACTGCAGCCCTGTGTGCACTCTGCCCATTACTACAGTCCTGTGTGCACTCTGCCCATTACTACAGTCCTGTGTGCACTCTGCCATTACTGCAACCCTGTGTGCACTCTGCTATTACTGCAGCCCTGTGTGCACTCTGCCTATTACTGCAGCTCTGTGTGCACTTTGCCCATTAATATTGCCTTGTGTGCACTCTGCCCATTACTACAGCCCTATGTGCACTCTGCCCATTACTACAGTCCTGTGTGCACTCTGCCCATTACTGCAACCCTGTGTGCACTCTGCCCATTACTGCAACCCTGTGTGCACTCTGCTATTACTGCAGCCCTGGTTGCACTCTGCCTATTACTGCAGCTCTGTGTGCACTCTGCTATTACTGCAGCCCTGTGTGCACTCTGCCCATTACTACAGTCCTGTGTGCACTCTGCCCATTACTACAGTCCTGTGTGCACTCTGCCATTACTGCAACCCTGTGTGCACTCTGCTATTACTGCAGCCCTGTGTGCACTCTGCCTATTACTGCAGCTCTGTGTGCACTTTGCCCATTAATATTGCCTTGTGTGCACTCTGCCCATTACTACAGCCCTGTGTGCACTCTGCCCATTACTACAGCCCTGTGTCCACTCTGCCTACTACTACAGCCGTGTGCACTCTGCCAGTTACTGCAGCCCTGTGTGCACTCTGCCCATTACTACAGGCCTGTGTGCACTCTGCCTATTACTACAGCCGTGTGCACTCTGCCTATTACTGCAGCTCTGTGTGCACTTTGCCCATTAATATAGCCCTGTGTACACTCTGCCCATTACTACAGCCCTGTGTGCACTCTGCCTATTACTACAGCCGTGTGCACTCTGCCTATTACTACAGCCCTGTGTGCACTCTGCCTATTACTACAGCCCTGTGTGCACTCTGCCTATTACTACAGCCGTGTGCACTCTGCCTATTACTACAGCCCTGTGTGCACTCTGCCTATTACTACAGCCGTGTGCACTCTGCCAGTTACTGCAGCCCTGTGTGCACTTTGCCCATTACTACAGGCCTGTGTGCACTCTGCCCATTACTACAGCCCTGTGTGCACTCTGCCTATTACTACAGCCGTGTGCACTCTGCCTATTACTGCAGCTCTGTGTGCACTTTGCCCATTAATATAGCCCTGTGTACACTCTGCCCATTACTACAGCCCTGAGTGTGCTTTGTCCATTACTGCAGCCCTGAGTGTGCTTTGTCCATTACTGCAGCCCTGAGTGTGCTTTGTCCATTACTGCAGCCCTGTGTGCACTCTACCTATTACTATAGCCCTGTGTGCACTTTGCCCATTACTATAGCCCTGTGTGCACTGTGCTATTACTGCAGGCCTTTGTGCACTCACAGTGAGGGAGCACATACACACAGAATAAGAGAGCAGACTCAAACACACACAGTGAATGGGCAGACTCAGACACATATACAGAGTAAGGGAGCAGACTCACACACATACCCACACACACAGTGAAGGAGCAGACACAGACACACAGTGAGGGAGATCGTCTGTCTTTTCTCAGGATGTTTTATGCTCAGATGTGTGTAATTTGGCACCAGAGGCAGCTACCTGTGACTCTGATGATGATGTAATCATTGACCTTACAGCCGAGGCACAACAGAGAAACACTGTCTCCTTGAAGATGAGAATTGTTTCTTTGTATTCTGGGTGACACAAAGGTGTTGCATACATGTGTATATGTACCCATATGCATGATGACCCATGTTTTAATTATGGGTAATCCTTAAGATCACTGTGCCATTGAAATATACACATACCTTGTCAGCACAGTCATATTAATGAGGGAATTGCCCATCTGGATGGAGTTTCCTGAAGAGGGAGTGCTTCCCCTGCTGGTCGTTTATGGTACTGCAGTAACATGCATAGACAGAGTTCAAATCATGAGCTGCTGGGGGAGAGGGGTTGGGGTGTGCGTCATTGGAGGTTCTGTGGGTGTGCAGAGGGGTACGTGGTTCTGGGCACTCAGCAATAAATTCCTTTTGCTTTCTTTGGTTTGTTTCCCAATAACCAGACTAACCAGTTGTGTACATTTCATTGTCCAAACAGAATGCATTAAATACCCTTTGTGACACATTTGCTGTAATAATTTTTATTTCTTTTTTTGCTAACACTTAGCCTCCCCCAAATTCAGTTTAGACATGGTTATGCAAAAGTTTCCTTCATGGTGATGTGAATCCTCTCTGAGTGTGTCAGTGATAAGGGCAGTCCTGTCATCCAGGTACCTCTCAGATCTCACACTGAGTGCACCATTTAGGGTGTATGTGTTGATTAACTGTTATATAAAATTGAAAGTGTTAATGTTTAACTTATGTAGCCAAAATGGACTAGCAGTACATGCCATTGACACTTGAATTTGATTTGGCCATCCATTAGTTTTACCAAAATAATGAAATATGTGTTGTTTTTATTGTTTATATGTACACTGGGGAGTGTCCAGTGCCCCCAGTAAAGTGAATCCAGCTCACAATTTTTGGTTGCCAGAACATTCTCAGAATGCTAGGGCTGATGTGCTCAGGACATAAATATTGTCCAGTTGTCTGTTCCTCGAAAATTGTTTACTTTGAATGTTTTCCTGTGCCCTTGACAAAGCTTGTTCAGAACAATGTAACGTTCTTACAATATTTGCAGAACATTCACATCATAATATTGTGTCAAATCCCAGTTTGAATATGACCGACATTTTCCACAATGTTATAGAAATGTTTTCTGTTAATAGAGAAGGTACATAAATGACTAAAACTGAGGGATATCTGAGCCACTGTCCACCTCTAAGAAAATGATGTCATTCCCAGATACTGCTGTTGGATGTCACCACAACCATTTCAAGGACTGAATACAATGGCCATGTGCACGGACTTGGGCTGTGGGTGCTTCTGTTTTAGGTCTGCTTATCAGTGATTGGGTACTTGGTTACAAATGAAATCTTGTTGAAACAGTTTACATCAACCTTTTCTACCAAATACAGGTCTATATCACTTTTATTTATTTAAAAAAACCTTAAAAGTAAATTTTGAACTAAAATGTAGCCATGAAGTCAGGGTGTTTTATTCTTTGAGGATATAATTTACATACAAACAGGGGTCAGATGGGGGGGGGGGGGGGGGGTGCCAGTCTCCTTGTTGAAAAAGCTGACAGAAAGCATGCCCCCGGTCAAGCTCTGGCAACCTCCAGGCACCCCCCTGAGCACAGTAGCATTAATTAACGTGAGCTCCCACCCCACCATCCGCTTTGGTAAAAGTTTACAAATGGAGCACTGTGCACAAACATCAGGAGTTCACCATGATCCAAAATATAAATGTACACATGGAGGTTTATTATTATTATTATTTTATTTATTATATTCTTTGTAATGTGTACCTATATTTGCTTTTTTGTTTGTTATCTTCAAAAGTCAGTATTGTTGGAGTGTTCTCATTTTCTCAGGGTTAAGGAATGCAGCAAAATCTGATTTTTCAGTCAAGTAGGAACATGAGGTTATTCTTTAGCCCTCAATTATTTGTAGATACCTTACTCCCAATGACTCCTGAAGTCAAGGTGCAGATAAACCTGGGTGTAAATGTTACCAACTGTGTAAAGTGATTGACAAACGACACCACAAGTGTGCTGTATAATTCAAGTCCTCCAATACTGTGTGTGTGTGTGTGTGTGTGTGTGTGGGGGGGGGGGGGGTAGGGAGCATGTCCATTCTGCTGTCTTCTGTACTTTCAGATTGAGAGATGGCAGTGTATTGAAATCACAAAGCACCACAAAAGGTTGTGTGTTGGGCCAGCTAAAAGGTAGAGCTACGATCTCAAGCGTGATATGTGGAACCTGCCCCTGGCATGGATATTTTTTTATGAGCGGGAGCTCTCTGGACAGTACATTGCATATCCTCTTATACTGTAAAGATGGATACTATACAGTTTTCTGCTACTTTCATCATTTGTTCAGTGACATTAAGCTTGAACTAAGTATTTAAGGGCTAAAGCTGATGAGGTCTCAAACAGGCTAAGTTTCAGTAGGCACACATGTTTTTGTATCAGAGAAAGCTGTACTAAAATGTCTCCTAAATTATGTTGATGCATTACGTCAAAAGCCCTGAGCCCAGTCCCTCAGTAAGAGCAGTGTGCAGAGTAAAACTCTGTGCATATTGGTCACCCTTACTCTGACCATGAGACAGCTGAGTTACCTGTGATGTGACTCTGGATTGTGTCACATGGCTCTGAAATGCATCATGGTCCTAAAAAGAACTCCAAACGAGGTGGTATTTACTGCTGTTTCCAACATAGCTGAGTATTGTAGTCCAGTCAGGTAATTAGCAATACACATTCACACTGAATCACACAGACAAACATACAGTACTCATTCTCACTGAATCACACAGACAATCACACAGTACTCATTCTCACTGAATCTCACAGACAATCACACAGTACTCATTCTCACTGAATCGTACAGATGCACACACAGAATCCACACAGTATCCGTTGACTCTGAATCTCATAAAATACACAGTACTCAGTCACACAGAATCACACAGATATACACATAAGCACTCATTCCCACTGAATCATACAGATATACACACCAAATGCACACAGTACTCATTCACACTGAATCACACAGACATATACACCGAATGTACACAGTAAAGCATCTGAAAAGGATGGTCATTGTTCAGCTGAGATGTGTGACATTGGGAAAGAATGCACTGATGCATCTCTACAGAGGTTAGAGTAAGAGCCAAAATGCACACTGTCCATCCAGGGAATGATTTAGCCCCTCCTGGGCTGAAACATGAGGTCACTCGTACCCACAGAGGGAAGGGTGCTTTTCTCTATGCAGAAGTTCCTTGTTGCTGGTGCTGGGATTTTAGCTTTTCTGTGATTGGGTGTAGAAAACCCTTCCCTTTTCTGTTTCCACCACTGACATTCCTCTCTCTGCCTGTCTCTGCCAATAAGTATGGCAACAATGTGTTCCCCATAGAAGTTAGCTGAAAAAAGGGAGAAAATTGCATTGCAACTAGCAGTAATCATTAATTTATGAAAGAAGCACATTATGTTTTTCAGACTAAGGTTTGTTCAGTATCTCTAATGATATAATAATTTGTTAAGACACTATGTTAAGGGTTTATCTTTTTGGTATGAAGGTAATACATTTAAAATACTGTAATAAATAAATGAGTGGATTTTTTGTAATTCAGTTGTAAGAGTCTTTCTTCATGCTTCTATCTGAATTTAACTAAGCACCATTACTGTAGCTTTATCCATATTTCTAAAACAATTTTAGCTTCTGTTGACCAAAAATTACTCATCACTTTCTGAATTTTAGATTCTGTGATATAAAGGTCATCCAACATTTTAACAGACAGAAAATGAAATAGTAATGTATATTCGATAGAACAGAAATGCACCTTCTCTCTGATCATGCTCACTGCATGTGGCATCCCCCCATAACATATATTTTATACTACTCACCTCTTACAGATACACACCTCACATGTAATGTTGTCTGACAATTCATTATACCAAAGTTATTTTAAATGTTTACCGCATTTATTTGTGTATAATACGCACAGATTTTCAAATCTAAAAAGGGCTGCACATTATATACGGGAACTTAATGTTACCCCTTTTTTCCCGGTCAAGTGTGTGGCCATATTCAGGATGATATGACCGGAAATAAGTTATGTTTATTATCATGGCTGTACTGGTATACAAAATTCATGGCTCGGTATGTACCTCGGTTTCGGTACAGCAGGGATAACAAAAAAATCTAGAAAATAACATTTTTGTCATAATTTTGAAACATGTAAACATTCAACAGTGGCTCACTGGCCACAATTCTGACTGTAACAGTTCAGTTACTCTAATATTGACATATCGTCATTAAGAAATAATGAATAATGCATGCAATAAACACAAATGTCAGTAATGCTCCATCTTAAACATCCTCTGACCTGTTGATAATTCCTGAACACCTGCAGCTTGCGCTCGTTTATATGGGACAGGCACAACGGACTGACTAAAATTCACATGTGAAGGCACATTGTAGTAGAACTCAAACACTTTGACCATATGCTTAAATCCTGTATTCTCTATGACCCAGTATGGTCACATGTCCACAGCGATAAACACTCCGATAGCATTAGTTGCTGCTTTGCTACAGTCTGAATCTGCAGTGAGAGGCTGCTTGAACGCTGTGGGGAGAAGGACTCGCATTCCCGTCTGTTTTTGTCTCGTTCAGTTTATTGACATATTCGGGTGATGCCGTTGTAAATCACTTGTTTGAAGTGTATCCACAGACATACCCGACTTCACACCCAACTTTTGTTTCTGTATACAAACAGAAGATTTACATCCAAAGGATGGTAGGACCAATTGTTCACTATAGCAATATTTACACAATGTTATATATTCTTACCCTTCAATTTCAATCAAGTGAGCAACTATCATTTCCACAAGACGTCTCCTAGGGGAATCCTTTAGGCCACCACTGTCTTTGTATTCCTTCATAACTGCGTCACCCCCAGGATACATAGCAAGAACAAGTCTGACCATCTGAAAACTGAGAACAGATGTTTGATTCTTTAGTGCAGATTTATACAGTAAAGCATAACCATTATCTCTACACAATCAAGAATATGAGCAAAAAAAAAAAAAAAAACATACTTCTCCTGCACATGAATTATCCAAAGGGTCTATTGTTTCCAGGATTACTGTTGTATCACTTGAACTGTCACTGCTCACTGATGTGAATGAACATGTGTCTGTACAGATTGGTGATGCTGGCTCCTTAGGAGAGGACTGAGCCAATGGGGTATCTGAAACATACATATCAGAATAATGATAATAGTCATTTACATTATAAGGGTGTAAAGTTAATGTCACTGCACACGTCAATACGGATAAAGTTTACAGATACCACACTCTTGTTTACCTGCATCTGATTGAATAACAAAGCATATGTCTTTGTCTGTATCCAGTTCAGAGAAAACATCTTCATCAATTTCAGTTCCAGTGTTGTCTGAAATGGTTATTTTTGCTGACTCTGGTATTACGAACTTCGCCCTCAGTAAAAACATAAGGGCAAAATTAAAACGGAACATGTACAAATCCAATGAAAAAAGTAGATAGCATAATTTAGAGTGAAAACAAGCTGCAAAGGGCAACATACCTTCATAAAGAAACTCCACAATAGTTGCTTCCTCAATTTTTATATATTTCTGTCTGTTGCGATGTTTGACTTTTACAATCATGGCAACAGTCACCTACACTGTGTAGAAAACAAGCAACACTTTATTGTCAGATAAGTCCAAAACAATAGCTTGCCCCATATCAGTAACTACAGTTGTAAGTTACTAGCAACTTAATAGGCTTGAGTACTTTGTGATTTGCATCACATTATTCAAAAACCACCCTTAAGGCCTTTGCACACCAAGTTCGTAATTAACAGACGAAAAATATGGACATCAAAAAAAAAACTATCAACAATATCTGTCAATTCAGCAGAAACATTTTCGGACAATAGAATGGTTTAGAAACATTTATTGAGGGTGGTTATGAACTGGTTTGGGCTGGAGTCCTAAGGGGAGCGGTGTGAGCTGTTCTCGAGGAGAAGAGCACCCCCCCCCCGAAGAGGTAGGAGATGTAGAGGAAGGTGGAGATGGGGGAGGGGGTGGGTGCCAGCGATGTAGAGCATGATAGGAAATGAGGTACGTGGCGCTTTCATACTTGTGGGGAGACTGGGGCTGCGTTCCAATCCGAAATAAAATCCTCCCTTCACTTCTTCCCTCAAATCGAGTGAGCCCTCCAGTGACGTAGCAGGTGAGGGAGCCCTTCCCGAGCGAGGGGGAGCAACGGAGGGGAGGGGTTGTGGCTTTTCGAATTGGAATGACCCTCACGGTTCTTCCTCACTTTGTGTTCCTTCGCAAGGACTGGATTGCCGCGATGTGTCCCTTGCAGGCTGCAGTACCTGTTCCAGTTAAACTCTTCACCGCAAAACCAATCTAAAGACAGAGAGAGTTCTCTCTAGGCTACGTTATGCAACTTAACCATTAATATAGTTAGACAGTGAAGTTGTATGTTAGCTAGATATGCCTACATACCTAGCATATTCCCCATGCCAAAATCCTTATATTTTCCATGAGCATAAAATCATTTTAAATCGATGTTTTTATTTACTATTAATAGATGTGATGTTATTTTCAATAAAGTGAAACCACTTATTTGTATGCACAATTAAATAATCATATTGAATAATTTTCACAATCATAACAATAGTTACTATAATTATTTGTGTAGCACCTTTTGAGCAGGGTGAATCACGAAGTGATTCCCATAGACAAGTACACATAATTAATAAAATCGGTAACGATAAAATATGGTAAAACAGATCAGTAACTAACTGCAACAGTAACCAAGTAATGATAAATAAGTGTGAGGTGTAACAGGGTTTAAAAGTACATATGTGTAGAGACGGGTAAAATGATGAACAAAAAATAAAAATCAATATCAGAAGAATTAACCCGAAATTATGCTACGATAGACATAGGCAATTATACCGGTATGTTTAAATGGCGATTTAAAAACAATTCGTGCTCAACAGAAGATTCTATTTCATTCTGTGTGAATGATTGAAGCTAAAGGTAGCATAACTGTTACATTTAAAGATTCAGAAAATGTAGGTTATTCTTAACAAAATGCATGGCTACGGCAGCTATGCCTCCACCAGTTTATGAGAGCTTATGATTAAAACTTCATGGCCAAAACATATATTTTTTTGGACTACCAATGAACTTGATAAGCGGCTATTGAGTGTTGGGCATTTCCTTTGAATCTGTAAGATTTAAATAACGACCACCACCAACAACATAGCATTTTAGCGAATGGATTGTATAATCAATCGGCAACAGAGGTCTTTGAACTTGATAAACTTTTTAAAATTTGCTTGTTCTTTGGTAGCAAAGACCATAATATTCAAATAAAGTTTAACACGTGGGCAAGCGAGCAAGCATCGCCGTGCATTCTGGGCAATATCAACGCTTGTAGGGATGATTTTTGTTGGCTCCGTTGGAGGGAGTGAAACCGAGGGCTTGAGCAAGTGAAAATTCGCCCTTCCCTCAACAAATCTGGATTGGAATCGCCTTCACGGTGGCAGCCATCTTGCATATGGGACTTTTTGGGGATTCCCCCCTTGATTGAAGGGAAGTGAGCACGAAGAAGCAAGCATTTTTTCGGATTGGAACGCAGCCCAGGAATAGGCTGAAAGGGGTTGTCCGAAAACGATTATCCCGAACTTTGTTTTACCAAAACTCCATTTAGACAAACACCGACGACAAAACTTTCTGTGTTTTCGGATCCGTCAAAAACAAACTTCAAAGTGTTTTAGAGTGTTTAGACCACGCAAAAGCACAGTATCCTTCAATAACATTCATGATGAGTAGGTCCATGGTCAAACTGCGTCCCGAAATGGGTGCTCCTAGTTTCCTATAGCGCACAACTGTTGTAGTATATAGTTGTAGGTGACCGTGTGGGTGTGGGCGCGTTCCACTACTCATCTCCCCCATGCTCCGGAAATGTGTCCTTCCCTCTACTGTTCCAAAAGGATAGGAGACAAGTTTCGCACCCTCCTCTCCTCCAAACGAAGGATACATCGATGTATCCTAGTCTTTTCACATTTTTGTGTAACATCATTGTGCTCATGACCAATCAAGATTAAAAGACCATCCCACATAAAATTTTGATTATCTTAGGTATCCTTGGAATCAGTCAGTAAGTTACACGACTTCATCAATAGCCGAGTTTGACATTCAAGAAAGGATAATTGGATTACCTGTTCCAATTTTCGTTTCAACTCCTCGTTTCCTCCCCTCCTTTCCTCTACATATTTCCAGGGTAGGAGACGAGGGGGGAAATGAGGAGACGAGAAAAAGTATTGGAAGGCACCCTGTGCGTGTGTACACCACCTCCCCGTTTTGTGTTCTGTGTGTAGTCGTTGTTCATTGAGTTTGTAGCAAAATGGCCTTAACGTTTAGATACCTAGCTAGTCTTCGCCACAGAATACCTCCTCTGTTGGCGACAACGATATAAGCACATGAAAATGAGAATAACGATAAATTCCAGAGCAACACTGATATCTATTTAAAGTTAGCTATTGATATTACTTCACACATACTTTAGCCAAACTATGTGAACGGTAAACTAGCTATATGCCAGTCTGGAACGTCACCTGGATATGTCTGAACATGCCCAGTAACCTTATGAGCTATAGGTGAAAAAATGGTGCCAACACCAAAATTATTAGTGCTAGCTAGTTCTCTAGCGAATAGTTGGGTTTGTGTGATGATCTAACATTAGGTAACTAGCCCCAAATGTCTACATACATGAACTTAAGAGCATATTAAGTTACTTACTTACAGCATACACTTACACAGCCTTGAACGTGCCCTTGAGTGGATTCAGATGGTTTTCATCTTCAGCAAATTCAAAAAACACAAGCACCAGGTGCACGTGTACATGCCTGCACAGTTCTTCATATCCCAGGCTGAGAAAGGAATTTTATCACCCATGATTCTAACACCCAAATTTTACTCCAGACTCAGTGTAAACTCAACAAAATGCATAGTTAAGTTTCAGAAATAAACACCAGAAATTTAACACTTATGCACTTTTCCCTGTGACACCCAGAATTCCAAGTCCTTACGTGATGCGCGTAAGATAAGCACCCTGAAAATCCGTTTAAGTCATAGTCTGAATCCGCATAGAGGGTGTTTTAATGAGAATCACCCCGATTTCAGTGAATCTCCACCCTAAACGTGGAAGTCTCCGAAGCATGCGTAAAGGTTCAAGGTCAAAATACGAACAGACACTGAAAAGGTGTGCAACATGTCAAAAAAGCGCTTAAGTCACGCTGAGTGTGGGTTTGAATAGACCTCTTAAGGAATAAATAAATACATCTAAATAATTAACTTGGTTGTTTGGCATATTAGAGTTGTGGTGCCAACAGAAGACCCATTCTTCACCTTGTGAAAAGAAGATAAGTGGACCATAGCTCTAATAGCCAAGAAGCAGGTGAGACGTCAGAGTTTGATGTGTGTGATGAATGGAGAGCGTCACATCAGGTCAACCATAGTCAGAATTATATTGACTCTCAAACGCGTCTGCATTCTCAAAATACTAAGAGGGTTTGGCAGAATTTTAAAAGGGAAGTGTGGCGAACGTGGGGAAACCAGTCTGAGGAGATTAAGAAAAAACTTGTTTTATAGAGGTTGGGAAAGACACACAAACATGGCATACATGGAAGACTTTTCAAGGAAAATGAGTAAAGGAAATTATTGCTAAATAAAATTTACTTGAAATACTTTACAGGAAGTGCATGGGGGTCGCTGGGTGAGCGCCACAAACCTGATAATGTCTACAGCATAAACTTTTTTTGTAGAAAGGAAAACATTAAGGGAAAACATGTTCTCCTTGTTTTCCTTTAATAAAATGTCTTTTTTTATTAAATTATCAGTGTATTTCTTTTCAAGAACCAGAGAGATGTTTTTTTTTATAAATCCCTTATTTATGAAACGTTTCATTTCATTTTAACCAGGAGCACTGTAACTTAGCATGCGATTGGTCACTTTTATTCAGCTGCCATTCCCTGAATTTTGAATTTCGACTACAATCATACAAATAGTTGCTAGATTGGTAGTGGTATGGGGCCTCATTTATAAACCATGCATATACACAAAAAAATGTTACAAATGTGCGTATGCCTATTTTCACGCACATTTTGGGATTTATAAAACTTCTACTTGATGTGAAAATGTGCGTACCGGTACGATACATTTGACCCATGTCACATGACACATTTAGGGCATATTTGCTCTAAGTAGCACACCCTAGAGACCAACAAAAAATTGCACTACAGTTTCCTGATCCCTCGTGAATATTTAGATTCTCACCATTATCAGTAATCAATGTTTTTGTTTTGGTCCAAAATAAATTATACATTAAATCAACAGTTGTGAGTAATCAATTCATCATTACTCAATTTATTTCATTTATATAAATAAACCTAAAGCGCATGATGACTGCAAGATAGCATAACCATGGCTGCATTGGCACTCCGAGGGGACATTGTGAATGGTGTGATGCGCCGGGAATGGGTCTTCAGGGACTGTCTTGACTTTTTTGCCCATGATGATGACTGGCTCATGAGTTGGTTTCACTTACCATGAGCTGTGCTCTTGGAGCTCTATGCTGAACTGAGCCATACGTGTCGCAACCAGCCAATACCTGGTCATCTGCAGATCCTGTCGACTCTGGGGTTCTTCTGGGATTTTCCAGCGGGAAATGGCAGACTGGTCAGGTATATCCCAGCCCTCACTCAGTCATGTCATACCAAGAGTGGTGGATGTTATTGTCTGAGCTCATAGGAGGTACATAGGATTCCCCTATACAGCCGGTGAGCACATTGGTGCAATCGACTGCACTCTCATTGCAATAACAGCGGATGAATACGTGTACATTAACAGAAAGAACTTTCACTCTATAAATGTGCAACTGAATTGTGACGCATAACTTGTACTGACAAATATGGTTGCTCGATGGCTAGGGTACGTCATGAATCATTTATATTGATAAACAGCAATGATGGCCATTGACTTCAGGCTGGAGAGGTCAGAGATGGCTGGCTCCTTGATAAGTATTAGTCCTCAGAAACCAAATGTATATTTCCTCCTATTCATTAACATCTGTCCCTACTTGCAGGTGATAGCGGATATCCACTAAAACCTTGGCTGCTTACCCCACTGCTCAATCCACAGAGTGCACAGGAGAGGCACTATAATGCCATACATGGCCACACACGCTCTGTGGTTGAGTGCACCATTGGCGCGCTAAAGGGCAGGTGGTTATGCCTAGATGCCAGTGGTGGGAGGTTGCAAGGTCATCCTGGCCTGCTGTGTGCTACATAACCTTGCACAAGGGCATGGTGTTCCCCTCCCCCCCCACCCTCCATGAGACCCAAGGAGCCAGAGCACAACTGCCCCCACCCTGCTCCTTTGCAGCCGAATTACCCAGTAGCTCACATTCGAGCGCAACTGATTGAGCATCTAAACAGGTAAAAAACATTTCATACGAGAATTTCGCACAGAAAGACACATGATAGAAGTTGCAAGTTCAGTATTTTACTTTTCCAAATGCCTCAAGAGCCGTGCCAATGTTGAGTTTATGTTCAGCATTACATTTTTTATTTCTCAGAGCTCCATGGCAACAACGTTCACAGCCTGCACCATCTCCTCCTGTGACTGAGGACCACCTCAGTGAGGACATATGCCAACACTGGAGAACCCTAACCTCTTAAAAACCTCTGATACCTCAAGGCTTTTTTATGTTTCAGAGTCTCTGTAACACTGAACAGTGCCATGTGCTTCAGTGTTCCCAAATTAGGTGGTAGCCTGGATTTCAACTCCTGTAGTAGGGCAACAACAAAACGCACACGCCTTGCTCTAGTATGTTTCTCCCCTTCAGGGGAGAGCTTTATTTCTGCTACCTTTAATTCAAAGAGGAACCCAAGTTATGGTCTAGGGCTTAGGTGCCCATCAATTGCATCCTCAAGGACCTTAATTCTTTTCATTGGATTTTAAACACGTGTGGTGACAGACTTAATGAGACCACTCAAAGTTTCTAAAAGCCTGAGTGGGTCTCCTTGCTCAGGTTCAAAAGCCTTCACAGCTGCTTGGACCTCTGATAGAATTGACTTTCAAAATGTTAGGTATAAAACATTCTGAAGGTCACTACTTTGCGTGAAGTGTCTCCGCCATGTAGCAATGAAGACTTTGTAAGGCCAAAGTGCAGCTTCAGCTCATCCTACTGGTTCAAAATGCGGTCAACTGTGGGCTCAATGGACAGCCACCGTGTTGCTGACGATTGAGGATTTGCAGGGGCTTTTCTCCAATGTTTTTTTGTCTCATAGACTGCCCTATAAGCATCCCTCCATTTAGAAGACACAGAAAATCAATCATATGTCTCCCTCATAAGGCACTCCACACTTCTTGGTATGGTGTCATGTGATGCATGGCTGACGGCGAGCTGGAGAGAATGGTACACACATCTAATGAGCACAAGATTGGACAAGCCATACTCATCCCGAAGGATTTTGTAAACACCATTATTAATGCCAGTCTTTACAGAGGCATTGTCTGTCCCAATGCTAATCAGATGTTCCTTTTTTAAACCACATTTTACCAGAAAATCCATTAGTGCAGTCGCAATAGCCCTAGCATCACCACCTGTTCGCTCAACCAAACCAAGATATGTGGAGTTGACCTGATTTTTATTCTCACTGAGGTAGTGGACCACAATACCTAAGGTATTTTGATACGCTAACATCAGTGGACTCACATAACAAAAGGCCATACTTTTGTTCTCTTTTTATACTTTTGTTCTTTTGTTTCTCTCAAACAGAGCATAGTTCAGCCTGGACACACGATAAAACAGATACTGTAGAGCCCAAATTCAGTCCTAGGTCAAATTTCACCATGTTTTATGAACCTGTGTTACGCAGTCATCTGGGTTCGAAGCTGTAAATATCACACATCCCCTGTGAAGTTTAATGCCGTCCAAATACGTCAGTTTTATCACAGAGACGCCATGTAAATATTCCATTAGTCCACCTCCCCATGTAAAACTAATCCTGCCCAAATAGGGCTTTAGATTCCAAATCTTTCTTGTGTTTCTGAGTGTGAGTTAGACAAGTCTCAGACTATTCAACTTCACTGTATGCTGTACTAGGTGTAAATAAATGGACAATTAATGTACTTACAGTTATTTACGTTTTCCGTCAAGTAAAATGCAGCATGTATCTTCTTCTGATATTTGTGTCTTGTCACTGGACCTCCTCTCTCTGCCCCCCAGTGTAGTTAAACAAGACAGTACCCTAAAATGATTAGTATATGTAACTTTTCCTATAAGTCCACCTTTTTGTTGATACATACGGAGTGTTCATGAGCTTTCTAATAGCAATAGCTTAGGTTTTTTGTATGCGTAGAATTTTAGATCTGTAAAACATGTACTTCCGTGTACTTACAGCAGCTGATTCTACATAGGTCAATAATAATTGACCCTTATCAGGAGCCAGTGGACACCCCGGTGAATGCAGCTACACTCTCATCGGTTTCAGATACCAAAGCTCTTCACACACTCGGTGGAAATGAACAGATTTCTAAATATTGTGCAGACAAACTACACACGATCACACGGCATGAACAGTCATAACCAACAGCCAGACTGACAGTGTACAGCATTTAGCCAGTAGCTCACTACATGAGTTCAGGCACTTACTTGAAGAAAACTCACCGAGATGGACATTGACCTATCTGCCAAACAGGCACAACTACACAGAGCAAGATTAAATAAATCGAGAACTGACCCATCAGTGATTTCAATTAAACTGAGCAAGGTATGTGCTTCAGTTTTACAGCTGAGCGACTAGTTCAACCTCCCTCTAACGAGCCACCTCATATTATGTACGTCAGGAATGCTCATCACGTGATGACATTAAAGTCAACATGGTGTCAATTTCACTGATCCCATTTTATCTGAAAATTCTGCTTTTCTGAAACTGGTGCACGCAATTTATGACAAGTCATTAACATTACCAGTTTACTTTTTTGGAGTTTTTTTGCAATGCTACATAGGTTAAAAGAAGCTGAAAATGCCAATGAAAATGTATTAGTCAATTATTAGTTATTATAAATTGGCCATTTCAAATAATTTAATTTTTATTTAATAATATTTTTTTTTTTGGAGATTATCTCCATTAGGAGAAATAACTGTTCCTCTCTCTCCTTTGCCAACCTTTCTCTCTTCTCATCTCTCTCCCTTACTGCCTGTTCTCGCCTCTCCTCTCATTCTCTTATCTACCTTTCTCTTCTCCCCTCCCTCTCCTCAGCCCTCCTCCATCTCATCTCCCCTCTCTCCTCCATCTCTCTCTATCTTCTCTCTTCTCTCTCTGTTGCCTCTCTCTCTCCAGCTCCTTGTCCTCCAGTTCCTTAAAGAGGTGGACAATGTCCACCTCTGCCTTCCTGCTCCTTACAGGGGTTGGCATCGCCTCCCTCTCCGGCTCTGGTGTGTCTGAGGGATGTGAGGTCACAGCAGCACCCTGGCCATAGGAGGCAATGAGGGTTGGTGGGGCAATAAAACAATAGACAACAAAGAAGTGCATGTTAGTTAACCACAATTGCGGTGACCAGCTGTCCTGATTACGGCAGTCATTTGCTGACAGCATTACAGTCGTTCCTGATTATTCATCATAGCTAGCTATGTCAAATTACTGCAACAGCATACCAGTAAACATTTCAACTGACTTTGGTAATCTGCAATTCCTCCTTCATGAGATGTTACAGCAGTAACGTTAGACAGTTAACTATAGAGGGTTGCCAAACACTGTGCCAAATACACTAAAACAGGATTTTCTTCTTCTTCTGTGGTATCTCCTCATGAACAGCCTTCTGGGATAGCGCACTGTCCAGTGCTTGCACACTGCAAAATTTTACCAGAAGCAGCCAGCCATCCGGATACCATTCTAATTCAGCCGTACTGATTCAGCTGTGCTGATTCAGCCAGTTTGAGATTTCGGACACTATACAGAGCGTAGTATGCGATTTCGGACACAGCTTATGACTGTGACTCAAATACATACTTGCGTACTAGTTAGTACACATATCAAGTATGGTCGTTAACAGTCACCTGATCAATTGCGTCTCAAACTCAAGTATTCAAGTACGCAAGGATGCAATTTGAGACACAACCATAGGCATATTTGCATACTTGTGTATTTGTTAGCACATACTAGAACGTACTATTTAGTATGCAACTACACAGTTCTCCTAAAAACAGTAGGGGACTACACTTTTTTAAAGCAGAAACTTAGCCTTGTCAGAGTTTGAACAGTTCCTATAACCAGGCTTGGGTCCTAGCGATGGAATCAGGAGAAGTCTAGACTGCAGGGTGCTCTTGCACAGCAAGGCCATGTAGTCATGCTGCAGCTATTTTTTGGAAGGTTAGCCAGCACACGGCATACAAAGTACATTAAGAACTATTTTATTTACATTTAATGAATGAAGTCCATAAATGTGGAGGTCAGCTGAGCTCACACTAATGTTGGGACATTTTCATACCTGACCCAAAACGAGTAAACCCCTCACATCACAGTCACGTAAACTTTACAGGCGGGCACAAAAATTGCAGGGAGTAACTATTTATTCAAAAAATTCAACAACGGAGGATGCAAACTCCCCAGAATGCTTATCTATCATTCCCTTTACTGTATTTTGTATTTGTATTCTCAAATTATACAAATATTAAACTCATTTATATTAATTATTGATCAGTAGTTATTCATCTGAATTATCCATATACATGCACTGAATTATTAATTTGTATTGGTCACACATAATGATTTTACTTATATTCATGTGTTATTCAACATTATAAATCACTGTTCTGTGTTCATTATTCACTGTGCCAAAAGGCTTCTGCTTATGGAAAGTAACTAAGTGATAAATTCTTAGGCTCTATCAGGCCTGATGTCCCTGAGTGAGAAGTCTAATGCCAGGTGGTTCTAAAACCGTCTGTGTGTGTGTGTGTGTGTGTCCATACCCATTCAGGCCATACCCGTGTTAGCCCCTGACCTTCCACTGAACACACAAATGTATACTAGTGTTATTAACCTGTTACAAGTAATTATCTAATATCCATGTATTAATATACACTGGTGTTATTATTCTGTAACATGTATTTACCTAAAGTTCTATATAATGTGTGTTCTGTTTTAGAATCATGTAATCCTTTTTTTGTCAAAATGTAAGCTGGTGGGAAATATGTGCCAACCTTGAGTGGTGGAGCCTGGCTCTTTGTCCTTTGTAACTTGTGAACACAATCCACATTTGTATTTATATGCCATGTAAGAGCTGTAACCCCTAGCAGCAGGTGGTATCTTTTAGGAGGAGAAGTTATTCTCGGATGATACCCCTAGACCATTTAGAGAAATGTAAGTATGGAACAATGCCTCACCCAGATTTGACTACATAAAAAATGTACTGTCCTCTATATTCGTTGGACAAAGCTGATGCATTGCTGAATGTACTGCTTCTCCCTTTTGCTATATTAAACAAGACAAAGACAAACTTCGACTGTTCTCCATTATTGAAAGGTATTTTTTTTGTTTTTGCAAAACAATAAAATAAAAAACATTTTGAAAAATTTTGTTGTAATTATATATTTGATCACAAAAACTCTATTTGTATTTTTATTGATTCATCCATTTTTACATTGCAATACATTTTTAAACTTTGAAAATGCAGTGAGACAGGGCAAGACAGGGTCATCCTGCACTGATGTGCAGAGAAAATGGAACACAGGCAAAAGGAAGAATATAGGGCAGAAAAAGCCAAACACATTAATTTCAAGTGCTACCGAGCAACTCACTTCTATGAAAGTCCCTCCACCTCAGCCCAAAATGTGTATACTGCCCCATAGTATTCAAGTCTCACATTTTAAATGCAGAATAGATGCATCTGTCATGGCTCCCATTTTCAAGCTCCCAACAAGTGGTCTCCTGCAGCTGTGTTACAGTGCAGGAGGAGGGAGTGCGTCTGTAGACCATACTGACACTTACCTACACTTAGTTGACACCTTACCTCATAGTGAACAGTGCAGAATTAGGATCTTATCAGAAATGTGCTGCTTTTTATAACGATTTTGTGAGTCTCAGCCTTGAGAAAACTGAGAGGTTGACACAGGAGTTGTGGATGATTTTGAAGCTGGCACACTAAAGCAATGCAGGCAGTACCATCAGCTGGAGAAAGGGGAGAAAATGATGTGGTACTGGAGTGAGCTGATGGACTAAAAATAAGAGATTAGACACGAGTTGGAATTCTTTATTGTTGATCTTAGTTCTTTCGTTAGGTAAATTACTCTAATTAGCTTCATATTTTTGTAATCTTTATATAATTAAAATGCTATTTGTTACGCCCGAGCTAGGGGAAAAACTTATGCATAGCATAAAATGTGACGTCCCCTTTATCCCATGCTCAAGGATGACCAATGCCAGAGCATATGCCGTCCAAAGCAGAACTGATTTATTTACCAAATAGTGGCTGCGGGGAGAGCACGGCCTAAACAATAATCAAACAATGTATAATTTTATTCACTAACTTCTCACACAAAATAAAACCAAAATAAAATACAGGTAGCTGACCTACCTCCCTGACTTAAACAGGAGAAAAAGAAATAACAGCAACAAAAGAAAGGCTGCTCACCCTTACAGCTACCAGGACTGCTCTTTACAGTGTGTTATCATATATACAACCAGCATGATATATCAGCGATCAGCACACATTCAGTGTCCTGGCATCACATTGGCAGCATTTTAAAGGTGGCGCAATCAGTCTTCAGTCCAATCCCCATCCACCACCTGCAACACAATATCCTCAAAAAGACAAATGGGGTGAACAGTACCACCCTCAGGCAGGGAGGGAAAACACAGAACAGAAAAAAACACAATTCCACACTCTTATGACTCAGGGTCATAACATGTGATATTGATGTAATACATACACACACACATATATATGTACATATATATAGACAGTATATAATAGGACCAAAACAATTGTGAAATGAATGAGGAGTGTTTTTGCAGAAATTATTTAAACCTAGATCATTTCATGTTGTTTGCATATTTGATATTTGAAACAATAAAACAATTCTGTACTATTCACGTGTTTTGGAAAAAGCCTGCCACATCAAAAGAAAGTTGAAAGGCATTAATATATATTCAAGTACATTAGAAATTTTGTAAGCTTATAAAGCGTAAAATGACTTGTTTAGAATGTGCACATTATACTCATATTTTGAGAATATTTCATGCCGAACTTAATTTCACAGGCACTTAACCTACTACACACTTTAACTACAAAGCACCCAATTCACTTGAAATACACTTCCCTCAGAGATTCACCATACCAGCACAGATAAGCAGTTTTTTTAATCTATTTTAGGGATGCGTTTTAAAGGTACAGTTTGTAAGGGGATTTTGTAAACTTTTAGTCTCCTATTTCCTCTCTCCACATGAATACGAACATTTGCAATTCACTTGGTGTTGGTAACCTCGTCACCATTGAGCTGGCCACTCCTGCATGTGAAAGGTGGAATGACCAGTGCCACTTTCCATTCCTCTAATAAGTCATCAACTGTGAACCCACAATCAGCCATGATTTTGTCCCCTGGCTGTAGGTACTCAAAGAAACCGAGTCTTTTATATATTTATAACTGCACCTGCCAACATAGGCATCAGACATAAACATGATTAGCCCACAAGGGGCTACTGTTACAAAAGATATTTAATGGTGTTGCTGGCTAGTGATGACTGTATGAAGTGCTTAATGAGTCCAGATTCTTAGCTTTCTGAAAGACACTCTTTAAGCAGTCAATAACATGTGTTCTTGGGGAACCTCTGCTAAAATGCAGCTGGCATGGTCACAGAGATGGTCTCCTTTGGCAACCACCGCACTAGAATGTTAGTTTTCAGTCATTACATCAATCCACAGGCCAACAATTTTGCTTGCAACACCCTGTGAAACTCCAATGGGGCAGATCTCCCATTGCCAAGTTTAGCTTTAATTTCATTAGGATTTGATCTACTGGATCCAATAAAAATGAAGTAGGAGCAAAATGCTTTAGGAATTGAGTGTTCTGAATGTAGGTAAAGGAAGGCCAGTGAAGAGAATACTGTGAACAGAACTGATAACCAGACTGTCTGCAAGGGGGATTTTGAGAGGTACTGCGTTGGAGCTGCTGCTGATCTGCCAAGGGCATTTTCTTGCATAGTCATTGTCCTCCAATACAGGGTCTACCCACTGTGTTTGGACACTGCAGAATTTGACGGTGGGGCCATCCTCACTGTCCATTTCAATCCAGTCATCTAGAACAAAGAATATATCTAACTGCTATTGTGTGGGCAATGCCAAAGCAACCTGTTATAAAACGTTATTGCTAGTTGTTGCAGCTTAGAGGGCTAACCTTTCTAAAGCTAAATTTAAAAAAGTCAGTTTGTCATTCACTTTCTGAGAATAAAATGGAAAAAAAATTGTTATAATCAGTGCTGGCATTGGGTCGGAGCTTACTGGAACGCAGTTATGACTTGTAATTTTCAATGCCTGGATTCCGATTTTTAATTGTGCATTTCGTTACTTTATGATAAACAGTAGTCAAATTCCATGGCTTGTGAGAGACGAAATAACTAAATTCCAACGATGATCAACATATTAAATAAGATCCAGGTCATACACGCTCATTAACCTTTAATAATTACATACATGTATACTGTTATTTACTCCCTGGGTCATCGGTGAGTCAGCCAGGTTTCTATATTAATATCTCAGCGATGGCACAAGCTACAGTGTTCAAATATCGCCTGAATCTGTCATTTCCACTGATGATGGATATGTTTGAATCTAAACGCTCGACCAAACCAAACCAGAGATTTTGTTAAAAAAGTTTGCTGTAGATAATAAAAAACTATAAAACAAATTTACTAAATTGCTTAACTAGCATCCTCCACCGAACTATCTGTAAGAGCCAGTTTGCAATGATTGTCACGGGCTGCGGTTGAATAGTCGAAAAAATTACGCCCTATATCCTTTCCAAACCACTTTTCGTTGACCTCGATGGAAAACGTCTTGAGATCAAAGAAAGATGCAAAGGAGAATTTATAAGGATTTAGGAAAAGACAGCCGCAGTGCTAATGAGAATCCGACTGCACTTACACTCGGCTACGTAATTATGCGATGCCGGATGTTATTGTCGTGGGGCTGCCGTGGTGAAACCACAATGTTCAGAAGATGGAAGACTAAAAGCGCATCTTAGATACTTCGCCCCGTGCGTTCTTACCGTGTTGTTTCACGCAGGCTACATAATCTTGGACAACCCGGTGATAAACATTACCTCATTGCCAAGGTTGGAACTGAAATGAAAAGAAGGCAAATAGTCTACCAGTCACAAAAATGAAACGGAATGGTTTCAAATGACCCCCCTCCTCACAGGTAAGCTGTGTTTTCAGCGCATGCACAAAAAGACTCAGATTTTGCGAGGCTGCGCTCAGGAAAGAAGAGACACGAAAACTAAAAGAATAAATGTCGCAGAAAACGCGAAAACGTAAATATATTGCACAGGATACCCTCGAAGAAATATATGTCGACGATGGTATTATTGGCTCTGGAGTTGAAAATAATTATTCTGGCGATGAGCATTTTTCCTTTTTCGGGAGAGACCCAGTGGAGGACCGCGACTGGTGAGTAGTAGTGATTGATTAGTTTTCTTCTTCGTCTATTATGTTGCACCTAAGGACTCAGGCAGACACAGGGGTGTCGTATATTTGAACAGTGGATCTTTTATTCTGGAAAGAATGAGAACTGTAGAGTAGTTGACATTAGTTTTACCTATCGGCAGTACGTCCCTCTTACTCGACCACAGTTACAGAGAAGTCCCCATACTATTATTCTATATTTCCATTAAAAACAGAATTTACATTCGAGACTTTCTAAACAATAACAAATTCATAATTATTCCCCTTCGATACTAACTCGGTGTGAAATACATGAAAGTAATCTTCAACTGACATTCTGAGATATAAACATTTGTCTGGTTTCACTTTCCGAAATGGCCACATGCGCCAGATACAAACCCAGTAGGTTTTGCCAAGCTAGCAAAGATTAATATTTAATATTTAATTAACTATATTAATCGTATTTATGTTCCTGAACTGCATAGTAGTGTTTAGATGTCTCAAGGAAAGCTCTCTAGCTTAAATGCTAAAATGCTGAACATGAATACAATCTGAATCAATTTCAATGAATGAAATCATGAATAAATGCTGACACATACACACAACTTTACCGCATACTCGTTTCTGTTAACAAGCACTCGATACACAGAAAGTTTCCCGTGTGTTTCATGTGTATTATCACCTGGAAAGAATGGAACTTGTACAGTCGTTAGCCTTAGTTTTAGCTAGCAGCACTACTCCCCTGCTACTCAATCACAGTAACAGAGGAAGTCGCCATACCACGAGCCCTCTCAACGCTGACTCACCGTTGCCGCCTAGTGGCGGGGAAGGAGCATCGCCCCTCTATATTCATAATATCGAATTGTGGGGTTTCTGTGTATTATTCAAAAGCATACACATAGGAAACACAGAAAACGACCATAAGAAACCCAAGATAAGCTAACAAAACCATGTGCATATATCACAATTACTTTAAAACTTCCAAGAATATTAAAATAGTATTTTGTTATTCTTTCATAGTTTTTTCATTTAGTTTATATAAATACAACATTTGTTTGTTGAAGCAAAGAAACGCCAGACATGTTATTTTTATTTATACTACTACTAATAACAATAATAATAGTAACAATAACAGTGATAATTATTATAGTTATTATTGGGTTTTTTTTAATCCATGTCTATATACTTCTATGTTATTTACTTTTCACAGTCAGCAGATCTTGGCAGGAGGAAATGTGGCTGCTAGCAAGGTTTCCACAAACCAACAAGTGCTGTAAGTTCATATTTATCAATGAAACTCAATCAAAGACAAATCAATGACAGAAAATGTGTTGTGTTTGTGTTATCCTGGTCAATAATCTGCTGCTGTTTTACTAGATCCACACCATCAAATTCAACGGTGCCCCCCAAGTGGTCACCCTGGAAATATCCAAGAAAAAATGTACTGGGGACCATGTAAGTATTTTGTTTAGATGTGTTGTTTGTAATTATGTGGTATAAAAAATGATGCATATAAATTGACTTTATTATGAAAGTAAAAGTGTAGTTTGACTGCATAGTTTAGATCTCATGGCATGAATAATAGGACTTTCTTCATCTGGGAAAGCCTGGTGTCTTTTGGCTTAGAGTAGGGGTTGGCAACCAGTGGCTCTTTTGCCCATCTCCAGTGGCTTCCTGTGGCTTTGACAAAAATGGAAATGAACAATTCTTACATTCTCCAATTGAAAAAATGTGTAGCCTATACACCAAAAAAAAAGTCTTAATATTTCGCCAACGAAAATGTGCGTCATAGCCTACGTCTACCGCCCAGTGCCTTTTCCTCTTAATTTTGCTGTACCTCAATAGCAGTGGCTAGCATGGATGTATACACATGAATGGCTAGTCCTGACTCTCCCTTGCTATGGATTCCAAATGCAAAAAAAAAAAGTCACGGAGGACACCAGAGAATTTAATAGTGTGTACACAGATTTGTTTGCTTTTACCGCCAATACTGCTAGCTTACCAGTAAGCTTGATCTGTGGTGAGAAATTAGCAAACAACAAAAAAAGTAATATTGAAAGACATTTCCAAAAGAAGCACACTGCGTTTTCTGGAAAGTATCCGGTTGGGGAAGAGAGAACGAGAGTGATTTCAGACCTGCTGCGGAAAGCAGAGCAAATGTACTTTTAAGAACTGGATCAAATTTCCAAACTCTACTACTGCTGCTAGTTTTGTAGATCTGTCTCTCTCCACAAAGACCATCAAAGACAGGGCCATAAAACTGGCAACAAATATCACCAGTCAGTAAATCGAGGACATCAGTTCAGCTCCAGCATACTCAATTGCCTGTGATGAGTCAATCGATGTGAACGATGTTGAGCAGAGAGCTATGCAGGTATGTGAACTCTGATGAAAGGCCAAACACGGGGGGAGGACATTTGTGAGGCTGTTGTGAACTGTTTAGAAGTCAAAGAAATAAACACCAGCCACATGGTGTCAGTGGCTACAGATGGAGCGCCCAGTATGAGAGGAACACAGAAGGGGTTTGTGACTTTACTACAGAAGTTATTGGATGGAAAGCTCCTCACATTTCACTGCGTCTTGCACCAAGAAGCACTGCGCACTCAAACATTCCCCCCCAAGTGTTTGGAGTGGAGGTGATGAACCTTGTCATCCAGATAGTCAACAAAATAATGGCAAAAGGCTAAAACCACAGACAGTTCTGTGCATTGCTAGATGAGGTTGACAGTTCATATTCAGATCTCCTGCTGCATAACCAATTCTGGTAGCTGTCCAGGGGTAGGTCCTGAAATGGTTGTGTTGAACATGTGAAAACTTTCCTGCAAACTTTACAAAGCAAAGGCCTGACCTATCCAGAACTGGAAGATCCCAACTGACTGGAAAAGTTGCACTTCATGGTGGACATGACAAGTCACCTAAACACGCTGAACAAAAGTCTCCAGGGAAAGTGAAGCATGGCCCTGCAGATGCTGGAAGATGTTTTAGCATTTGAGCTGACAGTGTTCGCCAAAGATGTACAGAGAGGCATGCTCTTTCACTTCCCCTCCCTGAGAGAGTTCAAAGAAGGACACTGTCACATCAATTGTGATTATTTACAATGTATGATCATTGCATCAAACTGCATTTGGGGAAAGATTAGGAAAAACTACATTATCCTTCCCTGTCACACCACTGGACACTGACTCATCCCTGGTGAATATGTCCACATTCACAGGAGTAAGCCAACCCGACCTTGAAATTAAGATGGCCAACACAGCTGACAAAGACTTATGGGTTTATGAGTTCAAAAGCCTGACAGCCGAGCTCGAAGATGTCACCTTTCAGAAGGCCATCCTCACTCAAAACCACAAATGGAGCAATATTGCAATCCTCCCAAAACCAGACAATCTTGCGTTTGAAACATGAAATGCTATTCCCGACAATTATATGAACATGAAGAAGTATGCATTTGGAGTCCTGTCCATCTTTGGATCAACGTACTTGTGCGAGCAGGTTTTCTCAAGCATGAGCTACATAAAATCCAAATATCACACCCGTCTCACAGATGAGAGCCTGCAGTCTTGTGTGCAGGTCAAAGTTACATCTTACAGCCCTGATATTGCGAGGATCTGCACTGACATTCAGAAACAGAAATTGCATTAAACGGGTGAGAATACTATCCGTTAATAAGCTATTATCTTGCAACGAAGCATCTGTTTTAGCAAGTGGTGATTTTGTCAATGCCAGACAGATTTGTTTTTTTGGCAAAAAATTATTTAAAAAAATGGCTATTTTGATTGTAAAGGTTGCCGACCCCTGGCCTTGGGAAATATTCACAACTTCAGTGTTGCCATGGAAACCTAGGCAAGGGTTAGGGAAACCTGACCCGTTTTTGACTTGATTGTGGTTGTTTGACTTCCAGGACATCCACAGAAGAGACATCTGTCTGTCCGGCACGTAGGATTCTTTTTTGTAAGGAGTCATCAGACCCTGCACCCCCACCAGCTCCAGCATCAGACCCTGCACCCCCACCAGCTCCTGCATCAGACCCTGCACCCCGACCAGCTCCTGCATCAGACCCTGCACCCCCACGAGCTCCTGCATCAGACCCTGCACCCCCACCAGCTCCTGCATCAGACCCTGCACCCCCACCAGCTCCAGCATCAGACCCTGCACCCCCACCAGCTCCTGCATCAGACCCTGAAACATCAACACCAGCCCAAGTACCTCACAGAAGAAATGGCTCTTTAAGGCTACAGACAGCACCAAAAGCACAAACACAGAAACTAGCCGTATCTCCACAGCCAACAGGTGAGGAGCCTGCTGATAGATGGCGAACAGAAGCGGAGGATGACACACAACCACAACGTCTCAAATTTCAGCCAGCACGGACCCCTGGATCTCAGTTGTCAACACATAATACATACACCATACTAGAAATGTTCCAGTTGTTTTTCCAGCCAGAAATGATTGACATCCTGTGTAAAAACACAAATTCATATGCCAAACAGCGATTGGAAAGGGGTGCTAAATTCTTTTGGACTCCCATAACAGCTACTGAACTCCTGCAGTATATGGGAATTCTACTTTTTCAGGGACTAGTACGAATTCCAAGGCTCAGAGACTACTGGACAACTGACAAGGTATTTCAGATTCCATTTTTGAAAACAATCATTCCAAGGAACCGATTTCAGGCAATAAGTGCAAATTTACACCTCAGTGACCCAAAAGAAGATGCTGAAATGGATAAAAAGAAAGGAACCCCCGAACATGACAGGTTGTGTCGGCTCCGCCCACTTCTTGATTCACTGCTAATAGCTTGCCAGACATGGTACCAGCCACATCAGCAACTCTCCATTGATGAGAGAATGGTCCCGACAAAAACAAAAAATGGAATGAAACAATATATGAAGCTAAAGCCGAGCAAATGGGGGTTCAAACTTTTTGTACTGGCTGATGCTGCAAATGGATACTCCTACAACTTTACAGTGTATACAGGGAAGGCACACCATCACACAGGGCATGGGCTCAGCTATGACTCTGTCATTTCACTTATTGAAGGGGCAAGGCTGGGCCATGGATACAACATATATTGTGACAATTTTTACACTAGCCCACTGTTGTTTCATGAGCTTCTCAAACGCAAATTTGGAGCTTGTGGAACACTAAGGGAACATCAGAGGGGCTATCCAACAACGATGGTAAATAATTTGAACTCAAAAAGTCAAAGGGGGTCCCTCCGATGGATAAGACAAGGTTCACTACTCTTTGTAAAATGGATGGACTCAAGAGTAGTAACAATGTTGTCAACCATTCACAAGGCATTTGATGGGCAAGTGGTGCGGAGGAGACAACGGCTCCCAGCAGGGGGATGGACATCAGTGACATTTCATATACCACAAGCAGTCAATGAATACAATAAGTACATGGGGGGAGTTGATTTGTCAGATCAGCTTGTGCAGACATACAGTGCCAGAAGGAAGACGTACAGATGGTACAAGACCTTTTTTTTTCATTTTTTGGACATGGCTGTTGTAAACAGCTACATTCTGTACAGGGAGCACCGTGAGAGGAAGGGTCTCAGACCGCTCTCTCACTTGCGGTACAGGGAACAGCTGACCAGAGAGCTCTTGGGTGTTGCTAAAGAGGCTGTCCCCATCTCACCAAAGACAAATCACATCCCCTTACCCACCGGACCTGTTAAAAAGGGCACTTCAAAAACAACTGAACCAGGAAGAAAATACTGCGAGGTGTGCAAGCAGGCTGGAAAAAGAATGAAGACTCCCTGGGAATGCAAGACATGCAATGTAGCACTATGCTTGCAAATTGATAGGAACTGCTGGGCTAATTGGCATAAGTAGCACTCTGACCATATGTATAGTTATAAGAGTCTGGCTGCAGGCTCCATGTGGACATGTCCTACCAGTAAAGCAGCCAGTGAAGGAGGAAGTGATGGAATGTGACATTTTTCTGTGTTTTTCATTTGTCTTGTTCTGGGGCTTGAGACTCGTTTCGCGTTGTAATGGATGATATTTTCAACATTTTTAATCAAAGAAGAAGAGTAATTGTGCTTCATTTCTATTGATAGCCTGACTAGCTATGTTGTCTCATGTAGTTGCTGGCTTGACATGTAGGATAGTCTCCATGTTTTTATTAATTTGGGGAAATGGAGCATAGTCACAAGTAGTTGGCTATCAGTAGCTTAGCAATGTTGCTTGCCATGTGCATTTGTAAGGTCGTGTTGTTGCATTGTTATTATTGTCATCGCTATTGTGCTTACTACTCCTTTCTATTTTAAATACCATCAGCTAACAGCCGACTAACTGCATGCTTTTAAGTGTCAGTTTGCATATGGTGGGTTTTCCCCCCCAAAATTGTTTATGCTATTGAAATGTTGGTCAATACTGGAATTGTACTCTCATAAACTGGCATTTTCAAAAACCACATTTTCAAAAAATGTATTATATGTATATGTATTAGCAGAATCATATATAGTAGCAAATCTGTCCCGCACGGAAATAATAAACTGCTTGTGTTGTAACATGTGTTTCTCACTTGAATTGAGAGTCTTAACAAGTGTGTTGATCTTTCATTTTGCTAAAGTGAACAATGAGCATCCTAGTTATTTCTGAACGATCCTTTCCGGCGCATTAATAATTCTGTTAATAGTGTTCAAATGCAGGTTTTGGGGAACATTCTATGGTCCACATTCTAAATACACATTCCACAACAATCAGTGGTAAAATACCTAAAGACTGGACAGATATGGCAAAAAGTGGCTTCCCTTCACAATTACATTTCCCCTTGGCTAGTTAACTAGGACTGCAACAAGATGTTTGGTTGGTTGTAATATAATCTCAAACAATAACAAAAAATACAGTTAACATATCCTTGGTATTTCTGGTGCTTACAGACATCGACATTAGTGAAAAGAGCAATGTGTTATAGATACATTAACATTTCTGACGATATTACAAATGGATTTTCTGACAAACATGATGATAGCTAACTTGCTGGCTAACTTGAAAATCAAGCTGGTAATAAAGAAGCACGTCAAAATAATGTTCTCACAAAATGAGAACAGAAAGACGCATATTAAAAGAAAACTCACTGTCTTTATTTTTGGATAAACAAGCCACTGGGTCATAGCTCATCTGAATGTAAATCTGAACAATCACGTTCCGTAGGTAGCCAACTAGCTCTACTAGTTGGAGGGAGAGGGAAAGCAAAAAACAAAAACAGGCGGCGAATTAAGTGCCTAACAAAATCCCACTGTTGTCCCCCTCTCCTGCCATTGCCATTTCCCTGGGAGCACACCTCACACTCAAACCCCTCCCTTTGGTGAAAGAACAAAAGTATTCACCCCTCTATTTTATAGGATAACAATACTCAAAAGCCCTCACACATAGTTCCTGGTAAATTACTTGGATAACCTTTCAAGCACCGCTAGTGATTTCCATTATTCACACATGCATTACATTACATTACTAACATTTGTTAGACGCTCTTATCCAGAGAATGGTACGAAAAGTGAAAACATAACCCTAGAGAGGGGTAAAGGCCCAAGTGCCAAAGGTGATCAAATAGATTAGGACTCCCCTACCGACTATCTAAGGAGAAAATAAACAGCCAAGGTTAAAAACAAATCACAGTTTCACACGAGCAAATAAGGGTAGAGACGTTTACAAGGGAGGGGAGGGGAGAGGTGCAGCCTGAAGAGATGAGTCTTCAGTCTTCGCTTGAAGACGGCCAGTGTCTCTGCCGTTCTGACCTCCACTGGAAGGTCATTCCACCACCGGGGGGCCAAGACAGACAGCAGACGTGACCTGGAAGTGCAGGAGTGGAGAGGGGGCTGCTTCAGGCGACCAGAGGTGGTAGAGCGGAGGGGTCTGGCAGGGGTTTAGGTTCTGTTGATCTTCTGGAGGTAAGCTGGAGTTGTCCCCTTAACAGCATGGTATGCTAGCACCAAAGTTTTGAATTTGTTGCAAGCAATAACAGGCAGCCAGTGGAGGGCAGTGAGCAGAGGGGTGACATGAGAGTGTCTAGGGTGGTTGTAAATCCACAGCTACATTCAGGAACATTTCCATCTTGCACCTTTTCAAACATGCCATGGTAATGCCAGAATAGATGGTGCAAGGGACAGTCCAGCAGATCGCGGACAGTCTGCTCGAGTCCTATGTCGTAAACTCATAGAACAGTGAGTACAAAACCACAAACCTATTGTTCCAAAACAATAACCCCATGTCCCAAAAGCACAGTACGCACTCCACACGATTGAGTACAATTCTAGAAAGTGCATGTTTTCACTAGTTATTGTAGTTTTATTTTGCTATCCAAAAACGCGTCACCAGTGTTGATGGTGATGCTTTTGCATCCGCCACTTAGTGTGAAATTTTCGGTAGCTAATGTATTTGGCAGTATCTTAAATGTATGATTTGGAAATCACAGTAGCTGACTAGCATTTTGAAGTTATTCTTCAAAGAAATGTCAAAGAAATGGCATTTAAAAAAAAAATATATATATATATATATATATATATATATATATATATATCTCAATACAGGAGACACATTTGACCCAAAAAATACAGAAAGTGAGAAAAATCTGATACTGTACAGTTTTTCAAAAATAAATATCAAAGTACCAAAGTTTCGTTATACCGTGCAACACTAGGTCGGATATTTTGTTGTTGTAAAATGTTGTTCCAAAGTAAAAGTAATTCAAATATTCTCACCATATTTCTGGCATGTATCGCTTTACCTTACTACACTTCTTTGGCTCTCCTGTGAGTATTAGTTCCTGACTCAAGTTTTCTGTAGATCTCACCAGATGAAAGAGTTGCGACACTACCATAGACTTCTGTTCTGAAGTAATGCGTGTCGTAGGGCAACCAATCGTTCCAAACGCTGTATACAGTAAACCCCCGTTATATCGCGGTTCAGTTTTCGCGGTCTGTATTTCGCGATTTTTTCCTATTAGCTTTAATATCGCTTATATTTTCGCCATTTCGCAGCATTGTTTATGAGTTGAAATCTTGCGCGTCAATTTATATAGTTTAAATAGTTTTACGTGTTTAAATGTGTTTCTGTTGTTTTAAGTGTGTTTAAAGACCTTAAAATGCTTTTAACAATACAATAAAACTTATAATAACATGCCTAGGGTGTATTTAAATTCGGGTATTTCTATTTCGCGCATTTTGATTTATCACGGGTGCGTCTAGAACGTAACCCCCGCGATAGAGGGGGGTTTATGGTAGTTCCAGCGTTGAATTGTTTGAAATGGTAGAAAGGTTCAGTGTTTCCTAGGCATCCTTGCTGGTAAGTTGATGAAATGAATGCATTTTTGACATTTTGACGCATTAGCGGATCTCTCATCAATTTAATCAATACTGGTATTTTATGTAGCCAGCTTTAGTTAACGCTTATCGTATGATAATAGCTTGTTAGATTCTAAATGCAGTCAGCTAACGTAAGCGACACTTCGCTAGCTACCATAACCAGATGTCAGTTGACCTATTTACCTCCGATTAATTGCAATTATTGGTGTTCATTGGCATACAAAGTTTATCTTCGGTTATTAGATTTATTGTTAAGGTTACCAGCACTGAAGAGCTGACTTGTGAAAGCGTAGAAGACTAAGTTTGATGACCTAGCAAGTCAGCTATCTATAAAGGATCCAAAAAGGTATGTAATTGTCAGTTAAATCTGTAGTATCCAAAACTTAATGCCAAAGCCACTTAAATAGTTGAAGGTGTTTGACGATACAGGTATATACTGACACAGTTTCTGCTTATATGTTACCTGTAAGATATGTGATATAGCACTTTACCATTTTTGTAGGAGCAACGGTGAGGCTGGTGGAGTTATGACTGGCTGGTTGATAGATAACCAAGCTGGTGGAGTGATGGAGGGGCTGGTGGACCGATGACCTGGCAGGTGGAGCGATGGAGAGGCTGTTGTATTAAATAAGATGGAATGTTATTGTCCGAAATTACTCAGAAAATCATTTTCACAAATGATTTTGTTTCATTTATGTCGTACCTAATACTTTTATTGCATAATTCATATTCAATATGTGATATAGCAACTTACCATTTGCTATGCAAATTTCCTAAAGCAGACATAGTTTGGTACACAATCAACAAAACTAGTGTAAACATAAGACAAGGGACCAGAAAAACAGACCCTCCATACCTATTGAAGCTGAAGCCACGCTAGGTGGTGGGACATTTGTAGGAGCAAGGGTCAGACCATGCATTTCCATGATAATGATCAAGGTGTTTGGTGGGGACCTGCTTGTTGTAGGCCTAGATGTTGTTTGGCTTTCCTGGTTCTTCTTTGCCCTTTTCGTCTGGCTTTTACTTACAAGATGCCCATCGTCAGACAGCACTTTTTGTCTTTCAGCCCAGATGTGATTTGCTGCGATTATCAAACTTAAGCCTGATGTATCTGTTGTTTATTTTTTTTTGTAAATCATGGCATGAGGGAAGCCTGCTATCCAAGAGCCTAGCCTCTCTATCCAGCAAATCCATGGCAGTTGGGAGCTCCACGAGGGAGGCACTGGTCCTGGTTCGGAACAGCTTCTCGATTTGCCACACTAGATAAAAGGCCTCTTGCGACGGCTGCCAAAGCGCACCTGGCTTGAATTCCTTCAGCTTCAGTAAAGCACTGTCTTCTCCTTCAGGACTCCCATCGCTGTGGTTAATTGCATTTTGGCATTCATCACAAATGTTGGCGTATCTGATTATTCACAATGTAGCCCGTAAGATGGGAGAGAGCACAGATCTCGGTTTTTGTAAGGTCAGACGCAGGGCTGCGCTCCATCAGCCCCTCCACTCTGAAGCCAGGACTTGGAAATTAGGGCCGCTCCCTGTTAGTTGACCATCTGTTAGTCGATGAGAAGAGTCCTAGTCAACCAAGTTTTCATTGGTCAGCTAGTTGCAGAAAAAAAACTCATCAAACTCCATTCGGGAGTTGCACCTTGTCATTAAAAACTTACTAGACTATGTCGGGCAGGAAATCATCAAAAATGGGTGAAAAATATTAACATTGACATTTACGGGTGCAGTTTGGAATTTGTAGTGCATGGGTGGGCTGCAGGTGAAATAGATCAGGCTGTTTTTTATTTGAAAAAACCATGGACATTCTTTTTTTCTTATGATTGTCACCAACAATACTCTAAAAATGCAGGCTATTCAGAGAAGCCCAGTCCCAGTTTTTGTGTCAGTTAATAAACATTGCTTGAGAGAGAAGCTTTTTGGTGAACCTGATGTAGTTGCATTATTTTAATATTTTAATATAGGTTTGGGTCAGGTCACAGTTTTTATGTTAAACGGGTTGATCAGGTTCGGCATTAAATTAGTGCTGGATAGCGGGTCAGTTGCGGTGTTAAGTAATGCAGATGCGAGGTGGGAGTGGGTCTACAAAATAGGACCCATGCCGGAGATACCCATGCTGATGGCTACTAATGAAGAGCAGCAGACAGAAGGAGAGAACAATGAAATTAAGATACACCTGGTGGACCAATCAGAGGTTGATTCGGGGCCACAGACATGGTGGGAAAAAAATGATGAATGCTATCCTAAGCTTGCCAGAGCAGCTATTTTTTTTCAATTTAGTTTTTTAACAAAAGGCTGTTTTTTATTTACCATTTGTTTTATAAGTTATTGTGTTGGTGTTACAAGTTCATAAGTTGTTTGATTTTATACTGTATTGAAATAAATTAGCAACGTGTTCAGTCTCCTTGCTGGTTGTTCCGATACGTTCAGAATCATTACCGCTTTTGCCATTAACATTGTCGTTGACAGGTGGCTCGCTTCATGCGCACGCTTGAAAAATGTATATTTTGAGGACTCATTATTATGGTTTTGTATTTCTTTGTAATGTAGCAGTGTTAATAATGTTACTAATAACATTCATTCTCAGCCCTAGCACTCAAACCATTTTTAGATTCCCCAAAAATATATATTTATAATAATAATAGTTAAATTAGTATCATAAACATGCGATGACTGGTCGACTAATGGCTTCAACTAACGACTTCTAGTCGACTAGGACAATCTTTAGTTGGGGGCAGCCCTATGGGAAATGTCTCATTTATGTCCAGGAAGTCTGCCAAAAGGCTGTTGTCATCCTCCTGATAGCTTCCTGATTTCACTGTTGCAAGAAACTGCCCAACTGATATTGATTTCAGTGCCTGATGAAACTCCACTGCAGTTGGGACTGGATTCCTCTGTCTTATGCAACTGAATAGGTTTTCAAGATTTTTTTGATGGATTGATAGTATTGTAAATGTTGCCATCACAATCCCTGTTTGCACTGGCTTCCAGCTACCCGGTCATCCAATCTTCAGCCCATGGCACAGTTCGATCATGTCCTGGAGAATCTTGATGGCTTTTGGATACTCCTCCATCTTGTGCCTACTCAGTGCCATTACTGGGTGGCCAGAGGACATGATGTGAAACCAGTGGTCCATCTGCTGCAGGAGCCATGCTGTTGTCTGGTAAGAGGGGGGTTATTGTTCTTGCTCCACCATGTATTTCAGACTAGCACTTGTTGGCTTGCTGAAGACATTCAATTTCGGGCCCACCTTCATCTTGTCAAAATGACTGGGCTGGAGGGTTTTTCGTGATAAATTTGGAGCAATTTTCAATGGCATCCCGTCTTGAAAATCCACCAAATCTTTCAATGGACCAATTGAAACTTCATGGAGCGAAGGTTCTCCCTCTCTACTGTATCTGGTGGAATTGTAAACGTCTGTTCATGGACCAGGGCACTCTTCAAGTTCTTCACCAGATTTGGGATGTCTGGCATGAAGTATAGCCTCCTGTGTGGTCTTGCTGGATGTGGGACAGATGTTTCGTTGTGGTCCACTCCAAAGGCCTTGCACATTGCCCGATTAGGGCTGCCCATGTCAGTGGTGATGTTAATCACATGAAGCCCTATGGAAGCTGCTCTGTCAATAATGTCCAGGATGATTGGTTTGTAAATTGCCCCATTAGTGGAATTGCGACTGTGATGGTAAGCCACTACTTGTTTCCATCGTGTCATGCTCCCTCCCAACATAAAAACACACGCACGTGTTGCCTCTCCTGTGTGGCCGGGTAACGTCATGTCCCCATTAAGCTTCCCTGTTCCCAGGTGAAGGTCCATGCTTTGTGTGATTGCCACCTCATCCAGAGTCAGCACACACTCCCTCTCCATCTCTGTCAGGCCATCTGCTTTCAGCTTCAGCAGGTCAAACACCTCCCCTAATACTGGAGGTTCTGATGTCAGGGAGAGGAATCTCCATGTCCTGAAGCAGCCTGTAGCCTGTTGAGCCTGTGGCAAAACGGAGCTTTAGGGCCTTTTTAAGGATGTCATTTCCCCATCTCACGCCCCTCTTAATGTTCTTACCGATCGCTTTTATCTGATCTTTAGAAACAATTGCAGCAAATTTCTTCCCCATGACTACATTTTTTTTCTGTAAGACCACATTCTTCCTTTATGTCATTTTAGGGCTGTTTGTAACCTTGTCTGATCTATTTGTTTTTCTAACTCCTCCCTCAGGTCTTTCTCACTTGCTCCTGGCTCACTTGGGTGCTGTGCACTGATTCCTGGCTCACTGGCTCCTGGTATTCCCCCCTCAATCTCCTCACAGACTTCATCTTCCGTGGCCTCTCTTCCCTCACTTTCCCTTCTCTGACCTCCCTGACTTCCTCCCACAATATCTGAAATGATGATGGCATTGTCAGTGTTGGGGGGGGGGGGGTGTACGCTATTCACTGAAGTTAGAAATATTATATGTATTATGATTTCACATTATTCGTACCAAAATTCATTGTGGAACAGTATGTGTGGTTGCTGGCCACTGCGTGAACATGTACTGGAAGTTTTGGGGTGGTTCTCACTGCAGGATCCTTCCTCCTCTTGGGCTCAGGGCGGTGTACAAATATGGTTGGAACAGCATCAGCCTTCAATTTCAGTTGGCCTTTTTGGTTCTTGTGAATTGCTCTCCCTCAAAATGTGCCTGCAGAATGGCTTATGAGTTTAATTTCCACACACTTCAATTCCAGACTTCACCCTATAATTGTCAATCACAATTTCATTGTAGTCCTGTACATATTACAGTAAAACACACTGAACCTCGATCCACAAGTGAAATGTCCAAATGTGGAGTATAAACATAACTTACCACATACAGTTTTCTGTTGTAGTTCATAGTGATGGTCAGGTTGCTTCTGCTGATTTGGGCCAACCATTTTCTTCTCCTGTTTGGTATCTTTTGGGAAACCATACATCCGGATCCCTTTGTCGGACCGATTGGTGCGTCCAAATGCTGCACAGCCATCCATGGTAAGATGTCAACCTATAAAAGTTAGATGTTATGATTAAGCAAGCAAAATATTTATTATAAAATACCAAGTTTCCCACAAAAAATTCTGAAACTGGTGAGTGCTCTAAACCAGCTGTCCCCAACCTTTTTTGCACCACGGACCGGTTTCATGCAAGACAATTTTTTCACGGACCGGGGTGGGGGGGGGGGGGGGGGGGGGGGGGGGGCTGGATTCATTTAATAATATTTCAATTGGCGAAGGAAATTACGAGTGGTATTTAAAGTAGTGTACAGCATGTATTTAGCAGAAATGTAAGTATATACTGTACCATTAGCATTATCCGATATCCCTTTCACCAATACGATATCCACTCTCTCTCATAGATTCCCACTAGTTCTTGCTATTTTTTTACGAATTTTCTGATTAAGTTAGTCGACGTTACGCGACCGCAGAACGCATCTCGGGCATTTCCATTAATTTAAATGGGGATATTAGACTTGAATTACGTGATTTTGCTTTATGCGAGGCGAATGCACTATTCTACGGACTAATGTAAATAGCATGGACAGCAGTAGTCATTTTTTTCAAAATGAAATACCTTACGGACTAATTTAATTAAAACTTTTTTGTGGCCCGGTACTAAATGACCCATGGCCCGGTACTGGTCCGCGGCCCGGTTGTTGGGGACCCCTGTTCTAGATGCTGTATATCGCAGCAGACATCTCTGTAAGGCTGTTAGTCTACTGTCTGAGGGACTGTGTTGCTGTTCTCTGCTAGGAGAACAACAGTAATTTTTCTCATTTCAAGCATTAGCAGATGCCTCACATGGCTCACTTTCGTTCACTGCACCCTTGAATCGGGGTATTTGGCTCTAAAATAGTTACAGAAGCAACTCAGGTGAAGCAACTTCACAACTACAAATGTGTGCTTTGAGTATCCCACTTGGGAAAGACAGACACATCATTTTTTCTGTAATCATTTATTCACGATATACAAGTACAAAAATAAAAAAATCTGCAACACTTGTTTGGCCAACTCCACAGGTCTCTTGCAAAATTCTGATCAAAGGGATTCTCAGAACAGGACTTGCATGCCTTGCATGCCCCTTGAGCTTTTGCCTTTGCACTTTATTTGGTTTCAGGTACATACAGTGTTAAACCTATAATATACTTCGGCCATTATCTGAAAAGGGGACATGTAAGCCATGTTGGAGATGTGCCAACCAAATATCCTTGTTAAGCAGAGCTCATTTTGTGTGAGGCAAACAAATAGGATTTGAAATAGAAATTCAAATGTTAACATAGGAAAACATTTTCGGCTGCAGCAGCCAGGAAAACTGCTTGGCAGCCTGTGTCTCGTTACCTCGTTTGTGCCAATAATGTAGGTCAAGAGGCAAGTGACACATGGTGTGCTATGGTGAGCTGTATGAATCCAGTGAAGAACACGCTCCTCCTCTGTACCCCAGTATCATGGTTTCAGATCAAGTGCGGCCATCCTGGATCAGCAGCAAGTTCTGGTTTGGTGTTCCGATGGCTCCATTGTGTCCAGCCGAGGGAAACAAAAGGAAATGAAACCAAAAATGAACAAAACAGCATTTCAGAAGATTAATGACCATTTAGGAAGCACATGCCCAGAGCTCCCCTGGTTCTGTCATGTTCTGCAAAAGTCACAGCATGGCAGCCTGAAGACAAGGTAAGGCCAGGTTATTAAACCACTTGTGTTGAGTGTAACCTCATTAGGAAGCAGTCAAGAACGTGCTCCTCCTCTGTACCTCAGTACCATGGTTTCAGATCCAGTGTGGCCATATTGAAGCAGCGGCAAGTTCTGGTTTGGTATTCTGATGGCTCCTTTGTGTCCAGCTGAGGGGAACAAAAGGAAATGAAAACAAAGTTTAACCAAACCACATCTCAGTAGGTGAATGATTATTTAGGAAGCACATGCCCACTGCTCCTCTGGTTCACCCATATTCCATGAAAGTCACAGCATGGCAGCCTGAAAACAAGGTAAAGCCAGGATATATAACCATTTGTGTTGAGCGTAACCTCATTAGGAAGCAGTCAATATATGAACATGCAATGCATTCAGAAACAAAGGACCAATGTCAAGTTTCACATAGCAAAATGAAAGCTTTATACCACAATTTCACTAGCTTTAGAAATATTCCTTTCCCCTCACCTTCACTTCAAACATTAAAGGGTTGCAGCCAAGTTAAAGTTTAGAGCATGTGAGAATAAAATGGACCATGAATGCCATTTCAGTAGTGATTCTTATCAGCTCACCATACTCACCTTCCCAAACAGCACAGACTGGGGCACACTCAAACATGGTATTCCCTATAATCAGACCGTATATAGATTCAATCACAGGTTAAATAATTAAATGAGGTCCAGGTGTTGAGCAAGTCCATGTGGTCGTTAGTGGTTTTGGATGTCTGATCGTTAGTGGTTTTGGGTGCCTCTGTGGTTGCAGTAATGTTGTCAGGAGCTCTGTGGAGTAGTGGGCTAAAGCATGTGGTCCTTGCCTGGAGGCCACAGGTTTAAGACTACCATTCTTCTTTTTTGTGCTACTTCAACTGTAAAGTAAATGTCAAGCCCCCTATGAGAAAGGTGAGTAAATGTCATGGTTCCTGTGGTGCTGGAGGATGGTCCGCCTTTTACACAGATGAAGGTGTTGGTCTTGAATCTGTGCAGGGGGCCTGAGCAGCTACCTTGAACGAGGATGGGGGGGAACTCATACCCCCCCCAGCCCCAACCCCCCCCCAGGAGGTGAAATGGAAGTGGTTATGCAGCTGCGAGCCAGGCCTGGCTGAAATTTTACATCACGTAACGGATGCGTCCATTTTGAGTACAAGGAACTTAACTTATTTAGACAGTTAAATACGAGGAACTAACTAGCGGAAAAAGGGGCATGGTCACCTTCTGCCACACCCCCCTCTAACCCCTCCCCTCTCCCTATCTCACCTCCCTCTCTCTCTCTGTCTATCTATCTGTCTCATCCTACCTTCCTCCCTCTCTCACATTGTTCCCTTACCTCCAACCTTCTATTGTAATTTTTTTGCCTGTTACTGTCTGACCTCTTCCGATTCTGCCCCTCCATTTTCTAAGTGTCAACACCCTCTGTTGACACTTTATGTTGTAAAACTATATGTTGTAAAAGTGTTAAAAACTGGCACACCTGGGCATTGAACTTCAGTATTTATATCATCCCAATGATAACAACCATGAACCATCACATTATTTAACCTGTGATTGAATCTATATAAAAGCTGATTAGGGAGCACACCAGGTTTGAGTGTGCCCCAGTCTGTGCTGTTTGGGAAGGTGAGTATGGTGAGCTGACAAGAATCACTATTGAAATGGCATTCATGGTCCATTTTATTCTCACATGCTCTAAAATTTAACTTGGCTTCATGACTTAGCAGAACAAGATCCAGTGAACCAGATCAATGTGATTCTAAGAGCGATCATGCAACAGCCCATGTGTCAACCCCCAAATCCAGAGCTCCTCCCCTTGGTCCTCTCTCATCTTCCTCCACTGTATGTCCATCTGTTCTTATTGTTTCTTCTCACTGCTCTCAACCACCTCTTTGGAACAAATGCACAACTGAGGATCATTAGTTCATTGTAATGATGAAATTACCATCTAGCAAACTTTGCCAACCTATATCATGATTTTAAAGTCATATGGGAAGAATATATACCTGTGCAGCCTGGTATATTAACCTTCAAAAACCTGAATGCTGTCTCAGCAGTGACACCTTGTGGTGCAATCAAGTATTTGTACTTTCAGGGACATGAAAGCTAGCATGTACAGAATAAACACGATGTTCACTTGCAATTTTGTTTGTTTGTATTGAGACAGGTAAAATCCAGTCAAGGAGGCTTTAACATTCAACCAGGAAACAAATTAAATTCCTGAACAGAATGTGTGCACCAGCTTGCTCCAAGTACTGAGGACAATTCATACATGCAGCATAGCTACTTAATTAAATTGGCCAAAAAAGGCAAAATTATGTTGAAATGTAAGACTCTTGTGTCACATTGTTTAACATAATATTTATTGGGAAAGCATCCATGCACAAGCAAAAGATCCATTGACATTTATTGGGAAAGCAGCCATGCACTCTCCATAGATCTGATCTACAAGCTGCGAGAAAAAACAGAAATACAAAGGAAGACCATCAAAGTCAGGTTCCAAGTCCTTATTAAGCAGAGCTATAACTATCTGTGAAAAGAAAGGAACCCACATTACACACACACACACACACTATCCCTACACAAAAAAGAACGCACACACCACACAGTCACACCACACAAAACCCAAAAACCGACACACGTCTGGCACCTGCTTCCGTTTCAGCTTGCTCTTCCTCTGCCTCACTGATTCTTAGCTAATTGTTCAGGGGAGCAATCAGGGCGTACACCAGCACTTGGGTGCCATTGTCCCTGACCAATGAAACAGCACAGGGGTTAGTAGGCCTGCGCCAGAGCCACAACCCCAACATGCCCTTGACATTTCAGCAAACAACTTTGTCCGATAATACTACAATGGCATTGTTATGCAAACCTGGCTATGTAGCGATGTAGCAGCTATTTATCAGAGACGGAGTGAGGGACATACCGTTGTGTCCTCATATATGACTTTTCCCCATTGAGAATTCCCATCACGATGCGTACGTAGGCCGGGCGCCGCCACCAAATAATGACAGCCAATGCACAGGTCTGAGAAAAGACATAATTCACACTGACCCCATTATTTAGAGCAATAAGAGCAAATTATGGCAGGTTCCCCATTCAGTCACTGTGCTTTGAGTGGCAGACTCAGTGGTGTCAGCAGTGAACAAGAATTCTCACCAGTTTATGTGAGGCAGGGCACTTATAAAAGATCAGTTGTGTGCATGGATGCTTCCTGAATCATTACTCGGCCTCCACGGAGACGCAGCAGCAGCAGCTGCGTCTCATGGCCCTCCACAGGCGGCTGAAGAACCGGCGAACACCCCTCTTCTTCTTTTTCTCCTCTGCGAAAGGCCAGACAGAGACTTCTTTTCACACTGGTATTGCTGATATCCACGTGTTGTGACACACTCAAAGGTTATAAATGTTTACAGCACACTTCCAACAGTGTCCACAAGAGGGCAGAAAGAGCGACTCACTCGGTAAGCCTGACAGCTGGTTGTCTCCATGTGCATGGCCTGGTGTGATCGCTGATTCCTCAATTGCAAACTGCAATCACACATGGCACAAGACATGTATAAAACACTGCCTTTCTGGAAAGAATGTCTGTGGTTCCCAATACTCATTCGTACATTCGTAATAATTATCATCAACATTAGCTCTGCTCAGAGTGGAAAACTCACAGCCATCAGGGTCTCTCAATTTAGTGTGGCATCATAAACGAGTGAAAGCGTAGTGTCTGTTAGTGTTGGCACCTTTGACTGTGTATGACCAGGCACATGGTGCATAGTGCAGTACATACTGTATCCCAAATCCCCATCAGCTTCTCATCTTGCAAGAGGTCCATCTGGATGGAGGGTGCAGCAACATCCACCAGCACGGTGTTGACTTGTTCGGCTTCTGCTGCAGCATCCGCTGCTGTTTCTATCTGGATGGAGGGTGCAGCAACATCCACCAGCACGGTTTCGACTTGTTCGGCTTCTGCTGCAGCATCCGCTGCTGTTTCCATCTGGATGGAGGGTGCAGCAACATCCACCAACACGGTCTCCACTTCTTTGGCTTCTTCGGCAGCGTCCACTGCTGTTTCCAGGCTGGAGCCTGGTGTGGCGTCAGGCTGTGCAAGCACGCTGTTCACTGCGGCGGTGACAGAGGTGATAATCGCCGCGGTGACGGCGCGGCTCTCAGCATCCCACTTCCCCCTCAGAGCCCTCTGCAGAGCCTTTGGGGAGACGGTTTCCAGCAGCTCCCCACACAGCGCTCCCACCAGTCTGGGCCGGACCTGGCGCCAGCGCTGCACCTCACACTGCTCCACGCCTTCCAGCTCCTGCAGCACCGACACGGTCACGGCCACCGCCATGTCACTCAGCAGCCGGCCGGACAGCTCCTCCCCACCCTCCAGCAGCGCACAGGACAGGTCGGCAACTGTGTCCATCACCACCTCGGCCACAGTGTGCAGGCGAGATGTGGGCGGCTGGGCCAGCTCCTCAATAATTTCTTTGACTGCCCTCTCAACCACAGGCTGCGGGTCGAAGTAGAAGCTGGAGAATCTGACGGGAGCAGTAACTGCTGGCGGGCATGCCCTGCACAGAGGAACACATCAGTTTCATCAGGGGCTGAAGATCCTACAGCCAGTACAGAGATCACACAAATACAGCAGCGGCCAGGCAGATGAAGCACATGGGGGGGGCGTACAGGTCAGAGAGAGCGGCCCGCTGGGTCTCCAGGTCGCTCAGGGCAGGAGGGCTGGAGAGGGAGAGTCCCAGATCCCTGCAGATGTTCTGGAGCTTCATTCGCATGTTCACCTCCCAAGCCTGTGTGTAGCATACGCAAGCACAGTTTCTGCCACTGCCATTAAACCTGCTCAGTGATACTAAATGATGGCTGCAGGAATGTGAAAAGTGTAATACTGGAGTCTGACACTGAGTGGCGCCGATAGTATATAGAGGTGGTGAAATTTCGCAATCGGGGTCAGTTCTACTCACAATAAAAATAATTTTTAACAGTCAATGACAGGAAAAATGATCAACAGTTGATGAGAATGTAGCTGATTGAATATCATAATATTGACATTCTCAGATTATAATGCAAATCTGCACATTCTTGGTTATCTTTTTCTCCAGGGTGGGGTAGCAAATTGCTTGTAATTAGACATTAGGTCAGTCTTCTTTGAAAAACAAGTTACAGTAACTAGCCAGAGTTAAGCTTCAGGGTTGTGAAGGCAAATGCATACACATGTAGGGTATTCACTTCTTTTGACTATATTATTACAAGCTAATGCTGGGTATAACAAGCAGAAAAAAGAGCCTCTACTCTTGTCCACTTGCTAATCAAGCTATCAAATTTGCTGAATGTAGTTATCCTGCTTATATACATTGTATATAATGTGAGTCCAGCACAGTTCTCTAGAACAGTGTTTAGGACTAATGCTCTGGGCCTGTAGATTATCAATAGAGATGTGTCCTTACCAGATGAATGAGTCCATCTGTTTGTTCTGGTTCCAGCTGAAATCTGATTACACACACACACACACACAAACAGTTATTTTATTTCATATTCCCATGATAATCCATGGTTGTCCTTATCTCCATCAAGGATAGAGCCAAGACCCTCATAATTGCTTGCAGACTGACTTCATGACTAAAGTATTTTGGGTTTTTAATCATAAATTGGGCCCATCCAATCACTATTTTTGGAGAGACCGTAGCTCTGCTGGGAGTCATACTGAGATCCTGCAGCTTCACACACCTCTCCCTGGGGATGCTCTGCGCTTTGGAGATGATCCAATCCCTCATGTCTACTGTGCTGATGTACACTGGGATCTGGCCCTTCTCTCGGAGGGACAGGAAACACTTAAGTGTCTCAGTCTGTAAAATAGAATCTTTTGTGAGCACAGTATCCAAGTGGCATACAGGTTCCAAATGCCATCACCGGTACATTGCTATACATCCCTGTATTTTCATGCACTTTTTGACTTCATGCTGCAGTGTCTATTACTATCATTATCAGAATGGCTATTTATTGTGATTGCAAGATTGTTAATTTGCAATGAAGATTTTCAACATGTTGTCTTCTTGTGTTTTTGAACTTTTTTGTGTATTTGCTTGGGTATTTAGACCTGTTGTTATGACTAGGTGCCTCTTATGGGTATTCAAAACATTTAATTTCATACAGTGTGAAGAAACAATATTTAAAAAAAAAAAAAACATACATGTGTGGCACCATAATTAAGGCTCATAGCCTCTAGTTTTTGCCATAATATTCCTAGATGTTGTATTAAGGGCTATTTGGTTTAAACCAATTTTAAGTTCGGTTTGTATTGGATTGTTGGTAAATGGCACCCTCTTGTGTTAAAAATGCACACTCTGAATATTCCAATAACAGAGCCTATGTTGAAAAGCAATGTCAGTCTTCAAAACTTGTGCAAATTCCCAGGCTTTTCAACATAATTATCATAATTTCAAAGGTGGCTAATCCCAGCTTGTATTTGTTCTGAAGGATTTTCCAACTTTACATACTTTTCACCAGACTTTCAGGAGCTTTAAGAAAGCCCCCCAAAAAAAACCTAATTTAAGAGAACTTATACTTTAAATGAGGAGCCAATAAAAAATATATATTCTATAGCTCAATTAACAGTGGCAGTTGTGACATATTGAAGAACAGAATGTCTTACATGATCTTCATATTTGCCTTTTGCCCAGCACAGCACAACAGTCGAAATGTACTGCACGGAGTTCTTCAAAACGCCATAATCCTTCAGTAAAATATAGAATAGTATAACTTTATTTTTCCAGCATGCCATAAAAAATTCATAATTTCATAAATTGCAGATGCAGATACTGACACTGTATTTAGAGGTTTCCTGTCTTGCAATAATTTTACAGCAAATCAGAAATTAAGAATAGTATTTTCATGCATTTATTTACTATTTAAATGTTTTATCTTGTAACAGATTACAGAGGGAAACGCAATGCTGTTTAAGCCCCAAACAACCATAAATACAGATGCAACATTATCAGATTTCCTTCAGATCATTAAACTCTTCCGTATTTGAATCTACCATCTAAAATAAAAAGCGAAGGTATTCAACTGGTAACATAAGCAATGTATAATGAGTTTAAAGTTGCCGATGATTTCTTAACAGCTTGCCTTTCGGATTTTTTCGTCAATTGCCTCGTTGGTTCTAAAATACATATTTGAGGGCTTAATTCAATGTTTTCAATGTTCATTCAATGTCCGTTGATGTAAATCCCACAAGAACAAAACAGGCATGTGCCTAATCTTTCCTGAATAACTGCCTTATTTATCCTACAATTCCGAGACTCCTGTCTCGCTGTGATGTCACGCTACTGTGACGTCACACTCCTGACTCGCGGTAAGATATGAACACGCTTGCGTTTTTGGTCTCCGGATTTTTGGGAAAGCTGATCACATTTCACAAACTGCACCTCATCAAATCACTGAAAACTTTCACTCTTGCCCAAGCCCCTTCATAATACCTTGTGACAAACGCATGCGGTGAAATAAGTTATTAAAGTTGTACATATCTTCTACTGAGAGAGAATAAGGTTTCACAAGACGAAGTTGGAGCTGCAAAACGTTCGCTGTTCTTGACAAATGTCCCTGCTATAGAATGGCGCGGGGAACAGACAGTTTCGACCAAGTTTGGCCAACAGACGTAATGATGGAAACCTGCGGTCGATATAAAAAACTGACAGGATAGTGCATTTATACATCGGTAAATTAACTTTTCCCGTTTTGGAGACATGTAGAGAAAGGGACGAAAGCTATGGCTAGCAACACGATCCAGTTACAAGTTTAATTAAAAACGTTTTCATTGACAGGTACCACAACAATGGTGGGGACGCCTTTTCCTCGAGTACTTATATAATATATAATTTTAAACCCCAGGATTGCATGACACATAAACATAAGAGCAAGGAACAAGAAAAGGCCCAGCTATGCTCGAGGAATCTGCTTACCTGAGGAATGTGAGCTTTGTTTTGTTGGAAAATAAACGCAGGTGAAAACTGCAGTCATCTGAATGACCACAAGATGGCACTACCGTGCGGTGACATGAGGACGTCCTAGCGATCGAGAATCAATCTCTCTCTCTGAGGGCGATGCAGACTTCATTGCAATGGTCGCGGTTCAGTCCAGAAGGAATTACTGTGGTAAAATTGCCTCTGATAAAAAAAATCTAGTCTCTTAAACTATCCTATACACTATCCCTTCATTTTCTGATTTGAAGTGGGAAAGAGATTTAAAGTCTTCCTGTTTTAAGTCCATCTCAGTTACTCTAATAGTCATCCCATTTCACTCACCATGTTTTTTGTATATGGTCTGATGTTTAAAAGCCTTTACTGGGAGAAGGTAGGGCTTGGTGTGTTGGTATGTACAACTGAATCTTTGTGTAACCAGGTAATTTTTTTGTTATCGGACGTCTGTGAGAAAGCAATGCTTGTGGGCAGTGAATTTCTGACTGCTCTGTACTTGTTGGATTTCTGAAAAATAGCTCTTTAAAAGCCGGCTATTGCAGGCTGGTTATAGTCCCCTCGGGGCTCAGCAGAGATTCCTTTGAGCTGAAATCAGATGGGTTCCACATGGAAACTCACTGCAGACCCTGAAGGGTGCTGTCACCAGGGCCAGAGTGGATAACATGCCCTGCTATCACCCAAAAGAGAATGGGAGCACGTTTAAGAATGAGCATTTAACCAAGCGGAATTTGCCCATGCTTCGGAAAAGTGGGTTAGAATTTGTTTTATTCCACTTTTTTTGCACAAAAAAAAAAAAAAAAAATAAATAAAAAAATTAAATTAACCTAGATTTTGCAATTTATTCATCTCAGATTACCGAAACAAATAATTTGCTTCCATAAATGTTTTTCAGTAAAAAATATGTAATCGAGTCACGAGAACAGGGAGTGCAGAAAGGTGCAGAATTGCATCATGAGCAAAGGGAAATGGAGCAGAAAGTGAATAGAGGATTAACAACTTTACATCATCCCCACACACAGTAAACATATGGCAGCTCCATACAAAACCATCCAGGTTACGTTCAGCGCTAGAGTGGCACATAAACACAATCAAAATAGTGAGATGGAGGGCTTCACTCAGCTGGTATAGCCCCAGGGTAAGAGGGAGGAGGGATTTAAAACCAAATCACTGCTTTAACGTGAAGGGTCATACTTAGATCTGGACTGCAGCACATAGGCCAGGTCTGGTTCAAAGGCAGTGGTTTCGATGCCCAAAATGTCACACAAGTGAGAGTCACTTCGTCTTGTCGTCACACGGTTTTTGTTAAAGTTCAAAACAGAGAATGTTTTCTCGCACAAATATGTTGAGCCAAACAAGCTCAGCATTTTCTTTGCAAATGTTCGAATCTCTTGAAACCTGCCTTTTTCAAGTTGACGGTAAAAGTTCACTAGAGAGAGCTGTTGGTGACGACTGCGTAACTCGCTATCACACTGTAGCTCAATGAGCTCGAGCTGCAGCTGACCCGGGACATCATCGGGGTCAGTGGAGAGTGGAGAGGAGAAAAGCCTGATCTCCTTTTCAATAGCTGCAAAATCTTGAAAGCGCGGTTTAAACTCCTCAGCCAGAGATGCAATGTCTGCTGCATACCTCCTCGTTTGCGCACTGATACTGTGAAAAATGAGAGGTATTAGGCTGTGCTTGTGACAATTGCCTTTGAAAAAGCTGCAACTTTGTTTCAAATGCTTTGATGTGTGAGAACAGCTGGTTCACTGCTGCATCTTGCCCCTGAAGACTCGTGTTTAATACATTCAGATACTTCGTCATATCAACCAAAAACCCCAAATCAGCTAGCCAAACAGGATCAGATAGTTCTGACATCAGTTGAGCATTATCTGCCAAGAATTGTCCAATTTCCCTCCTGAGAGAGAAGAAACGCTGCAGCGCAGACCCCCGACTGAGCCATTTTACATCGGTGTGATATAAAACATCACCGTACTCAGCCTGGATGTCGAGTAGAAACTGTTTAAACTGGCGGTTGGACAGGGCTTTTGATCGAATAAAATTAATAGCCTTTATCGCCGGTTTCATGACATGGTCATATTTTAAATGTTTAGCGCAGAGAACTTGTTGATGAATGATACAATGAAGTTTAATGGCTTTGCCTCCATCTTCGCTCACCTTGTTGCAGATTAGGGTTGATAATCCACTTCGTTCACCGGCCATGGCAGGTGCGCCATCAGTAATAATCCCAGTGACTTTTTTTCCAAGGCAGCTTCATGTCATCCACAGCGGAACTAACAGAAACAAATAAATCCGTTCCTCTTGTTCTGTCCGTAAGGCTCTGGAGGTCAAATAGCTCTTCAGTCACGTTCATTTCATCGTCTACCCCTCTCAGAAAAATAAGCAATTGAGCGGTGTCCAATGCGTCCGTGCTTTCATCACAGGCTATTGAAAAGAACTCAAAATTCGCTCCTTTGGCCCCCAACTGTCTCTTCATGTCTGCTGAAATATCTTCAATTCGCCGCGCTACGGTGTTACGCACCAGGCAAACGTTGGTAAACTCTTGCTTCTCGGGGCAGATATTCTCAGCTATTTTCATAACACATTCTTTTATGAATTCACCTTCGGCAAAAGATTTGCAGTCAACGTCGCCACCTCGTAGCTCGCCTTTGTGGCATTTTCATTTGACTCGCGGGCTCTTGTGAAAAAGCGCAGCTGTGACGATAAAACAGCTTGGAGTTGCTTCAATTTTTCGGTGCGGTCGCTCTTTGTTAGCCTGTCGTAGACGTTAGCATGTTTCGTCTGGTAGTGTCGCTTAACATTGAATTCCTTGTAAACAGCCAAAGTCTCTTGGCAAATCAGGCAAACAGTTGTCCCGTATTTTAGTGAAAATACGGATATTAGACTTGAATTACGTGATTTTGCTTTATGCGAGGCTTTTCAGGACCACATCTTCGCGTAAGATGCGAATGCACTGTTCCACGGCCTAATGTAAATAGCACGGGCAGCAGTGATGAATTTTTTTTTTTTTTCAAAATAAAATACCTTACGGACTAATTTAATTAAATAAAAACTTTTTTGCGGTCCGGTACTAAATGACCCACGGCCCAGTACTGTTCCGCGGCCCGGTGGTTGGGGACCCCTGCTCTAAACCCTCTAAATTATCAACATACAAATCAAGTTGTAATGTCGCATTCACAATTAAAAATTAGCTACTTTTAATGTGTAAATGTAATCCTGAGGGAACTATTTTTGACAGCAGAGCTGAATAAACGACTAAACAAAACATAATTTGTCGTCTCAAATTATTGTCACTTGATAGACAGCCTTGTTTTTAAAACTGTTGAATAAAAGCAATAGCACACTGGGGGTCGTGCTGTTATACTGAATATCACATACTCTCGATATCGCTTAATTGAATAAAGAAATGTGCACCTCAACAACGATGATAACAATGCAAAGTTGCTTTTCCTCGACAGAACCTCTGAAATGTTGCTCATAAGCTTTTGTTTGTGGTTTTTATAACCCCTGGTTTATAAAACTAAAATTGCAGTACAGCCTGACATTGCAATAGCATCAACAATATTGAAAAAAGACAACCATATACAAAGTGTCATCGTAACAAAAACATGCAGTTACTCGGCTTGTTATCTGATGATGTTCAGTGATGACAATAGTAGTAATGCAACAACACAGCTAAGTAATTGTGGGAGAAAGTGAACTCAGCCTGGGCAACATAGACTGAGCGTCCCCTCTACATTTTGTTCACCGATTCCCAAAAAACAAACTTTACCCTAGAAGTCTGATGCAATAATGGTTTATTGTATATGCAGCAAAGTACATTCAATAAACCAGGCTGGTCTGCGTGCAGAGCAATAATTTCCCCAATCACTTTCCCAGTCATTCTCCATCTTGTCACATTCACACACAAACGCACCCAGACACTCTCCCCAAAAACCTCCACCTCACTTCTCTGAGTGTGCTCTCTTTTATAGTTTAAAATCAAACCCCTCCACTAGTTTTACCACTGTTTTTCTTTACACCATTGTTTCCCATCATAACTGTTGCACCATCTAACTTGTTTTGTTTGTAATTTACACCTGGCATCTGACTAGATAATATACAATGTCCTAATTATCCTTGACAGTCTTGTCTACTCAAAAGTTCACATCAAAAAGTTCTCAAACCCACGTCATCAACCTTCACTCCCATTCCTGGGTGGAAGGCACAACTTTCAGTCCCCTACACTTCTGAGGGCAGTGTATCCAATTAGTATATGAACAGTGGCCCAATTCTCATGGGAATGTAAGAAAACTTATCTTTCACAGACTCTCTTTCAACTGAGGATTTGTGTTTATAAAATGTATATATGAAAATATGAGGAATGTAGAAATACAGAATATATAAACATAAAAGTATTAAATGTGAAAATACAAACAAGATAAACCATGTAAGAAGTTACATGATACATTTCTTAAATTTCAACTCCCACAGGAAATGTACACTTTAACAAACATAATGCACAACGCATACAAATTATGCTTAATACTACATGATACCTCTTTTTAAATTATGCCTCCACAACGGCTGGGGGGTATTTCAGAAAGGTGGTTTAACAAACCCTGTACTTTAACCTATACTCTGGGTTGAACAAACCTGAGGGAACATGCCCCTGTCTAATCAGGACGATTACATAAAATAATTTCATCTACATTATTGACAGGATCACCAAGAAAAGGGTGCACCATGTCTGACAACTATCTCCTATCTAAATGCTGCAGGCTTGACACGTGCCAAGTTGCCACGGTAATTGACCTTGAGTTAATCTGATCTTGCTTTTTGAAACCGAAAACCCCAAATTCCCATTAACTTAGAGTTAATAAACTCAGGTTTTTTGCAAAACCAGATAATTTTTTGGTTTAACGAGTACAGATACAGACACGAATAATGACCTCTCTGCACACCCCTGCAGTTAAGTACTCAGGTGCCACTTCATGCAAAGCTTTCAAAGTCAGGAACAGAATCTTAAAATCAGCCCTATACTCAATGGGTATCCAGTGGAAGGAGTGGACTGTCTGTCTGGACAGCCGGAAATCAGGCTAGAGATCCTGATCCTCATTGAAAAATACTTCCAGGACCGGGACATGGACATTAATTCGGCCATACGTTGCAAGGCTTTCTCCCTGGAAGTAAAATAAAAAAAATACACCATTTACTTCTAAGTGGTGTTCTCGTAAAAATTAAATTTAAACCTGGGAATTGTCAAGTAAAGACTTTCTTCATTGATTAATGTAGCTAGCTGGCTGAGGTATGGTAAGGTATGTACATCGGTGCTGACAAGAGCGATCGCCCAGCGAAGTGCAGCTCTCCTCCTCACCGCAGCTCTCCTTATGTATCTTCTTCGCAGTATGCCGTTTTCCTTGATTTCAAGCTGCACAGTGTAACTGCACCACCTGAGGTCATCCATGGAGGGTCTGCAGGTTTAGGACACTATGGTGGTGGGCGCTCTGACCCGACATGGCATGGAGACCTGAGAAAAAGGGCAGCCCTTTTGGGGGAAAGGCATCTGGTGCTCAGCGGCCTGTAGTGACGGACAAGAGATCTCATTTAGCCATTGTATGGCATCACTACAAGGAACCAGGTCACAAAAACCCCTGATGTTACAGGAATTTTGTGTTGTCTTACTTGCTTTACTCTGTGAATGCGTGCTGTCTGTCTCCCTCAGGTGAGGCCTCCTCGCATTTCCTTACTTCATCATTCATCCATCCAACTATCTATCATATTGCTGTCAATCCTCCCTATTGTTATCTTCATCTCCCACCTCTCCATGATTTCACCTCATTTCACCTCGGCCAATCTATTGTTGCTCCGTCCTGCCCTGGTCTACATAGACTGTGATTGCTCCCCCATCAAACTTTAGCTCATGTTATGACCCTGAGTGTGAAATAGTTTTTTTTTTTGTTATGTGTTGTTTTCCCTCCCTGCCTGAGGGTGGTGCTGTTCACCCCATTTGTCTTTTTGAGGATGTTGTGTTGCAGGTGGTGGATGGGGATTGGACTGGAGACTGATTGCGCCACCTTTAAAATGCTGCCGGTCTGATGCTGGCACACTTTGTCTTTTTTCCTGGCTCCCAACTCGACCATGCCGTATTGCCACAGCGTTCACCGAATTTGTGTGCTGATCGCTGATATATCATGCTGGTTGTATATATGATAACACACTATAAAGAGCAGTCCTGGTAGCTGTAGGGATAAGCAGCCTTTGCTTTTGTTGCTGTTATTTCTTTTTCTCCTGTTTAAGTTAGGGAGGTAGGTCAGGTACCTGTATTTTATTTTGGTTTTCTTTTGTGTGAGAAGTTAGTGAATAAAATTATTGATTGTTTGTTTATTGTTTTGGCTGTGCTCTCCCCGAAGCCTATACTACCACTATTTGATAAATAAATCAATTCTGTTTTGGACTGCATATGCTGTAGCATTGGTCGTCTTTGGGAGTGGGGAAAAAAGGAAGTCACAGTTTTTGCTATGCTCTGGTTTCCCCCTAGCCCGGGCGTTACACTCACTCTTGTAAATTGTCTCACTTCAGTAACAGTTCATTTGCTTTGTTGTTTCTCCTTGTGTCACACCAGTTGTCTGTTTTGCTTTTGGTTTTCCAGGGAATATAATTTGGTCAAGACTAGAAGGGAGCCCTTGTCCATTTCAAATGCACCTAGGGTTGTTCTATTTGCCTATCGCACTAGTTTAGAGGCAGCTGCCACCCTCTGTACTTTTTTCTTTTAAATAGATTTTGTACATATTGTATACAGCGTAGCCATCTCTGTGCATTTGTGTTTTTGTAAGTCACTCTGTGTGTAAATATATACACACTTGCAAGCATTCCTGTTTCGCTGGCTATTTCTTCCCCAAGCTCTACTTTTCTGAATCAAAAGTATTGTAACACCCAATGTCCACAGGACCATGACATTTTTTTGCCATGGTTGTCGGTGGCCAGGTCATGTACAGTTGCACTGTCCCCAGTGTGAGTAGTTGGGAGAGTCTTTTGTGCCAATCACTGATTGCGCCAATTTTTGCACAAGCTGTTAGGAAGGAGGGGATCTCTGTGGACAAAGGCCCTGACCCCTCCCTGTGTCATGTGACAGAAGCCACCCATTTCTGTTTTGATCTGGGAAAAAAAACCAGGATCCCTTGCTGATCCTCCTGTGAATGCAAGACGCTGAAGAGAGCAAAATGATGGCTGTCAGTGAGTTTGTAGAGCATGATATTTTAATATGTTAGTGGTGGCCTGCAGACCACTCCTCTGACAAAGAAGAGGAGTGGTCTGCAGGCCAAAGTATAATTACAAAATAAAGTAAAAATTACGTAAGAAAAAATATTTTGATTGTTTCTGTAATAAAAAAAAACTGTTGCATTCCACCTCTTTCAGTTCCATCACACTCAAGCCTCCCTCACTAATACACAAACAAGCACCCTCATAGAGGCAATTAGATATTGCCAGATGGTGTGACTGTAGTTACAAAAGTGTGGCCAAAGCTTTTATTGAAGCATTGTCAGTGCTGAATCGTTGAACCAATATGTTCACCAGCCTGGCTAGGGGGAATGCTTTAACTTTGTAAAAGAGCACTGGAAAATTGGACAATTCTTTTTATATTGGTGTGACAACAAATAAAAGGTGGCATACTAAATCGCATAAGCACGCCATGTAGTGGCCCAAATGTGCATCAGCCAATCAGGTCAGACAATGACTGTATGCTTTGCTATCCCTTATTTTAAGTCTGTCAAATGCAGGTGCATATTGTTAAGAGACTACAAATGTAGTCCAGATAATCTGTGCACTGAAGATATCTGTTGCAGAAACAGAGCATAAGAAAACAGAAGTAACGCAGATTGGAAATGTGTGCACTTACCTCATTTCACTCCCCCAAATTATGAATTATCAGATGTGCCTTTAGAGTCACCAGCTGTGTCATTGGTCAGCATTGATCATCCATGTGGAAGTGACATCACAAACAGAGGAACAGTAGAGTTTCTTGGCAATCAGTGCTAGCTGTGAGCTGAGCACTTAAACAGTGCCATCTATTCTCAACTCTTTTCTCTCACTCGCTGTCTCTCTCTGCCTGAACAATATTTGTTCGAAACATTAAATATAGAAAACTTGCATCAGTTCCTCTAAAAGTGTAGCTTTTATTTGATTTTCAGAAATGCTCACCAGAGTACAACCAAATAAAACTACCTACTATACCTAAAGATATTAATATTTAATATTTTAATTGTAATTTCTTACTAAAAGTAAAAGCAAATGAATAATAACAGCTTTAGCAAATGAATGTAGTTTTTTAGCATTATGTAATTATTTTGTTAAGATAAAAATCAAAACTTAAAAAAAAAAACCTTGTGTGCGCATTTTAGATGCCAGATAATGCTTTTTTACATTTAAAGATGCCTTGTTTGAGGGTATGCTATACCTGTGTAATCATTTAGATTTGCGTTCAATTGTCTTCATGCAGAAGTACCATCTGTCTTAGATGTGGCGGAAAACCCACACATACATTTTTTATGTCTAAAACCATTATAATTCACAGCCACCTTGGAACTTAAGTCTATAATTACAGCTACTTTCCCATCCTTTGTGCATTCTGTCATAAAATATAAGAATTAATTAGTCTAGACAGTAGGAAAAAATAATCATCAAATTCACATAACATGATGAAGAAACAATAGTTCAATTCACAGCTTCACATATGTCCAGCATAGAAAATTGTCATTCTGTACTGTCTGTAAAAGATGGGGCAAATTTTGGGTATTTATGTGGATTTTTAAGTCAGTCTGGTCCAAATTGGATTTTTGGAACTGTATTTACTGAATATTATATGAATCATAGTACATTATTCCATTTGGGTGCACTCGTTTGTTTTCCAGAGATTGAATCATTTTTCAACAAACTGATGTTGCAGGAATGCTTATCATGTTGATCACAGACTGTAGAAAAAAAATCAGAGCAATCAGAGATGGTGTGTGCCAAACTCCACTTTTCTGTGTTGATTGGGTACAGAATTACCGATACACTCTTAAAGACATTAAATTGAGCTAATTGCTTTACACCCTAAGCATGATTACAGCATGGATCACAGCATGAAAAGCAATCATTTGACCAATGTGATTTTCAACCTTATCACAACAAAAGTTGAACAACACTTTTGACATCTGTTGTATGTAGGTTGAAGTATCATTTATGAATATCACACCCAAACATTAAACACATTTTAGATACTGAAGTGGCACATAGTGTAATACAGAATTCTACATTTTACAGACTAAACAAAAAGGTTTAATATATGTGCTGGACTCTGAAAAAAGAGGTATGTTAATCTGTACATTCTTATGTACTGTGTAGCTACCTCCAGCTGTGCGTGATTGTAAATGCCTGGTTTACTTAACCCCATTTACATCATACACATTACATTTTTATCTTTTCCAGAGGGACTTAACTGTTTTTTTTTTTTTTAATCAACCCAACCCGAATGTTCAACCAAACTGGTTGATCTCACCACAGCACCCCACCCCTGACAGCAATGGGAGGAGAGGTGTGACGCGCATGTGACTCCTCCAAATCACATGTCGACAATCTTGCTTCTTTTTCACATTGCGGCCGCACCACCAGGTCGCACACTGCCTATGACGTCGGAGGAAGACGTAGTCAGCATGCAATCGGTTCGTGCCACTGCAAGCGCCCAAGCAGCCAGAGGAGGACCAACCCCGTATCGAACCCTTGGTGAGGCTGGCCAATTGTTGCCTCGCCAATGGAGCCTCTGTCCATGGTCGGGAATGGCGAGGCCGGGAATCGAACCCCCGACCTCAGGACCCGTAGCCACTCAGACGCCCTTAACTGTTTACCTTTTTACACGCTATCCATTTATACAGCTACTCTCCACTGTCGATCATTGACTTGCTTGTGTTGGGAGACAGTTCTGGTGAGAGGCACAGTATTTGAATACATGAGAATAACAAAGGGATACCTCCACTTCCAGCCAGAGGAAATGGTGCGCCTTGACAATGACGTACTACCTGCTGTCTGGGGTTAGCGGGGTTCCCCATTACCATGTATGGCCCTCACTTCTTTGCTCTGCTCGCATCTCGGCTTGCCTGAGGGATGTCCAGAGCTGGATGGATAAACACCATCTTAAGCTCAACCCAGGCAAGACCGAGCTGCTCTTCTTTCCTGCTCCTTCCTCTCCCATCTTGGACTTCTCCATCTCGCTTGGGGACACCCTGGTTTCGTCCTCATCCTGTGCGAAGAACCTCGGAGTGGTGATCGACAACAGGCTGTCACACTCCGAGAACATCGCGGCGGTGAGTCGGGCGTGCAGGTTCTTTCTGTACAACATCCGAAGAATCCGCCCCTTCCTCACCACCTACTCTACTCAGCTTCTGGTCCAAGCAATGGTTCTGTCCCGCTTGGATTACTGCAACTCCCTTCTTGCAGGTCTTCCAGCGTCCGCCATCAGACCCCTGCAGCTCATCCAGAATGCTGCTGCCCGTCTGATCTACAACCTTCCTAGAGACACTCATGTGACCCCCTTGCTGACTGCCCTCCACTGGCTGCCTGTTATCGCTCGCATCAAATTTAAAACTTTGGTGCTAGCATACCAGGCTGTTAAGGGGACAGCTCCAGCTTACCTCCAGACGATCGTCAGACCCTACACCCCTGCCAGACCCCTCCGTTCTGCCACCTCTGGTCGCCTGAGGCAGCCCCCTCTCCGCTCCTGCACTTCCAGGTCACGTCTGCTGTCTGTCCTGGCCCCCCGGTGGTGGAATGATCTTCCCGTGGAGGTCAGAACAGCAGAGACATTGGCCATCTTCAAGCGCAGACTGAAGACTCACCTCTTCAGGCTGCACCTCTCCCCTCCCCTCCCTTGCTCTTTGTAATGTGTCTATTCCTATTTGCACTTATCTGTGATTGTTTTTAAAACTATGCTCTTAATTTGTGATTGTTTTTAACTAGGTTGTTTAGCAAGTTTGTAGTCTCTAGGGGAGTCCTGATCTATTCGATCACCTTGGCACTTGGGACTATTACCCCTCTCTAGGTTTATCTTCGCACTTTTTGTACTGTTCTTATGCACTTTGCCTTGTAAGTCGCTCTGGATAAGAGCGTCTAACAAATGCCCATAATGTAATGTAATGTAACTTCTTGGGGCTACCTGGTCATCATTACATTACATTACATTACATTACAGTCATTTAAGCTGATGCTTTTATCCAAAGCAACTCACAGATATCCAAAGTTAATTACCTAACTACCCAAGGGCCAATCCCCCCCAGGGAGCAATGTGGTAAAGGGTCTTCCCCAGGGGCCCAACAGCAACAGTCAGTCAGCTGTTTAATTAAATCTACCTTGTCATGACTGCAGTTCCGACAAAAATGAGACTAACTGGAAATAGTAATGCAGCTGACTCTTAAGACTGTGTTCAAACGCTACCACAGCTGACACTTAAGAACAATTAAGACTGTTTCAGAATGCTTTGGCAGCTGACTCTCAGGAACAAGTAACTGTTTTGAAACACTTGCGATGGGGAAATATGCTGGTGACATACATGTCATAACAAGTAGTCCTCAGTAAGTCCGCTTTGAAGAATTGGACATAAGTGTTTGAAGGTTATAAACAAATGTAATATACTTCCTCAAATGCCACTACAATAAACAACTTCTTTTAAATAGCAAGAACTTTGAAACAAGGTATTTTAAAGTAGGCCACATACATTCATAATGTTCCGGTTATTATACAGCATGTAACTGTCAGGAGGAAGCTATATTAGTGGAAAAAATTAAAAAGTCATGTGTCATTTTTGCAAGACCATTGAGGGTCATATTTTTAAGAGGGTCAAAATATGTAGATGAGATTATGCAACTACCAGATCTACTTGAATTGTTTTATATCCCGATATATATCGTTACATATGTTCAATTCTTCAAAGCAGACTTATTGAGGACTACTTGTTATGACATACACGTATGTCACCAGCAGATGTCCCCATCACAACTGTTTTGAAACAGTTACTTGTTCCAAAGAGTCAGCTGCCAAAGTATTTGGAAACAGTTTCGGTTGTTACAAAGTGACAGCTGTGGTAGCTTTTGAACACAGTGTTAATTGTTTGAAAGCCTCAGATGAGGTGGTAGTGTTTCAAAACAGTTTTAATTGTTTCAAAGTGTCAATTAACGGTGCAGTGTTTCGAAACAGTTTTCATTGTTTCAAAGTTACATATTACATTTCATTACATTACATTACAGGCATTTGGCAGACGCTCTTATCCAGAGGGACTTACAACACAAAGTGCATTTCTTTGGGGACAAGGTTATCAAAGTGCTAGTGAAGGGTACAAGTCTCAAGTGCCAGTAGGGTTAGAAAGGACTGAACCCTATGGATGACCTGTTGAAGAATACAAGAAACAATTAGTAATAAACAATAACTCTGATACAACAATTAATGGTAAACAATAACTTGTAAGCAAAAACTATGGCAAAGTGGGAGAGCTAGGGAGGGAAGGAGAGAGGTGCATCCTGAAAAGGTAAGTCTTTAGTCTGCGCTTGAAGGTGGGCAGACTATCTGCTGTTCTGACCACCGTGGGCAGGTCATTCCACCAGCGGGGAGCCAGAACAGACAGCAGACGTGACCGGGAGGTGCAGGCATGAAAAGGAGGGGGCATCAGGCGTGCTGAAGACGCGGACTGGAGCGCACGGGCAGGTGTGTATGGTCTGATGAGCAAAGTGTCAGGTGAAGTGGCATATTTTGAGACAGTCAAAGTAAGAAGAAAAGTTAATTATGTGATGTGTTAAAGCAGTGACTCAGTAATAACTAGGTTTATATCTTGCCTATCATGTTTGTTGTAGTTTTCTCTTGTTTTATAAATTCTGTTCCCCAGTGAATACAGAAATAGGTTAATAAAATCACGGATCTGGCGTTACATGTTACAAACTCTACTAAAACCTGCAAGCACACACAGTCTGGAGTTTACAGCCTAATTAACATGCAAAGGCTATGGAAATTATTCTCACAACTTATACAACATGGATACATTTCAATAAATAGAAGCGAATAAAAATAGTAGGCTTTTAAAATACTGTTCTGAAACACTGATAGTGACATCTAGAGGTGATGAATGTCATAAATTAAATGTTACATCCTATTGATAACAGCGAAAAGACATTGTATGGATTTGGGAAGTAGAACATCGCTAAAATTCACAAACAGAAACCCAGAACATTAACCATTAGACTGTTTTGACTGATAATCACTGCATCGGGGAAAATGCATTGGAACAGCTCAGATTGTTTCTTGTTCATTTAAGACTGCTTTGAAAAAATGCACCATTAATTGACACTTCAGAACAATTAAGACTGTGTCGAAACACTCGTGATCTGACACTTTGAAACAATTAAAACTGTTTCGAAACACCTCACCATTAATTGACACTTTGAAACAATTATGACTGTCTCTAAACACTGCCAGGTCACTTGGTGCTTCTGAACAATTAAAATTGTTTCAAAAAACAAGCACACTAGGGCATAACTTTGGGTTGAACATTTGTGGGGTTGAGGTCTCCACCCATGTATGATGATATGATTATTTTGGGGAGGGGGGTTGTATTGGTCGGTTTTGATTATTGGGTGGGTTATGTCCATGCTACCACAGCTGACTCTTCCAAAATATTATGACTTGTTACATGTATAACTGTTACCAATGATGGAGATGATGCCTAGGAACAATTATGGCTGTTTGGAAATAGTTGGCACAGTGAAAAATGAACATTTTTTTGGAAAAAATTCACACTTTGATGCTTGGGAACAATTAAGATCGTTTGGAAACATGAACAGAGCTGTCGCTTCCGAACAACTAAGACTGTCTCTGAAGGCAAATGCAGCTGACTGTTAAGACTTTTCCAATGGAAACATTGTTTGGAACAATTAAGACTTTTCCAAACACTGCCATGTCACGTGACGCTTTTAACAACTAAGACTGTTTCCAAATGCTGCCAAGTTATCCGACACTTTGAAACAATTAGGACTGTCTCGAAAGACTGACACAGCTTATTTTTCGGGACAATCAAGACAGCTTCTAAACACTTTTCCAGCTGACTCATGGGAAAAATGAACTATTTTGAAACACTTGTGTTGAGGACATCTGCTGGTGATATAGGCTACATATCATTACAAGTTGTCTGCAATACGTTTGATTTGAAGAACTGGACATTAGTATCTGGTTATAAACGAGCCTAAAATAATCCCTCAAGTGTCATTATAATAAACAAGCTTTCATTAAATAGGAACAACTTTAAAACAGGACATTTGCTTCTGGTTATTATTCTGCATGTAGCCTGCAAGATAAAGCCATATTAGCAAAGGTAAAGAATAGCCTATATGTAATTTTTGCGCTGTCGTGAAAAATGAACGCAGACACACACACACACCCACCCACACACACACATATATATATATATACGTCATTGCGATAGATACTGTAATACTTGTTAAAGAATAGCATCTAGTAATATTTGTCTTGATTTCCGCCTTGTTGGACACATTACGCATAATCTGAAACGAACAAACAAAATCCACTCTATTTTTCAAACACATCATTTACTCGACGAGAAGCGCGTGCATAGATGTGGTGTTCAGCACCACTCCTGTGGTATTCTTGACGCCCCAGGAATACAGGAGCTTGGAATTCCGTTGCAGACAACATATGAAGGTGGCAAAGAAAAGATGAAAGGAGAAACTATCGGAGGCGGAGATCAAAGTTCTACTCATGGAATTTAAATCTGAAGAATGATGGGCAAGGTCAAAGTAAATTTCTGCATACAGACAAAGGAAAATACGAGGAAACCTACCAGTGCAGTAATTCGAAGGACTTTAACTTTACTCATGGCAAAACACATTTAACACAGATAACATATTATATCAAAATGTACAAAAGAAATGACAGGTAGTTAACCACTGAGGCTAAATAAGAACATCAAGATCCATGTAACTACCCTGCTACCATTCTAAAATAAATGCGGTGCGACAAGCCAGGACAATAATTAATTACAGATGATGCAGCTGTCACGATAGTGTAACTAGGTAGCCTGAGTGTGTGGCCACTGTAAACTTCAGAAGTGATGTTTAATTTGCTAATATGAGCAAGTTTGCATTGTAGCCGTTAGCTAGCTAGTTCACATTATCTGTTTCCCTCCTCTTTAAATCGTCACACGAAACAATCAAATTGATTCGCTCAAAGGACTAATCGGACTTCCTTATCTACACTTATATTTCCCTCATGTCAAAGGACGGTTTGTTGGATAGCTCCTGTTATAACAGTACCAATGAAACGCCAGTATTTGCATCCAGTGTAAACAAACTCGAATATCACCTCAACATGAACTGGAAGCTGCATGCAATCCTGTACTGCTAGGCAAGATCAATTTAAAATTAGCCCATTCACGCGAGTATTTCCGTATGGCTACCTAACATCACCAGGTTACTGTCAACTGGAAATTACTGATGTACCTGCCAATCAAACTACCAATTCAGACGGAATTTAACACATGTTTAGTGTGCTAGGGAGAAGTTGAGAGGATGTGGGTTGGTGTACGGACACGTACATTTGACTCATGGGTAACTGCCTAGTGGTGCATCATGAACTACACATTGAGAGGTATGGTAGCTCCTTCTGTTTATGTACGCAATCCGTAGGCAAATGCACACACGAGTGCAGTCTGCAGGACCGATTATGCTGGATAGGCTAGCAAAATTGATATTCAATAAGCTGTATGAACATGCTCGACCCTCATTTTACCACAGCGCAAAGGGCAGCACGCAGCTGATGGAGGGCAGTGATATCCCCGACCGGTTTCCGATCTCCCTTTGGAAGGTGGCAATCACCATGGCATTCAAAATTGTATTACAAGTCGAAATCAAATTGCTAGCAAGTATTTATTATATGCAATCAAGATTACGCAAAGGAAGTATCGACTGTACTTTTTAGGCTATAGTAATTTGAGCCAATAAAATCATAAAATAACGCATATATATTCATAATTTATCCAAATAATTGTATTACTGAGTTAAAGCAAAGGCTTTACAGCCTGGTTTTTCCGTTTCCGCACACAGTATGAACATTTAGAACTCAATTTGAAATTTCGAATCCAATGAACGAATAATAAAGCTTTGATAAATTCGAATCACGATTAAATCCGCTCGGTTCACCTTTGATAAATTTGGCCACGAGTTTGAATAAGCCTCACTTTTTCATTAAGATTACTGTGTTATGACTGTTCCATATTCACAGGTGTGCTATAATTTACTGAGTGGAGACCAGATAAGAACTATTAGGCTAAATCCTATATGGAAGACTGGGTGTTCATAAAGCAGAGCGGAATAGCTCCATTAATGATGCACGGATTTAAACCAGGTTTGCTTTGGATATTTGAAACAAAATAACGGTACCTACATACTGGTTTTGACTACCACGCATTTTAGAGCGTTGTTTATGTTGTAAGCGCCTAAATATTTACTGCTGCTTTCCCGAAAGGACCCACATTGCAGTCGCAACCATGTATTTTTCTTGGTTAATTATTTTACGCTTCCCAGTATTATACAAACATTTTCTTTCCTTATGATATTTCAGGTTGCGGCTTGGAACGCGGCATAAGCTGTGTTCATGGTGTGAAAAAAAAAACAATAAATAAGGGTTCATGGGCCAAACTAAAATATGTTGGTGTTTGAATGAACTGACAGTTTTTATTCAAAAATAAAATGTGCTCAACTGTTCCAGGGCTAAGGCGATTCCTCTTTTTATTAAGCACCTCCCCGGCTTTACAGAAGATGCTCTCAAGGAACTGAAGTGGATAAATATTTCCAAGCCAGAACTGAGAGGTGAGGATATATGCCACTGTGCTTTCTCCAGTACTCCCGTCGATCCTCAGTTCTGACTAGGTATGCGTTACTGAGGTACCGTTGAACCTCAACAGTGGCATCAGCTGTGCAGCTCTGAACTGTGGCTGTCTCTCACACAGGCATCAAAAGAGGACCAGAGACTGCTCTCTTCAGACTGTGTGGTGGAGCAGGAGGTGCCCGCTGTTGCAGCAGCTGACGGGGAGGTGGATTGGGAGGTGGCTGGAACTGGATCCAATGTGGCCCTGGAACTTTGTGCAGAAGATATCTGAATGACAGAGGCACACTCAGCGGTCAAATGCCTTGTGGCCACTTTGGCGTGGTCTTGATTGCTGTAGGCCAGCAGTTTAAACCTTCGAGTAGAGTAGGGGAGGGGAGGGGAGAGGAGAGGAGAGATGTTTGATTTTTATGTCCCGTTTATTTAAACGTTGCAGAAATGGCAGTTTACAAAGACCAATTAACCAATAACCAACACATTAAAAAAGACCCTAAAAGAAACTAAAAAGGGACAAAAGACCAATGATAAAATTAAAAACACAGTATAAAACCACCCTAAAAACAAGATCAATAGCTATAAAACCCTCAGAATATATACCCCCAAGAAGATAGTAAGGGAAGATACAACCATTAGATAAGACAAAAACAATAAACCAGAGTTAAAAAACAAAACCCCTCCAATAAACCCATATCATAGACTAGTCTAGAAACATACTCTGTAGCCCCCAACATCATCTTCAATACAGATGCCCTCATCAACACACCAAATTTTCCTAAAAAGACATAAATTGTTAAACAAGCTAAAATACACATGTTCTATGTGCAAGCGCTCTAAGACCATACCCCTAAAAACCAGCACTGGATCAGTTACCTGACCCTCCTGGATTCTACTCCTTCTGGTGATCCAGACTGTAAGCTTAGCTTGCCCCAACAAGAAATTAACCAAGGACAGCCTATACTTATGTTTTGCACTGTACCCTGGACCCAGGATGAAAACCCCCATGTCCAGGTCTACCCCAAGCCTCCCACACAGGTCCCTCAGCAAAACAAACAAGGCTGATAAACGATTACACTGCATAAACAAATGAAGGACAGATTCCCCATCCCCACAAAAGGGCAGCCCTCCCCCAGAGTCTGGTCTATGTGTGCCAGGTGCCTATTGGTGACTATGGCTCCATGAACAATCCTCCACTGGAGGTCCCCTGACCCTTTTGGTGTAGGTGCCTTATACAGAAGCCTCCAATTCCTCAAAACCAGAGTCAAATTTCCCCAGGGAAGAAAGGTGCCGAACCTTCACACATACCGTGTACAATGCCCTCTTGTCCACGGCCTTAAACTCCCCCAACAGTGGCATCCTGAACGTTAAGAGCTTCCCCTTTCCTCCTGCCAGACCCCAACCGCTGCCTGCACATGGTGGAAAAGCACAGGCCCTTGTAGACTGAGGAACAACAGCATCCCCACCTTCATGAAAAGCGGCGGGCAAAACCACCCTTATCCCAGCCAGGATCTTCTCCACCAGGAAAGGTAGGGGGGGGAAGAGAGAATAAAGGCATTTGGTCTTTCAGGACAGTCAATGACAACAAAAAATCTTGATCAAACACTAGCAATGTATCAAATACAACAAATTTATACATTAAAATTTTAATGTTTAACAGTAGAGTTTTGGAATAATTCCTGGAAACCTTATTAGTACCTTGTCTGGAGAAACTTTTGCAAGTTGGACACCAACTGGATTGCAGCTTGATTTTCAATGGTGCCTTGCTTTTCAGCCATCTTCCGCTGAAGCACTCGAATGAAGGGGATCACCTTGGAGGCGGAGACCCTCTTCTCCTCTGAAAGCTCCGCTGTGAATTTGGGGAAACTTCGTCATTCCCAGTAACGCAGTGGAAAGGTGGAATTCTTCCGTTATCTTCCAAGTATGCATCCATGTTCATGGTGGTCGACACGTCTGAAGTCAGGCTGATGAAATTACATTAAACATACATATTAATACAGGTCTGGTCTCCAAATGGTCAAAAACATTACAAAAGTTAAATCTAATGTTAAAATGTATACACTGTAAAAAATGTAATGGCCTATTACAAAATGTAAAAAAAAAAAAACCCACAAAGGTTCAGCACCTTTCTTCCCTGTTTTTAACATTTTAGCATGTATTGCATTGTTTTCACATGTAAAAGTACAATTTTTTTTTTTTTAGATATTGTGTCATTACCATCTTTATTGTTTGGGATACAAGTCTGTAAATATGTATCTTTTATTATACACACCTTGTCCGGTAGGCTCATGAGCGCCAGTGTTGTCAGCGGTGTATAAAGAAACACCGTGAACCTCCGGATGCTTGGCACGCCTCAGCATTGATGAGGTGTTGCTGGCATATGCAGTGGCCTTTAAGCAGTGCCTACATAGCATGTGAGTCAGGGTCTTTAGTTTTGTTGTGTGTAGTTTTTTTATTTGCTTTTCAAATGCCTTTTAAAGGGGCAAATAAACTCCATCTTGGCTTCCTCTCTTGAGCAAAGGTGCTCATGTGTCTTCTTTTAAACCCCTTCTGACAAATTGTTGTTGGTTAGGAACAATTGAATTATTGAGGCATAATTATGAAATTAATCTGCTCGATTGACCAAATTAAAGTGTTTAATGTATTATCTTATTAGCAAAATCCTTAACATGATCAGTGTTTCGAATGTCATTCAGGACGTATTCTTCCACTCGAATGGGATATTTTGGCTGCAATTCACAAGTATTCTGCTCTGCTATAGGTCATGTGTCCTTGTTGCCTTACTCTCTTAACCAATCTTTTGTATCAATTACATTGTTCTCCTCTCTTGTTTACACATCTAAATGTCAGAAATATTTTTTTCCCCCCACAAAGGTATGGTCCTTACTTCCAATTTATGTGAACTTCTTAAATGTACAAATATGTTTATAGGCAAGTGGTAAAAGTTTTACCTTACAGAAACAAACATTTAATTTCTGCAATCAGAAATAAGTTCGATTTTTTTTTTTTTGGAAAAGTATAAGTTCTCACGAAGATCTCAGTGTTTTTTAAGTTATTTGTAGTTATTTGTTTACTTATGTAGTTTTGTTTTTCTAAGAATACCCTGGTCCCAGCTAATTAAATATGGGAAAAATCTAGGTCATTTTTCAGTGGGGTTTGACACAATGTTATAATGTAAACATGCCGTTAACATTCTAACATTCCACATGGTTCGGAACAAGTTATGATACGGCCACAAGGAAACATTCCAGGTTAATAACTTGCAAGGAGCATTAAGAATATAGGTCAAAGTCCCTAGGAATACTTTAAGGTTCTGACAACAAACAACTGTTAGCTGGGGATATTTCACTGGAAGTCTTTGAGAGGTCCACTGATGTATTAAAAAAAAAAAAAAAAAAAATTTACTAGTAAAGCCTGTAGGGGGCGTAATTACCACCTTGAAAAGCAAGCCTGACAACGCCACTCCCACTCGACTATTAGGGTGGGAGACCCGATTAGCAACAGTGACCAGATTTCCCCACATCCAGGGTGTTCAAATGATTGAATAATGAGGTTTAGATACAAAAAGAAGCTTTCACTTATTAGACACAAACATTAATCGCAAAGATAAAATCTGAATAGAAATCCAATAGCATAAAACAACACAACTTTTCTAGTGAGCACACATCTATTTGATATGCTCACCAATGACTCCGATTGACAATAGTAATTCTGGACTGGACAACATTCCAAGAATCCACTGGCGGACACATGTAGGTATGCAGATACATAACCAAACTCCAAATACATGATCACCACCAAACTAATTAAATACACACTTAAAAAAAAAAAAAAAAAAAAATTTTCACACTTCCACTGGACCCCGTCTGAACAGCTGTCAGCCAACCAGTTAGACACCACTCAAGGAGTATTATGGACCAAGCAAAAGGAAGGGACCATAGAGTATCAAGGCACTGGTAAAAACTTAATGCACACGTGAGTTAATAAGTTGCTGTTACAACTTACACCAGGCCAATACCAGTACACACATGGATCACCAATGACACTGCACAGCAAACTATGGCAACGCTACAACGCTAAGGTTGCAAAGTGGTTAGACATAAACACCACAAATCCTACGTAGAGGGCTATAGCCTCAACATGCAGATAGGACCCACCTCAATTTAGTGCGATATTCAATAGGCTGACAACCTTCCAGGAGACAGGGAGAAGCACAGACTATTACAATGCAAACAAAAAAAGAGAAATCAACTTGACAATCACCCCAATACATAAGCTAACACTCTCACAGTGAGTGCCCCAACCAGTGAATACATCAACCGCTGGAATGGAAATGGCACAGCGTATTCCACCTTACACCTACAAAATATTGCACGACCCGATTCGTGGTTTAAGATATTGTTCACAAAACCAGCAGCAAATATTGCTACTAGTTACTAACATCGGCATGAATCAAATACTATACAACTGAAAGAAACTCTTAGTGCCAACACCACCTACTACGACTGAAAGAGCACAGCTGCGCAACAAGGAATTTAAAGAAACTACCGCTGCCGGCGCCGTTGCTATGTCAAAACAACGTTTGCACTGCCGAGAAATAGTATCACCACTGATCTGGTCCGAGCAGACAGCTACAGCATGGGTAAGAAAGTTAAAGTAACTACAATCTTATAACCACTGTTCTACGCCGAGCAGGCGGCGTTAGCACTGGAAATTTAAAGTAGCCAGTCTGTCAAGGGAAAAAAAAAAAAAAAAAAACTTTGTCGGCATTCAATATAAGTGAACAAAAATCTAAAAACACAGGTGGGAAAAACAGTGGCTCGACGTCGTCGTTGCTGCCATCCTACAAATAAAACACCATTTAGACGAAGGGAAATCAATCCTTCTAACCAAACTATGCGCATTATATCCGCCATGTATGTGTATTTAGAGGAAAAATCAAGCAAGTTCATACCTTCTCTGCAGGCAAATCGCATATGCAACCCCAGGGAACAGCCAGTTGGTTGGAGATAGAAACTATAGCAAGTAAAACATTAGATAAGTGTTTGGCTAAAGGACTGCATAACGTGCTTCCTTAATTCGCCACATTCAGAAACCGTGACTGCACTGAATAGTCGTGCAATCCCGATAGTTTCCAACACCACACAAACGATGACACTTTTAATCGTTAAGGTATTGAACAGACGTAGGCCAGCATTAAAACATTAAGCAATCATTAAAACATACCGTATTCCAGTCTGCCAAACCACACGCAATTAAAGGACCACCGGTGTGTTTGTAATCTCGCGCTGTGACCTATAACCCTACGTCCGATATACAGTACTGTATATGTACAGTATCTTGGCTATTTAGTAAATAAAGGTACACTACAGTATCCGATATAGTTTTGCTAAGTATATACGATAATATGGTGTTCGCACAACGTCCAAATCACATAAAGTCCTATTTCACAGAACGTATCAAGGACGTTAAACTATGCATACATGTGTTTGTAAGTATGACGCAGGCAAAAGCCTCTTGCAACGTCTGAGTCTGGGGTTTGTTTTGTGCATTCGACTGTCATTTTGTGGCTCTCATCCGTAGACTCTGTACTGTGTGACATGATTCTTGCATAGATGGCACGTCCGTGCGACAGAAGTAGCCCAGAGGTAGCTTTTAGGTTCATTTTGTCTTGGCTGGTTGAAGTCCTTCTCCTGTTAAAATTGACCCCGTTCTGTGTCACGTTCACAACGCCACAACGAATTAAACGATAGAGCATATTATGAAACAATGTAAGTTTTTCTATTGTCACAAGATATATATCGTGATATCGCACAGTCCTAGCTAAACCCATACCACATTTTTTCTGCAACGTTAGCTAACTAACATTAGCTGGTTGACGTTAGTTATGCTAGGCTAACTGAGAGGGAAATTTACCTTCAGATTTGAATTCAAGGTCTTTGCAGATGGCAGCAACTTTGTTTTTGGCTTGCACAAATTGCACTGGACATAGACATTCTTCTGTTGCACATATCTGAAGTCGAAGTGATAACGAAATTTCCGGGAATGTTGGGTTGTTTTGGAGGGACTGCTGCTGCTTGAAACCTTCCATCTTGACTCAGCACCGTTCTTTATTCCACCGCCACAAAGTGGAGGACTCGTCTAAGAAACCCTTATGTCAGACGCGTTAATAATAATTGTAAATAATTGTCTAAGGTGATTAATGAGTTAATATAATTGGTTATCATGAAAAAAGTTCATGATTTTAAAACGGTCATACTTTAAATACGTAATAAAAAATGTAATCAATGTAGACAATTTTGCTTATCCACTCTGCCATTGTGGTCATTGGTCTAAACAACTGAGTCACAGATATATAGTTGGGTCCAAAACTCTAAGACCACAATTTTTTTTTTCAAAATGTTTTCATGTAAACCTGGAAATAAAGTTTTATGATTTTGAAAGATTTAAAACAAAGAAAAGTTAAGACATTTAAAATGAAGAAATATTTAAGATTCTGCAGTATTTCTTGGTCAAATGTAAGCAAATTTATGTCATTGACCATGTTAACTCCTTTATGCAAAAGGTCAGACCCCATCGAACATATATGGGGGCACTAAAAGGCCAAGAAAGTTTTGGACACTTGAAGACCATGGGATAACATGGATCATCAGGTTCTGCATAAGCTTGTGGAGTCCATGCCATCTCCAGTGCATGCTATCATTAAAGTCAATGGGGGACATGCCAAAAAGTAACCAATTCTTAAATTTATGTACATTTTTCAATGATTTAACTTTTCACTCAAATTGGTAATATAATTGTAATTAAAAAATGTATTCAGTGATAAAAGAATGTAAAATAAAAGCACTTTCAGCACTGTATGTAGCATTGGAACAGGTTTTCTGATCTCTCCCTCCTTGAAAGTCTTGGTTCACCCTCTCTCATCTCTCAATCTCAAGCATCAAGCATCATATAGTGTACTTGATGTCCATCGTTCACCAGGACCTCAAGGAGATTTTCTTGGTGAGGTTTACAAACTCAGTTCAGCTTTCTGCTGTGCCTCGGTCTTTCGCTGAGGATGGCACCCCACTGGTCCTGCTGGGAGACTTCACCATCAATCTCAGGTTTCTCAGTGAGCTGCCTTCCTGCCCTGCCAGCTGCTTTCCCTCCTAGCCAGCTGTCTTCCCTCCCAGTGAGCTGCCTTATCTCCCAGTGTGCTGCTCTCTCTCCTGCTCCACTCATTTCACTTCTCTCCCCTGTCTTTGCTCTCCCCCTGTCTTCCCTGTCTGTGCTCTCGCCCTCTCTTTCCTCTCTGTGCTCTTGCTTGCTTTCCCTTTTCTGTGGTCTTGCCTGCTTTCCCCTGTCTGTGCTCTTGCCCTCTCTCCCCTGTCTGTGCTCTCGCCCTCTCTTCCCTCTCTGTGCTCTTGCCCCCTCTCCCCTGTCTGCGCTCTTGCCCTCTCTCCCCTGTCTGTGACCACGCTCTCGCTCCCCTCTTCAGCGCTTTGGGAAGTTTGCTAGCTTAATTAAAACAGTGCCTCTTGGATGTAGAGGTCCGAAACTTAGGCATGTTCAGTTTCTTCGGAGGCAGGTGTTTATGTTTCTCGATCCTCCTACACAGGACTTAGAAGTGTCTTTCCGGGTCAAGCATGAAGAAGGGTTGTGTATGGTTTATGCCAGCTCTGGTAGCATGAAATGTTTCAAGTGCGGGGTCACAAGTGTTTTGCTTGCCCACAGGGTGGAGATACAGCCAGAATCTTGCCAGCTAGCTAGGAAAGTCAGCAGGCTAATGAGTGTGTAACAGCAGATCAAGCTCGACTCAAGGAAGCACAAGATTCTGGTTGTGGGGCGGATGTTCCTTCTGGTTTTGCTGAACAGCAGTCAGGGGAGGTGCAGGATGAACCTAAGGAGGTAGCGGTAATGGAGGCAATAGTATCCCCGATGCGAGGTAGGTTTTACCGCTGAGGATGAGGTTTTAGGGGCGACGGCAACGGTCGCTGTGGCTACTATGAGTGGGGTAGTCAGGCAATTGGGGAGGGGGTGGGGTCAGAGTTGCCGCTTACTGAGAAACGTAGGATCAGAGAACAGGGAGATGTGGATTATGAATCAGAGTCGGACATATCTGTCACATCTGAAGCTCTTCCTCAGGGTGTTGAATTATATTCGCTTGAGGAAATTAACAACTTTTTGGATGAAACATATAGCAAACAGACTAGTGTGACAGATTTTTTCTGGGATCAGGTCAAATTTATTAGGCCCATCTCAACATGGAGAAATTAGTTGGCTTGGATTTACTGAGGGAAAAAATGTTTCCGTTTAAGAAAGCATGTGACTTCAATAAGGAAGGGGTGGGCAAGTGGGAAAAAGAAGAAGAAAACTAAATAAAGAAACTGATCTGGTTTTACTGTCTTTTCTTCTGTCTCTTTTACTCAACCTACATATGAAAGTTTTGAGGGTTGGGTCACTAAATATTAATGGTGAGAGGGATAGCCAGAAGAGGGCTTTAGTTTCAGAAGTTTGTCAGCAAAAGAGGCATGTACATGTAGTTTTCCTTCAAGAAACTCACAGTGACAAGGCGAATGAGGTTGATTGGGGGCTATGGTGGGAGGGCCAGCACATCCTCTGTCATGAAACAAATTTTAGCGCTGGTGTGGCAAGTAAATATTTTATCCACTAAGGAGATGGTGAAGGGGCAGGTGGTTTTACTCACTGCAGAGATTGAGGGGAAGGTTTTCATGTTTTTGAATATGTATGCCCCTAATCAGGGGTCTGATTGTTTCCTTTTTTTCAGGGACATAAGGGAGGCCTTATAGCAGTGTGATCAGGGGACATGTATTGCAATGGGATGGGTCAGGAACTGCACTGTGGATTTTACTTTAGATTGGACAGAGGAGGAACCTCACCTCTCAGAATTCTCTCTCAGAATTGGAGCTGGGGAATGCATGGAGGCTTATGTACCCAGTGGTGAGGCAGTACACCTGGGTTAAGGTTGTTGAGTAATAAGGTCAGCGTAGCCAGGGTCTTTCTTTAAACCCTTTTTCCTCTGATGGAGCACAGGTCGTCTACCACAGATCTCCAGTGTACTCTGTTTTGGGCTTATTTCTCCAACTCCTTCCAGGTGTAACCGCTCTCTTTCAGTTCTGCTCCAGTGACCTTCTCCAGGTGTTTGTGGGTCTTCCATGGCTCTTCTTTCCCTGTGGATTCCACTTCAATGACTGTCTAGTTACATTTGCTGTGGATTTCCGGAGAATGTGGCCCAACCAGCCCCACTTTCTTCTCCTGATCTGGACCTCTACCCTTTCCTGGTCTGTTTCCTTCCACAGATCTTCATTTCTAATAGTGTCTGGCCAATGAATCCACAGGATGGTCTGCAGGCACTTGTTGATGAAAATCCAGAGTTTGCTATTTGACCTAGTTGTTGTCTGCCATGTTTATGAGCCGTAGAGTAGTACTGACTTGACATTGGTGTTGAATATTCGAAGCTTGGTGCTCTGGGAAATCTCCTTGGAGTTCCAGGTGGGCTTGAGAGTTACAAAGGCACAGCCAGGTAGGATAGGATATATGTAGAGGTTTTTAGTCCAGGGTTATTGGGGAGTTTCATTTACCCAGTGGGGTTTACAGATCATCATCTGGTGACTACTGATCTGTGTGTCTCCACTTTTTCAAGGGTTAATTCTTATTGGCATTTTAATTTTAATTTAAAGAAATTAAACCTCCAGGACAGGTGTTTTTGTGAGAAGTTTGTATGTGGAGGGGAGAAAAAAGGGGGAGAAAAAAGCAGTTCTGAAACATTGAGCTGGTGGTGGGAGGTTGGCAAGGCACAGATCCGTGTTTTTGTTCAGCAATACACTTCTTACTCCACAGCACAGATAGGGGGGCAGTAAAAACCCGTGAAATGTAAATAACTGACATTGAGAAGGGTTTGCACACCCAGGACGGGGCTGATGCTGTTAGACTTTTGCAGGTAAGACGTCAGGAGCTGAGCTCTTTTTTGCAGGCGAGAGTCAAGGGAGCGATGGTGAGGGAAAGGCTTATGACTGTGCAGGGTATGGATGCACCAAGCTCTTTTTTCTTCAATCTGGAAAGATCGATGGCGCAGAGAAAACAAATGGTTTTTCTCTGCCTCCCTAATGGGTGGGTGACCACAGACCATTCAACACCCACATTTTGCAATAACCATCACAATATGTAATAAGTTGTTAAAAAATGCAGAAAAAAATATTACATATTGCATTCAAGCTGTTTACTATAAAATGCAACGTTACTACATAATGCAACAAGGACCAATCATATTATGTACCAGACCGCTCAATGATGGAAAATCAGTTTTTAATGTGATGTGTTGGATGTGTGTAAGTGTTGTGAGCTGGATGTCGGTATACTGTCTCTTGATCAGGAGAAAGCTTTTGATTGGGTGGATCATGGTTTTGTGTTTTCTACTTTAAGAGCTTTTGGGTTTAGGAAGGGTTTTCTGTCTTGGCTGGGGCTACTGTATTAGGGGGTAACATGTATGATTAAGCTTGGGTGTGGGCTAAGTCGTCCTTTCCCTGTTCAGAGGGGGACCTGGCAGGGTTTGTCCCATTTCAGGCCAGCTTTACAGTTTGGCGTTTGAACCTTTGCTCTGTAGGTGGAGGAGCAGTGTACTGGGCTCTCTTTACCAGGACTGCTATAGAGTCTCAGTTTAGTGGTGTCTGCTGACGCAGACAATGTAAATGTTTTTGTTAAAAGTGAGGGAGATGTCCAAGCCTTAGCTGAAAGCCTAGTGGTTTCTGAAAGGGCCTCATCAGCTAAAGTTAACTGGGGGAAAAGTGAGGCCTTACAGGTTGGACAGTGGAGGGAGCTCCTAATCTGCCAGGCAGCCTAAGGTGGGGGAGGAGTGGAATTAATGTTCTGGGGGTTTTTTGGGGACAGATGAATATCAGGAGCAGAACTGGGAGGGCGTAGTGGAGAAAGTGTTTGCCAGGTTGTCTTCATGGAAATGGTTGCTGCCTCAGCTGTTATATAGGAGGAGAGTTCTGGTTGCCAACAATTTGGTGGCCTCGAATTTATGGCACAGACTTATCATCCAGCAACAACCAACAAGATTGATTCAGGAAGTTCAGAAGGCCATTGTGGATCTCTTTTGATCTGGGCAGCGGCTCTCTACCTACCTGTTCATGAGGGCAACCAGGGTCTGGTGGATATTGCCCCAAGAGTCATGGCTTTTAGGCTGCAGACCCCTCTCTGTGCTCTTGCCCTTTCTCCCCTGTCTGTAGACACCCCCTCTCCCCTCACAGACGCTGTTGTAGCTCTACCTCCCAGGTGATGTACCTATACAAAACACATTAGTACACTATTTCCAATGACTCGCTACTTTCTGTAGTGAGGCACTTCACTTTGCGTAAGCAGTCTTCCTCTCCTCTGTGCTGATCCTCTTAGTCCTCTGCACAGCTCCTCTCCACTTCTGTTGACCATCTTGCTCTGCTGTAGCATAGCTTTCTCACCTGGATTGCATCACTGGATTTTCCTTCCAGGTTGTCCAGGTGCAGTGTCAATGTCTCAATCTCTCCACAGACATGCCTTGAGGCTTCTTCATTGTTCCCTTACTCTTCTCCCCCTAAACTAAGTCTCTTGTCCCTGTTTTCTCTGCTACGGGATTGTCTTAGGCTGATAATATTCGGCTTTTCATCCCTTCCCTCCTTCCCAGGCATGTATGCTGTCTATGCTGTAGTGGTGGAGTGACCTTCCTGAAATGGACAGGGCAGCAGAGATGCCAGCTGTCTCCCAACACAGACTCACCTCTCCAGATGACCTCTCTGCTCCTCCACAACAACCCTTCACAGGATACAATTTACCTGGTAGCTCCTAAATTGATTGTTTTCATGCCACAAGATTAAGTATTCCCTTGTAACTCTTTTGACTTGCTGGTGCTTGTAACTTAGCATATCAAATTGCTTTTTACTTTGCTATTTGGCTTTATTGTTAGGCTGTCTGGGGAAAGGCCAGGAGACACCCTTGACAGGTCACCAGTTCATTGCAAGGCCAGACAGACAAAAACTTACTCATGCACACATACACTGACCAATGGCAATTTGCAGTTGGGAATTTAGCAATCTGGCTAACCTGCATGCCCTTGAACCATGGGAGTAAACCAAAGAACCTGGTGATAATCCTTGCAATTACAGGGAGAACATGTAACATCCACCCTGAAAGGGCCCAGCCAGGGCCTTGAGCTGTCATGCCAAACTGTTAATATCAATTTGTTTAAAAAACCAGTGACATGGGTGAAACCAAAAATGTCTTCATGGTCTGTGTTTTGAAAGCTTGAGCATCTTCAGTAGTGTTCCCAGTGGGCTACCTTTAAACCACACAGAACTCTTTATTCATTCGTATCAGTGATCCCAGTTTGTTAGAACATAGCTGTAATTATTGAAAATGCGCTCATCGTTCTTCCTGGCATTTCCATTACTGTCACAAAAGGTAATGAAATGAAAAAAAGGAATGATCCATGTTCATGGCAAGCTGAGGAAGGTGTGGCCTAGATGTGTGAAACTAAGCCCTGACATTGATGGTGTTACCGTGTGATCACAGAAAAGTGGCGGAGATAAAGGTAAGAAGGACTTGCAAGTGTTTAATCGCACCAGGTTTGTTTGAGTCACATCTAGGCTGACATCACTGTCGCCTTGGGAAGGGAAGTGATTTGTAATTCTTGAGACTGCAATTAGCATGAAGAAAAATAGTCCTTTTTTCACCTGTCGACTCCCTGAACTGGTAATTACCTGAAGTGTGTTATCTCATACCAGCACACACACACGTGCACACACACACACACACACACACACACACAGATACTGACTGGTATATCTGGAGTGTCTGTCCATGGATGTCTATCCATTAGGAACTTTCTTTAAAATTGTGTAAGAAAAAAACACTTTAGTATCAATGGCTCAAGTGGACAGTGGACATTGGTGCCTGGTGAATTCTCAAACAGGAAGACAGGAAACATAACTGTATTTCATAACCACCCTGAATGTGTTTTTGATAAATCTGTAGGACTCAAACTGCTTGCACACCATCTCATGTACACTAGGCCCCATTCTGTTTGGCCTTTTCAGTCACGCTATGGATATCCTGGCGATGTATAAAATGATTTGGTAAACAAGGTCTGAACTTGCAATGTATATGTGGAGTTTGTCAGAGTCAACAAATTGTTTTGAGAATTAAAAATTTAGTTAACAAGTTAATAGTTTAAAGATCTTTAGATATGGTTTTAAGAAATGTATGCAAATAGTTGAGAAAAACTGCCATATTTATGCAAACATGAGATATTCTTTCAAGAAAGAGTAAACAACTGAGAAAAGTGAGCACTACCAATGTTTTCTGAGGATTCATATCTTGAGTCAGTATGACTATTTTTTTCTGGTGATACGGTAACCATGGTCAATATCACTGCAGTACCTTTGCATCAACGTTCTCAAACCTATTTCACAAACACACACTGGAAAAAGCATTTATTCAAACAAGTGTGTTTGGCATGGAACAGAAATAGAGTGAATCCAGGAGACAGAGAGAAGAGTACCAGGAGAATAAGACTATAACTTCATGCATGGTTCACTGTGAAATGTACAGGGATCTTTATTGCCGAGAAGATTAGTCGTGTTTGTATTTCAATGTTATTGTTCATAATTCCTTTATTGCACCCTCCCTCCCCATCCCTGCACAGTCTTGTAATTATCTTTTTTATTTTGTTTGTACTTTTGTTTATGGGCTGCCTGGCAGATATGTGGTAATTAATGTAACTCACTTCCTGTTTGTCCTCTCTCTTCCTGTCATTGTGAATGTCTGCAGGGTAATATTAGAAAACAGGAGGGGGAGGGCTTTTCAAGAGATGCCAGACAATTCATATTTTCCTTCAAATGTATTCCCTCATAAAATGAAATCGAAACCCGTAGAAAATAATAAGAATAATAATCAGTAAATAAAAAAACAGAAGCAGGAAAGAGAAAATGACAATGCTTTGTGTATTCTAGCTGGAGACAAAAAAAAGTCTCCCAAGCTTCAATTTTTTAAAGAAGCCTGTCTGTTCGCTGTGACCTTATTTCCATTTTGTCTGTTTTGCCACGCTTAAAAATGCGCTGTTATCAGTCTGATAGTTTATTTGTCCTAGGGGAGCAAAATATCACAAAAGTGGAATCACAGTTTCTACTCCTCTCAGTTTTTTTTTTCCAGGCATTTAGGGTGTCAGAGGGGGAGCCAGCAGGGGGCACCGCAGATTGCGTGTCTGTCCTTGTGCTCCCTCCACCCCCAGCCTCATACGGTGGTGACCCTCATGACCACCTCGCGATTGGCTGTGGAGCTGATCCGGTGGTCGTTTGGCCGCAGCTGACTCAGGATGTGCAGGATGGTGTAGCCACAGTGGTGGTTGAGAATAGTCCTAACACGCTGGCCCCGCCCCCCTCCCCTGTCACCACTCGCTGAGCCGTGGGGGTTTCTCTGTGAGCCCCGCCCACCTGCCTTCCCGTTTGAGCTGATTGGATCCCCCAGGTCCTTGGCTTTTTCATAGTTCAGTACTTTCCACTGCTGATTGACAGCTTGCCAGCGCTTGAAGATCCGATATACTGATGATCCTTCATGGATTATAAGGCCTGGAGAAACAGAAAGAAAGAGAGATGAAGTGACAAAGGAAGAGAGGTTGAGAGCATTACATAGGAAAGTGAGGGAAAACGAGGACAGAAAAGTAAGACTGAAAGTAGGAGATTGAGAGAGAAGTAAGAGAATACAGGAAGAAAGACAAGGAACAGTGAGAAAGATGAGGGATGGGGAAGGAGAAAAAGAAGGAAAAATTGAAAGGATGAAAAGCAAAAATATAGACATACAAGGGAGAGAAAGGGCAGGCACAGTGGTAGATAATGGTAGAAAAGACCATAAGAAAAGGAGAAAGGGAGAGTGAGATTTCTTTCAACAGTTGCACCTAACAAACAAGCTAAGATGATAGCACTAAGGCCCAGCAAATTAAAAATGAATCGATCAAATTTGATTTTGTACCCTGCTTTGTCATATCATTTGCCCTAGTAACTAAGCCTGAGGGTGTGTGTATAACAGCAAAATATGGAGGAACTCACAAAATCAATACCTAAATGGCTCTGAAGATACAAACCCAACATGAACACACAGAAATACAGAATGATCCAGTCTGTGATGATGCTAATACCATTATCACTGGCAATATACACTATAACATGTTATTTCAGCTCTATGGATTTTGGGTTTAACGAAACAATCCAAGTTCAATACAGACAGCGGTATAGGAACAATAAAAGTGTTTTCATAATCACAAAGCCTACAGAAATGATCCTAGCAGAGATTCAGACCTTGTCCTTACCCTTTGGGTTTACACAGGGGCATAGCTAGAAATTCTGGGCCCTGTACGCAGGCAGGCTCTGAGGGCCCCTCCACTCTTTATAAAAAAAAATAATCCCCCGATTTTCATTGGCCCCTTTAAATCCTTGAGGCCCTGTATATTTGGTACCATTTTTTCCCCTGGTGCTACGCCCCTGGGTTTACGCAGAAATGAATCTGAAAGTCTGCAGTGCTTTCCAAAAACCAGAGGTAGCACAGCTTTATGGCACAGTTCCAAAATACTGAAAGTGGGTAATTTGGGTATTTGTAGAATACATTCTAATTAATAAATGAGTTACATGTGTCAAACCCTGTTAATTAATATTGCGTCTATATGTACATGTCCACGCTGCATAACGTCTGCTCTGGCAACGTCTGACCATATATATACACACACACACACACATCCCCATTGTTTCTGCTCTTTCCCAATAATTTCACTGGCCATGTTTGTAATACTGGACAGTCCATTTTTGTACTTAGCCCCCAACTGCCCATACCATGTACACATATTAAAAGTTAAAACACTTTCAGATAATAGAGTTAAGAAATCCCGATCAGAGAACAGGATGTAGCTGACGTAACCTATTTAACCCATGTATTACCTTGCCAGATACATTAGGTGACATACAGTACTGTATGTGCACAGTATCTTGGCTATTCAGTTAATACAGGTACACTACAATATCCCATATAGCTTTGCTAAGTATGTGTATAATATGGTTTTCGCACAACGTCCAAATCACATTACGTCCTATTTCACAGAACGTACTGTGGACGTTAAGCAAGGTATACCTGTATATACACACACACAAACACACACATATATAGGCGCAATTAATGTGCCATTACTTCTGTGTATTGATTTGACATTCAAAAAATATCTCAATATTTTCATTCATACATTCAAAATTTTTGTCTATGGCTGCATAGACATGCCTGACTGTCTTCCATTCTAGATTACATGCAAGCATGAACAAAAACAGTTCTCCATTTCAGTGTGGTGAGTTCTAGCAGCGTAGCAGGATGACTAAAGCATACAATTTTAAAATTGTGGGGAAATTCTGAAAGTAGGTTTCTATGCTGTGCATGTTGACATACTGTAAGTAAATCACTGAGCTTTACTACAAATTGAACAGCCTACATTGCTATTTCACAGGCCACACCAAGACCCTGACCTGTTCCCTTTCAAGGTTGAATGATGATCTGTAGCTGAAATCACGTCTTTCTTAAAGTAATACGAGGGACAACAAGGGCCAGAGTTTGAGATATTGAGCCTTTCCCCCAGTATGTTAATGTCTCTCTGCTTTGGACAAATATTCATCCATTTGAAACCACTTCTAGAGAACAAGAATTTTTTTTCTGCATGGGACCCAAATAGGAATTGTAATGCACCCCTTGGACCCAGGCTTAAAAACTACAATTACTTACAATCTACCAGTATTCATAATTTTATTCTGAGCTGTTACTGAATGGTTTGCAGTAGTCTGTGTCATTCAGATCTATTACTTTAACAATTACATGTACATCCATTTTCATTCTGAACTCAGATGAGAGCTGTTTTTTTATTTATTTTCATTGTAAAGTGATGACCCACCATCAACAAAATTCTTTTTATTCCAATTTTGAGTCCCAACCCAAAGACTAAGAAACACTTGTCTACAACATTCAGTTCAGAATTTGATTGCAGACCAGTACTTCATCAGGCACCCAGACGAGCCCCCTTGGCAGTCTCAATCGGTGAGGCTCTTCCTCTCACCTATGCAGACGATGTCCATGAAGCCATACATCCCGTAGCAGATCTGGAAGAGCAGGTCCTGCCGCTGCCACTTAGCCGAGGGGCTGAGCGAGGACCAGACCAGCCAGGAGATGCTGGCGATGAGGAAGAGGGAGCCCAGAATGATGGCAGCGATCTGGACCTTCTCGATCACTGTGAGAGAGATGGCTTGCCACTGGATGAGCACAGGGAGGAAGAGGAGGGAATTAAAGGAATGATAACAGTGCATCGCAGCTCACTGTCCTCATTGTTGCTGCTGGGGGGCTGCAGAGTACTCTGGCTTTTACTCAGCGCATAAAAACCAACTTTTAAATAATCTTTTGTGGTTTCTCCCCACCCTATAAACAAACTGTTCAGTCACCCACGGTAACCTTCTCTTGCCAACTCCAGAGGAGGTGACTGTGGACATGTGACTCTTCTGAACAGTCAATGTGTTATGTACATCTATTCCCAAAGTTGCAAGTGGCCATCCCTGCTCCTGAAGAATCACAGGGTGTGCAGGTTGGCACTCTGATTCTCAAGTGTTTACCAGCCCTGCCAGTGACTGTCATCTTTTATTTATATACAGTGTATGTAAATATGCCAAAATCAAACATGGCTCAAGAACTGCAAACACAAGAATCTTACCTTTGGGCCCATTGTTACATTTAAACAAAACATATTTAATTCCTTAGTTAACAATAACCTGATTAATTTGGTGTTTAATAAGCACCAAAAGATGAAAACTGAGTACATAATTACCAATTTTATGTTTTGACATAATTATTTTTCACTACAAAGTTTGTGCAGCACTTGTTATGTAGATGGTTTTTGAACAATTTTACTCCTAATTATGCTGAATTCAGGGTATACTGCTGTAAAATGCTTGTTTCAGCAGTTTAAATGTTCCCTGAACATCACAAACTTTCTTAATTTCATGTGCTATTGCAAAAATTACAAGGTAAGATTGTTTAATTTACAATTAAAAGGGATGGGAATTATCTGAATGAACAAGTGATCCCAAAGCTTAGGTTGAACTATGTCCCACACTCACATACAACACAATTAAATGTAGTAAAATCAAGTTCTTTGAGTTCTACACACAATCAATGGCAGCACACAGCTGTGATACTTCATGAACATTCAAACAGCAGGGCTTCCCTTCATCATAAAACATTCTAATATTTCCTGAATTCAGACAGAGAACTAAGGGCATGATTTACATCCAAAACTGTGCTTATACTGCAAGACTAAAAGAGCTTGTATTTGGTTGAGGTAGTTTGTTTGCTCTTATCACAAATCACATCACTGACATTGCATGTCAAAAACTTTAACATGTTCTAAAAGCTTTAGTAAATCTACCTCTAAGAGTACAATTATATATATGCTATCTGTTGGTATTAGAAACGCTGCAAAAGTTTGTGAAGAACTACAATACTGTCACAATTTCCAATCATTTACTCTGTTCTCCTAAATGATTTATTTGTTAAATTGTGAATTTAGGGAAGTAATGGCACGTTTGAAGGTAAGGTAAGCCTATAGCCTAGTGGCCAAGGTACATGACTGGGACCCCTGAGGTTGGCGGTTCAAGTCCCAGTCCAGCCACAGCAAAAACACCATTGCTGTTGGGCCCCTGAGCAAGGCCCTTAACCCCACATTGCTCCCAGGGGAGATTGGCCCTTGGTTAGTCTAATCAAGTGTAAGTCGCTTTGGATAAAAGCGTCAGCTAAATGACAGTAAAAAAAATGGCTCATCTGTTTCCAGCTCACCAGCTGCTCACGGTCAGAACGCTTTGTGTCAGTGCAATCTGCAGGGTAAAAACCATGTCAGTGTGATGTATCACAGTGAAATATCATGCAGACAATCTGCCCTCTAACATTGCCACCGTATTTCAAGGCAGACACTGGTTTAACAGTGCAGAGTGTGGATTTGTGTGCATCGGTGGTGTGGGAGCAGAATGACCAAACTGTGTGGTGCGGTAGAGAGCCGAGGTGATTTACCTGCAGTGGGTTCTTGGTGCTGATAGCCAGGACCTGGTACTTGAAGTAGCAGAGCTCACAGCTCCAGGACCCCCTCTCACTGATCCAGCGAATCAGGCAGGGCTGGTGGGTGCAGCGCACTGAACCATCACAGCGACATGGGCTCAGCAGCTCCCCCTGCAGCACAGAGCAAACAATTAACTTCAATTTTATTGTGCAAAGAGATGAAGTGTGAAAGTTCTTTGACGGCAAGATAAAGTGTGTTTTGGTTCTTCTTCACCCCCCAGCTGTGGCTGCAGTAATGAATCTTATCATGAGTTGTGTCACACTATGATCATCAACCTCCCCTTCCCCCAACAAAAATATCTGCCTATGTTCTTGTCTCTGTGTTTTAGTGCATTAAGCCTTCTGATTCCTATATTGTATTATTGATTCCTATTTAGTAGTAGAAATTAAGACTGAATATGCATAAAATATGTTTTTATGTAAAATATATTCTCATTTTTTCCACACAGTAGGTAAGAATCCAAAGCTTAAGCTGTACAGCATTTGGGGGCTCCGGCCCTTAATTTTATATTGACTCCTGTGAAGGAGATTCCTGTACTCAATTAAGGATGTATAAACCTGGACATGAATTACATAAATAAATGAAAAAATATAATCTCATCCCCCTGGCCATAGTTAGTGGTCAAGTAAAGCTAGAACTGTACTAACATGGACATTCCAGCTCTTTTTTTAGAGACATTAAGTCTTGTCAAACAAAAAAATATATTTTCATCCTTGTACTCAAAGTTAGTACTCATGCAATCCTTCAACCACACAAAAATTGGGGGCTGTGGCTCTTAATTTTGGTGCATTTTACACCTTGTTAAGCAGCTTTCTTATTAAGCGTATCAGAATGTCCCCACAGTGGGGTAACTTAAGTATTTGGTGTTATCACATAAGTCAGATGACTGTCCTGGGACAAATTACATGGAACTATAACAACTAGTACAACTAGAATACAAATACTGAAATGATTTTTTTCTATACACAAAGCTAACATGAATGTCCATACAATTTTGTATGTTATATGTAATCAATGTGAATATTTATTTAATTGTGAGTGTGTTTATATACATGCATGAACACACAAACTGAAAGGCAATAATTACACAAAGTCATCTGGCTATCATCTTTCATATGTATTCATATACTCGAAGAAATTTATTATACACTAATAATCAGTCAGCTGATGTTGACCACAATCTGCAATAGCATGACAGTTTCCCAACTGGGGTTCCTGCCTCATACCTAACCCCACCCCTGACTGCTTACTGTTGTTCTGTTTTTATACTCTGCCAGGGCTAATACGACAGAAATATCATTTTGATATGTAGACCCAGATTTGTCATGTGTGTTTAGCTGCTCGCCCCAGGGAGAGGATATGGAGTACACACAGGCCTACCATAGCTCCTGTCACATACTGTAGAATAAAATAAAACTCACTGCTTTTGAACTTGCTCATGTAATGCTACACTAGCAAGCCATTGGAAAAAAGAACAGAATTTTATCTTCTAGAGCTTGAGAAATAAGTACACCGGGGTTATGAATGGTTATCTTGAGATCACATGATCTCATTTTTGTCATTGCAGGCAGATTGCCTAACATTATTGAGTCCGTATTTTAAATTAAATTAAAATGAATGATGTACCATCATGACACATGTGGAGTCTAATCTGTCCGGCTCTCACAATTATTATTTACATGGTCTCCATGAGCCATATGGAATGAGGCTTGTTAATTATAATTACTCCTGAGGCTCTACGGCAGAAACTTTGTGTCGGGTGGCTGTCTTGTTTTTACGCTTTCAGACAGGATTCAACGCTAGCTTGCTAAACCTTATTACAATGTTATCAATGCAGACCAGCAACAAAGACACTTGCATCAGCAAGGGCTTTATGAATAGATATAAGACATTCCGGATGGCCTGCACAGTCCATAAAGTAACAAGTGCCAGACTATGTTTTGAGTATTGAAAGAACTTCCTCCTCGGCAACGGTACATGATTAAAACCCCACTCATTCCAGAGCAACTTCAATTTATGATGGAAACAATTGCCTGACCTGTCTGGGTCCTGTCTAGCTACAACAGGCCAAGGACAGCCCTATTGAGACAAGGCTACAGTCGCAGGCAAACTTTCTGCTTAGTGGTGTTTCATATCATTCTTTACACATCACTGCTGAAGATATTTTTATATTATATGAAAAATATCAAGGTTTTTTTTCCAATGATTAAATATTTCAGTGGATAATAGTGCTCTATAAGCTTACAAAATATAATAGTAATTTCATTAAAAATTTACCTCAGTATATTGGCTTCAAAATCTCAGGTGACAAACATATTGCAATTTCAACCCATACCACAAGGTGGCAATATCTTCATTCTGTAACCCTCCCTCAGTGGGAAAATTCAGTTTTGGGCTAGGATGGGTTGCAAAATACAATCAACCTACTCTGGATCATGAAAAGCATTGAAAAAGCTCTTGATCAGCTAACACAGACATTGACAAGTTAGTTTTTAGTATCAGCCAAATAAGCAAAAGGTCAAAATCAAAGCAGAAAATCTAAATCCATTTTATTCATTATGTATAGGCTTTTCCTGCACCCTAACTAACCAAAAACAATCATGAAGGTAAAAACCAAAGTAACTTGTTCTCAGTTCTGTTGTTTAACTTTCAAGAAGTGGAGATTTGGATACATGACGTGATATTGCAAGCAACATGGTTGTGAAAAAGGACATAATCAAACCACATTTGGTTATGAGTACCATAGACTTACCCTGCTCCACATACGCCTCTGCTGTGAGTACCACCCAGAGGACAGTGGTGGACTTGAGAACAATAATATCAGCCAGAAAATATACAATACACATCTATGCAACTTCTCTTCTGTCCTTCAAACCTCTCCAAATGCTGGGACACCAGGTGACTTGAGGAGACAAAGATCAATTTGAAAATAGATGAGATGGTGGTGGAGAAAGGAGGAGACGCTTTTCGAGTATTAGAATGAGCCCCAATAATTTTAAGAGTTGTATAATATGGAATAATCTCACCATCTCTTATTTCTGTTTGAAACCCAGTTTAAAGAACTAAACCTTACATTTATGTTGTGTTTTAGTTTGTGCTTATCAGTAATCTTTTGAAACAAGTAAACCAACCACTCCATAATGCAGAATAAAGAAACAAAGCCCTTTACACTTTTCTGAAGGCTAGGATGGTGTTGTCTGCAGCATAATCTCCAGCAGAGTGATTCCAGTTTCCCTTTTAAGGTATTGGTAGTCCTCCGTCCCCCTGTTTTCATTAATTTTGTACATACTGCCTACTCACATATTGCTGTTAGACCACATCCCTTTGGTATTGAGTCCATTTGTGCACTAACCATGGGGTCTAAGGGCCTGAATCATAACCCAGTGAAAGTAACACACACGGTTCTTCACTCTGTTCTGACACGTCTACTTAACCACACCTCCTTCAAAATGAGATCTGAAGGTACATTACTGATGTTATTTTTAAAAATGTTTTGTTGTTTTGGAAATTGAGAACATATTTGTTAAACACTTCCCGCACAGTTAAATTTTGTCCGCAGCTTCCCCTAACCCACAAGTTGCATTTGTGTCAGGTTGTTAGAGTGTATTTTGTGTTGACGTAAAAGGAAAAGAATGTGGTTGGTTCCTCTCCCAGATGAAATGGAAGGAGGAGGAAAGAAAGGAAGTGCATTTTCTTAAATGCCCATTTATTGTAATGTAGTGAGCACAGATTTGCTCTCTTTTCAGAGCTGTAGTAATTGTCTTAAATTCTCTCTATCCCTCTTACCATTCCACTGCCTCTGTAAAGCCAGAACTGATGTTAGTATTGTTAAAGTTGTAATGTTCCCGTGTGTCCTCCTGTGTGTGTGTATGTGTGTGTCCACCCATCTATATGCATGCATGCATACCCATGTCTGTTGTCTAATGTTTATCCAGTGTTTGCAGATGAAGCATAACTGAACAGGAAGTGAGGTAAGCGGGATGGTAGATGTCGCCCCCCCTTACGGTGAGTGCACTGGACTTCCTGTCTGCCATTTCTGTCCCGTGCACGGAGCATGGCTGATCACTTGTGTATTGTGCTGACCCTGACCTTCAGAGAGTAAACACAATGCTGTGGTCAAAAGGCCAGCCTTACAGGGTCGATCAGCATTTTGCAAGTGCCAACTTGCCAACTGAGAACCACCTCCCCCACAACAAAACACTGTTTGCTCCTCTTGCTCTTATAAGAATACAAGCTAATGTATTAATGGCAATTTGCATTTTTTGTGTTTACACAGGCTGAGGTTGTGTTCACTAGTGGAGTCCTCTGTCAGGTCCTTACTTGTTCTCTTTTGGGTAAAGGGCAGATAAATGTAGAGAGGTATACATTACCCCTCACTGTTTCTGTAGTATAATGATGACAACGGTGGCTTGATTCAGTCTGACCATGATTGTTTAATTATATCCATCGTGTACATTTTTAAAGTAAAATAATCGTATTATTTTAAGTAAAATGAACTTATAATAGTTACATTATATCATATTATAATAGCAAGTATTACTGGTCCTGATAAAATGGGATTTGTTAAAAAGCTGAATTTTTCTTTAATCCAAGGCACCTATTTAATATTATTTACAAATCATTTTCAATACAATATTGTTACGTGACCGATCTCATTCCAGACTGTCCCATCTATTTATACGCTCAGAAGGCTTTCTGTTGCGTGGAGTGGAGGTCTTTATTTTGTATGCTAAGGGTTTTTTGGTTTTGCCTATAATCTTCATTTTGTGGATTACGTTACTTTATTTATCCCCTACCTCTACAGTGCTAACAAATTAACACTGTGCTTACTCCCCCTTTCACAGAGGAGTGAGACAGAGAGACTCATCCGGAGTGTTGGTGAAAAAACCTTCTGCCAACTCTATACTATGCAACTAGTAAGTACAATGTATAGGGCTAAGCCATACGATGTAAATCTTATCAGAATAATTATCTGGCCTTTATACCATGTTGATAAATATCACAATATATCAACATGTGATAGTAGCAACAGTGCAGTTTGGGAATGATGGAATATGGCTTTTCCTCAGTGATGCAGGCAAATTACAGGATTGGCTGTTTAATTTGCCGAACTTACTACGGTACGCAAGATGCTCATGGGTGATGGTCTTGGAAAGCTGCAGTGAGCTCTGCTTTTTGTTTTCACCTGACACCCCACAGGAAGTTCGTACCCAGGTGAGATGTGTGGGCTATGTAATCAGCTGTTTTTTTATTGGTAATTAAGTGCTGAGTAACAACAAAAACACGGTGCACTATGGCTCTCCAGGGACCAGGAGTTAGGACCACTGCAATAGAGGGTGGCTCATGCGTGAATACATTGCGCTAGTAAATGCTAAGTAATTACAAACGGGGCATTTTACTTTTGTAAAACATGAAAAAGCGGTAACTTCACATTCGGTTCAGGAAAGAAATATGCATTTGCGTTTGGTTAGCGGATCGATGCGAGAGCTCAGCTTGATGCTGTCCTGTTGACGTGGGTCAGGTTCCCCCTGTGGCTTGGCTTCCTGTTACAGGGCTGGGGGTGGGGTTGGGGTGGGGTTGGGGTGGGGGGGTGGAGAGGGGGGGCTCAGGAATGAGCAGCTGAAGAAGGTTTTCCCATCCCCTCTGGCTGAGTGCAGACTTCCAGGGGGGCTACAGATGGACATTTTTGCATTCGCTATGGAAAAATCGCTTTGTAAGTAATGGATTTCAATGGAAGGCTTGTAAAGGGATACTTAACAGAGGGTACTCCAATAGAGACATGCACTGGCCCCTGTGCAATGTGCTCAAGTATTGCTGTAAAGATTTTCGCAGCTTCAGACAATCACTGGGAACATGTAGACATATCACTATGGCGAACACTTACAAAACGGAGAAGAGATGATCGCAATATACATTTAAGCATGTGTATTTTTTGATCAGTCTACGATAGTCAAGATTGTTTTCAATTTTTCTTTTTCTGCCAAATGTAGAATTGGCAATTGGAGCTTCTCCAGTTACTACTTTGCCGCCCAAACCTTCATGCCAGACCTACTGAAGGTGAAGTATCTGTAATCTTCCAGCCAGTTTTCATTTTACCCCTATTGTGCACATAGTAGAAAAGGATGAGTGACTTCTGATTGGTTGAGAGGGTCATCTCTCAGTGTTGACAACCGGTAAATCATGGGTGTCCGAAATGGTCTTTCCTTCACTGTTCTGAATGTTTCCATCTCAATTATTTTCAGACAATATTCCATTTTAAATGTACTTCTGATTGAAAAAAAAACACAGAACGGAAAATGGAGAATTAAAAATGAGGGAGTGAATTAAATTAAAATGTGAAACCAACTTTTATATCCTCTTCGTTCTATGATTAATTTTTTTCTCATTTTTGGAACAGGATCCCAAACAATGCTAAATTTGCATTATAAAGGTAATGCAAATTAGGTAAAGGCTAAAGTAGATTTGAAAATGGTGACAGCCTAAAAATACCAAGGTAATTACCTGCTGTGATGTGCTGAGGAATTTTATTTTATTATGTCTCAGAATAAATGTTCACGGACATTGCACTGGTAAATGGGAAAGTGTGCTCACATCTCTCCTAGTGTGCGTTGAAATTAGTTTGTTGTCTTGCCCATCCAAAACCATTTCAGACAATGTCTGTAAGACCATTGGCGTATCAAAAGAGTATCAAAACCCAGACATTGTGGAATGTTCTAACACCTATGACATCTCCTATGCGAATGGCTTAACATATCTAACTTTTTCAGTGCTTTTTGGGACTTCAGGATAAAAATGTGATACTTTTCAAAACACCTTGAAAACAATAGCCTCTAACAGCTGCCCTGTTTTCAGCATTTGAAAAAAACATTCTGTAGGATATTCTGGTCACAGCATCACCATAAATAGACATAATGACAAATGTTAAGTTCTTAACAAATAAACACAACATAAATTTAAAGACACTCTTATCCAGAGCAACCTACACAGTTTAAATTGCTACAAACTATCCTTTTAAACTGCTGGATATTTTGGGCGTAGTGTCTTGCTTGAGGACATGCCAGCAATGCCCTACCTGGGAATGAACCCACCATTTCCAACTTGGAAACTCAGCTTCCTGACCATTATACTTCACTAAGCTTCCCCATAAAATTGGTTCAAAATGTCTCTGTTTTAGTGATTGAAATTAATCATATTTATACTTTTTGGGATACAACACCAGGAAATGTATAAAAACCTGAGGAAATGTGAAAAATAAAATTGATTTATAAGACCCTGATACACACACTTAAACACCTGTGTAAAATTTTCATTGAGTTTGTTCCTATAACATTACACTAGCCTCAGAAGTAGCCTCAGTTATGTGCAAAATGCACTAGAGACCTGAATTGAGCGTCTTATCTTCCTTCCTCCTTGTCCCTGCTTGTGTGATGCTACCTGCTGTTCTGTGAGTGTGTGTGTGTGTGTGTGTGTGTGTGTGTGTGTGTGTGTGTGTGTGAGTGAGAGGGAGAGAAAAATTTTTGTTTTCCCAGCATCACATTATTTTTTACAGGATTGAAACTTGAAAATCTCTCTTGCAGACACAGACACAGATACACACACACACACATACACACACACACACAAACTTCTGAACAGTGCAGAATGTACTTAATGCACTTCCATTTTTCTTGTTACATTAGCTTAACACTGAAATATGAATGAGCTTATTTATTTATTTAATTATGCCTTTATTATTATAACAGCATCAGTTGCAGAAGAGATGCATAAATTTGGGCTGAACTGGTATCAACAATAACAGAAAGATTTTTTATTTCATATTTCATAGTGCCTTGATGGAAATGTCTGCATGTCATGTGGTGTTACTTACACTTTGCTTTGTTTGTAGTGTTTAAGTCCATAAAGGCAAATATTCTGTTTTAAAATGTAGCTATTTAGTTTATGCAATCTTATATCACAGTGGCAGGATCATATGTTGAGTGAGGTTTATACATTACACGAGTGTAAACTCTGGATTCAGTTGTGGCATAAATTTAGCCACAAACTAAGATCTTGAAATTCTACTAATTGAGTACATTCATTACTACAATGTAAACACAAATTACATTGTTGTCAGGAGTAATACCTAAGTGTATTGTGTCTTCTTTTTGTGCACAAACACACTGGTTTAAGCATGCTAGCTAGGATGCCCCTGTGGAAGTGTCCTTCTCATCTCTGTCCCAGAATTATTGTGGAGTCTTCATGGCTTGGCCAATCACCATCAGTGACACATGCCTTCTGAGCAGATAATTGTGTTCATGGAGGTGATTGGGCGAATTACAGGGAGATGGCATTGTCACCTATCACAGCATTATTATCTCATCCACAGCTATGAATTATGGACTACATTAATAGAAAATGTTTGTTTCAACAAAGACTATTGCACACTTATAGTGTCTAGAAATATATTGCAATAGGTCATTCATAGAACTGCTGATCAAAATCAGTTTAGAATTGAATACATTTTTGAGCATTTCTATGACCCCAGCCGCCTAATGTTTACTTGTGTGTGATGAGATCATCCTGAGCTCCAGCAGTGTAGCAGCATCTCTATGGAGATAAATTCTATTTACAATTATGATTTTTACTATGCTTTTTGCTTGCAAAACAAGCAGATTATTAGTTTGCAAAATATAACCTCTGATTTGGACTAACCCACAATACATTTCCTGTTCTTTAATCTGCCAGCTGTATTTCCTTTATTTTTTTCTTACAAATAATTTTGAGACTGACCACTATACCCATCAAATTCTGATCTAACATGTATTCTATGCGTATTGAACAATTAAATAAAAATGATTGTATCATTTTTTCCATTGTAAAGCAAAACAACAGGATAGATACACATCATTTCAGCTTCACTGAAGCCCACTACTATAAGCAAACAAGGCAGCATAGATAGAAACTATTTAAGAGTAAATTCCATACTTACATCAAGAAGCATTATTTCACTCAAATAGTTGGAAATACTTGGAATAGGTTGCCAGGTCAGGTGCAGACATTCATAATAGATATTTTACAATAGCCCGTTCAAAAAGGCAGTCAGACAATTCACCTTACACTGCCTTATGTTGAGATTAGAACTATTCACTCACTCTTTGTCTTAAAAACAAAAGAGCACAAACCTGGGCTCAAACTAATTTACTGTATTCACCGTAAAGCTGCTTTCTTGGCCTAGGTTTCCCTAAAAAGAAAAGATTTTTAAGCTTAAGGGACTTCATGATTAGTAAGGTTAATTTATAGTAAAAACATTTCAGTGCAACGGTATAATATTCAAGTGCACCAAACTTTGCACTTAAAACAAATCATGCTTTTAAAATTTACTACCAGTATATTATATGTCTCTCTCAAAAATTCACCAGAACTCCTCCTCTTCCTCCAAATAAGGTCATACCTTTTATTCTTTTTCTTGGAGGGGAAATCATGTGACTGAAAAGTGCTGGTGTGTAAAATATACAAACTAAACCCAATCCTCCTCAAAAGCCAAAAAGGGGAGCAGCACCCACCAAAATCCTGACCAAAGCACTCATTGAGCTGCATTGGGTTTCCATTCACCCCCAATTACCTGTCATTTACTGAATTTCAGAAGCTTCGGTGGAAAACAGAGCCTGTCCTTTTGGCAGACGATAAAATGTATTGGTCCTATAACAAGAATCTTGAGTTTAAACCAGTTTGACTAATACAAACAAAACCCTGGGTACATGCTGACACTTGCATAAAATGTAGTTGTCCATGCCAGCAGTGAAGACTGGCTGCTTCCAGAATTCGCTACAGTATGAGTCATAACAACAAAATGAAGCATCCCACGACTGAACGATGCATGTGTCAAACCAAATAGGAGAATGATGTTTTACAGGGAGGACAACAAAATCAGTGACAACAGGTATCACAGCATAAATTCTAGATGGGTAAGTTATCTTAATAGCCAACGCAGACAGCCAACTAATATCTAGAGAGATAACCACAGCTAATTAGGCATGGTTAAAATCTGAATGCTATACAGGTATACTGTGCACATGAATAACGTCATCGCAGATCACCCTCCGTCTGTCTTAATGTGACCTTGAGAGCCAATTAAAATTTGTCTCAGTCAATATTTAAAACACATTCATATTCAGGAGTAGGGTTGCGTACCGAAACCAATTGCCAACGTAGTAGCGGTTCCTATACAACCAGTATCAACTGGATCGAATTGCAATGCAGATTTCGGTCCCTGATTTCAGTACCAAGTGCCAACGTCTGAGCTGTCGACAAGGGCGGAGATACCGGGTAGCCATGGGTGGCCAGAGCCACCCTTGGGCGAAGCTAGGCCACCCTAGGTACGAAAAGCGTATCAATCAATGCAGAAAAACACCTGCTGTCAATGTGTTCAACAAACAATAACATAATCGTCTTTATCCAAAATATTTTGGAACACCTTTCTCAGCAACATGTGCGAGATATCTGGTTGGTAACAGGAAGTGTTGTTAACCATTGTTTTTGTCGTAGCCAGCTACTAATTACTTGTCTTTTTAAAGTTTTTTGCTTTACTTCGCAAAATGTATTGTATATAAGAACATAAGAACATATTATGATGAGAACAGGTCATTTGGCCCAACTAAGCTTGCCATTACAAATATATACACTATCTGGTAACATTGGTGGTATCCCCAGGAAAGCTAGCTTGATGTTTTGAGATATTATGCATATAGGTCAAAAAATGTCAAAATTTTCAGTTTTTTGAACATTCCTGAAGATACTGAGGGTCTTTGCTGCTACCAGATGATAACTGAACTCTTTCAAGTCACAAAAACAAAACTGACACACATTAAAGTACTTAAATCACACTGGATCAGTACAAAAACCTTTTTTTAGCAAACAATCATATTAGCAGACCTTCACTTACGATAAACAGAGCCAGTACAAATTGTCATCTTTCAGTCCACTTCAATCATCATATATGTAGGCTCTCCAATCATAGATTTGACATATTCCTTGGTGCTACAAATTGTCACTGAACAGTATATCTGCAAGTCAAAATCTCATACAAGAACAGCTATTATGATATCATGTAGCCTTCTTTTCAATCCTTAGGATTCGGATGAATTTATACTGAATGAGTATGCGGTTTAGACATTGTTGTGGAGAGCGACCTGCCATTCTAATTTCAGCTTTATTGCCACCTTCTGTTTACTCAATTGTTACTCTAAATAAGGGACATAATCCATCAAAGAAGAACAATCCAAGTCACCTGTCATTTTGAAAGGAAAATATCAACACTTTAAAAAGGAATTGTTCCTGTGCTGATCACTTATTGTCAATACAGTTTTTTAGCCAAGGAATATTAGCAGGGCCTAGTTTCCATTGCAAGACTAAATGAAGTCTTTACATGAAGATATCAAATATAGCTTAATTATTAATATAGTTTTTGGATAGAATATACATTTTTGCAATTAAACCAGATTTCATTAAACAATTTGAAGTTTCCCTGAATCTAGATGAGTTTGAGGATATCTTTGCCAGAAATCACAAGAACGGTAAAATTCAGCTGCTGTAATCAAGACAAGGTTTAACAGCTTTTATGTTCAGTTGGTCTTCTTCAGAGGCTTTTGTTTTTATGAGCGCCAAACATTTTTGTTTTTCTGATACCTTTATTGTTCAGTATGCACATTGTGAGCTATCATTGTGAATGCCATATCATTTTTTGTATGGCATTGGAAGTACATTAGTAAACATTAACATTAGTAAATTGTTCTTTAGTAAGTATTCTTCTAACTGTAAAGTTGTAAGGTTTCATTTTGTCACTTTGTTGCAGAAGTCTGCATTAAAGGCAGCCTACATGAGGTGTTTGCCTTTTATGCTTAGTGTAGATGTCGTATACCAAGAATACCAACTCAAAATTTTTTTAACTGTTATGAGAACTGCAACTGTTATTTAGTGTTAAATTATTGTAGTTGGAGTTTTTTATTATTTGAATTTGTTATGTAATTTTTTTTTTAATTTATATTTTTCCCCCTTCCCCCGATTTTCCCAACCTTAGCTCAACCGAACCAGTTGGCCTCACCACAGCACTCGCTCTGCTGGCTTTTGGGGGGAGAGGCTGAGCATGTGGCGACAATCTTGCTTCTCTTCACGCTGTAACCGCACCACTAATCATACACTGCCTATGATGTCGGAGGATGATGTAGTCAGCGTACCCTCAGTGGGCCACCACAGGCGCCCAGCATGAGAGGAAGTGACCACTGTAGCGATGAGACCAACAAACATAGCCGACTTGTCCCCTATCATCCCGTGCGAGGTTAGGCCATTGCCTCGCCAGTGTGGACCTCCAGCCATAGTAATGGCGAGAACAGGGCTGTGTCTCAAATTGCATACTTGCGTACTAGTCAGTGCTCATATCAAGTGCGGACATTAATGGTTAAAGTACACAAGTACGGATAGAATTCACTGGAAGCCCTTTTCGTATACTTGGGAGGACCAAAAAACAAAGTAGGCACCTGAGCATACTATTCCTTTCCCAGTGGTAATTGTGTTCTCAGAACTGACAGCTAAGAAGAATTATAAAATGTTTAAATAAAACTATACGAACAACCATTCACACAAAAAAATGTACTGAGCTACATTTTTTCTGCAACAACATTGCTAGTTAGTGGTCAACTACGATTTCAGTCACTGCTACCATTACCTTTCTCGCAAAGGTCACAAGAGACATGATGTGTTTGTACAAGTACATTTCAAATGAACACATTTTTACCGCTCTGTGTACTTGCATACTAAATCATACATACTAGTTAGTTTAATTGGAAGTATGTGCTAACAAGTACACAAGTGTGCAAGTGTGCAATTTGAGACACTGCCCTGACCTTACCCTGTGAGCCACCCAGAGACCAGGTGTTATGTTGTGTTTTATATTTATTTATATGTATATTTACTATTTATATTTATATATTTAAGTATATTTTAAACTGTAAACAATTAATATATTGTTCAATTTCAAGTTCAAATTTGCCGTAGCAATAAAAAAGACGTTCTTTAATGTCATTGACTGTTGTTTTGTGCTTTTCTTTTTTAGAAGTATTGGTTCAGGCACTGTTTAGACACCACTACTGTTTTAAAAGTGTCGCTTAAGCACTGGGCTCGATACCTAACCCTATTCAGGAGTTCCTTTATTTTGGGGGTGTAGCGGAACAATAAAGTTCCCAGATAATATCTGCACAATAAAAAATGAGAATTTCATTCCCCCTTCTTCATTTAACTGACATTTCCAGACAAAGAAAAAAAACATTTGTTTATTTACAGTAGTGTAGCGGGCTCATTTGCATATTACACAGCAGCCTCTTTGACATTATATTTCTGTGGATTTTGGAAAGTAAGCAGTGAACATATCATAGTTCAACCAGCCATAGGGGTTCAGCTATCAGACTCTATTATTGTACTTTAATAGTGCTTGTTTGCATTCTTAATGTGCGTTGCTCTTAGTACAAGTTGTTTCACAAGAATGTTGGAACAAATTGTTGCTTACACTAAATTGATTAGCAAAATACTTAAATGGCTGCATACAGAGGTCTTTTTGCATCAAAACAGACAATAAATAAATGCACCATTGTACAGTGTGTGAACAGTATCTTCTTCATATGATTTATCCTCAATCCAGCAAATGAAAAAAAGACTTTTGGGATTTGTGCACTTTTTAAACTTTTACTTTTTCCCTTCAAAATAGAAGTCCCCAAACACGTTATCATCAAAGTACTGGGTTACCTGTCATGCACATGTAGCCCCATTAACAGTGTAGGTGGGACTTCCTCAACATTTACATCACTAATGCAATTATACACATCATTTTATCAACCTACTTATTTCATTATTTTAGCTGCAATCAAGTGTTTCCAACATACATGCATTGGTACAAGGTGGGAAGGGGCACAAACTGGAGTTTTAAATAAGTTCTGTAAATGTTAAAACTTTTCAGCTGTGGAGTAAAAAATCTCACACTTTTACTTCCACATGCTTTTTTTAAAGTTGTAACTCCAATAAAGGATATAACAGGGGCTCTGTCCAAGAAACTTCAACAAAATGTTATTTAACATTTAAAGTGATGTAAAATCTTTTCACTTGTTTTGTGGTAGGCATGTGTTTTCTTTAACACATTGACAGCCCCCCAAAATACTTTTTATGCACTGTATTGCAATGCATGCCAAGAGTTAAAGTTCATAGTGGGACTGTGGATTTGGTTTTATGACACATTCTTAGATATGAACAACTAGCAGAGGCAAAAGAATGAGAAAATATCTGGAACTGTTCATTTTGCAAACAATAAATGAATTCATATTGCAAACAGTAAAGCTATTTAGACAATTATTTAATATTTAACCAACTGTGGATCTATTCATTGTTTAATTTGAGAAAATAATATTTCATTCACTTCAATGAAATGAAGTGCTGAGACGGGTCCATTGGTACATCAAATGTTAGGCTTATTCAGCATTACAAACCTTTGTGAAAACTTAAAGGATAAAAAAGCAAAAAAAAAAGCTAAAAACATTACATTACATTTCATATTGATGTGAGAGTACTTGAGCCACCTATTCATGTTACACACCCATTTCTTAAATGCTCAGTTTTGTGGTGCTTTTATTTTGAAATTCCACTAGCTGTCACACACATATATATAGAACATATTCAATTCGATTTAATATATAAATTTATTCCATTTATATCTACTTTCAATTAAAAATTAAATGTTATGACAAAATAATATTTGTGAAGCATTGGTTTCCTACAGTGTATGTTTTTTTCTAGGATTTGTTTGTCTTCATGCACGTGCCTTTGTTAATATATTAGAACCATCTGAGTGAATTTATATTACTCTATGACTAACTGGAAAACCAATATCTGTGAAACACTGAAACAGTATGTATTTTATGCTAAATATCAGGAAAATATCAAATATCAAACAAACTTTACTGCAGTAGGAACCTCTCGCATGCCCATCGCAGATCCTTTTAACAATTTGGCTATTAAACGGTATGTAAATGATTAAACTCGGTTATGTCAGCTTGGTAAAGCTGGCTCGTTAGATAGCAGCAACAATGAAAGCACTGTTTCTTCCTACATAGCTGCAGGGCTTGTTGTACTGATTGTGCGGAATCAGAGCTTCAAGC